>OY728167.1:92671532-93271532 GCA_963277665.1 Viscum album
CAGATCAAAGTAGGTAGAAGATCTATGCCGATAACCGAAGGAAGGATTTGGAATTTTAGGTAGGAGATCATGTTTTCTTGAAGGTATCTACATGGAAAGGTGTTATAAGTTTTGGTAAGAAGGGAAAATTAAGTTCTAGGTGCATCGGACCTTTCAAAATTCTAGAACGAATTGGGGTTTTAGCTTACCGTTTGGCAATCCCGCCAAGTCTCTCCAAAGTTAATGATGTATTCCAGGTATCACTGTTGAGAAAATACATGCCTGACCCAATGCATGTACTCACCTATGAGGAATTAGAATAGGAACCCAATATGTCTTATTATGAATACCCTGTCAAGGATCTTGATACAAGAGAACAAGTGCTGAGAAACCAAACGACTCGTCTGGTAAAAGTTCTATGGAGAAACCATAAGATGGAAGAGGAAATGTGGGAACCCGAGAAACTTATGATGAAGAACCACCTGAGTCTTTTTATTTAGTAATATCCTAGAAAATTTCATGGAAGAAATTATTTGAATGAGGTGAGAATGTAACACCCCCAATCTTCCACGGTACGCTTCTCTATGAATAATATAGTAGCATGTGTTGTACGCAACTTCGAGTTCTAACACACCACAACCAATCAAATTAGTTGTTATGAATAGTAATACACACTTTTTGAAATTTTATAAATATTATCTTTCAAAATGGACTTCATTTTTGGATTCAGAATATTGAAATTATCATAGGGTGAATTTTTGGTATTTTTCTGAAAACATTCAGTTTTTGATGAATAGTGAAAAATACAAAATTTTAATTAAAAACATCTTTTTTAATAAATATGATTTATAGTGATAAATTATACTATTGATTGGTTTTAAAATATAATTTGTTTATATTTTACCATTTAATCTAATGTTGTTCATTGGACATAATTTCCCATTTAAACTAGACATAAGCAAGTGTCAATCTTTTCATAGTTATTATTTCTTAAAAACACGCTTTTTGTTTTGACAACGGAAATTAATTTTAAATTAAATTCTTACACTTCTGTGTTTTGAATTTAGAAAAATGGATTACATATTTAGAATTAGGAGTTCCAAATTTTGTAAATAGGTAACTTTTATTTTTAGACATTTTGAATAATTACTTCGGTAAATATTTTATTTTCCATGGTTAAAGGGTAAATCCGGTAAGTAAGGGTAAAAAATAATATTATAATAAAATTAAATTACCCTAACACATATCCTAATCCTATTGGATGACACATTTCTGACCATTTTCATCATTGGGTTGATTTTGGGACCCTATTGAGCCACTTATAAGTGATAATGACACTTTATATTAATTAAGTTAAAGTAAATACAAAAATGACATAAGCATATATCATTTAGTAAAAAAAAATTACATAGGGTTATATATGTAATCTCTTTGACAATAAATATTAATTATAAATATAAAAAAAATTTACTACATAATGGTATTTTATTTATAATTTTTATACATTGAATAATTAAATTTATTTATGACACAATGATGATGCTATATTTTCCTTATTAATGAAAGAATCAAATAAATGGTATTATAAATGTTAAAATAAATATAATTTGAAAGTTTTGATGCCATATGAGAATTTTCTTGGTTAATATGAAATGTTAGGATTTATTAAATGTTTTTATTTCGAATTAATAAAGTTTTTAGAACTTTAACAAAAAATCAATTATTAAATAGTGTCAAAATTGACATAAAGAAGTTTTTAAAACAAATATTATATTATTAATTGATATAATATTTCTAAAAATCTAAGGTTAGAAGAAATGACATATATAATGATAGTTTTATCATTAATGAACCACTTGGGATTCTCTTGGAAGTTTATAGTAATTGTATTAACCATATAATATAAAAATACAATGAAATATGGTAAATGTCAAACTATTTAACTAAGAGTTAAATCTAAAATATAAAATTAATATGGTGACCCAAAACTGTCTAAAACCTATTGGTTTAGTGGTTTTCGACTCATCCCCACCTTATCCTTCAAATAATTCATTTTTTTCCATTAGAAACCGAAACTTATTTTACTATAAAAATAATATTTCGAGCTTTTCCTAAGATGCCCTCACCCCTCTTATAAAAGGGCACTCCCCCTTCACTCAATTTCACAACTTCAAAGCCTTTTGGCTTAGAAAAACCCTACCCAAATACTCTCTAAACTGTACTCCCTTCATCCTAGAGGCCTTCATTTAGTCAGAAATTCAGCCTAATGAGCCCTTTTGATCAAATCAAAATGAAGAACCCAAAGAAGAGGTAAATATTTCATCATCTATTTGAAGTTCCTTTCTTCTTCCACTTTCTATTTCTTTGTTGTTACCATCATAAAATAATAACTCCAGTGTATTATATATAATTTTATGTTATTATAAATATGGTACAACCATATTCAATATTATGTCCATCTTTTGAATGATATGTCACCATACGTGCGTACGAATGGCTTACCGTATCCACGTCATGGTGTAATTATTATTCAATACATTATTATTTGGATGGGTATAATAATGATGTGTAATTGATCTAAATAATAAATATAACATGATAATTATTCTTTATATATGATATACCATCCAATTATATGTTATTTCAATATCAAAAGAATGATATTGCCGCTTGTGCGTACGTATGGATTACCTTCTCCATGAACGTGATGAGATTCAGTCCCCATCGTATCCATTAAAGAATAATTTTCATTATATGATTAAAAATAATGTTTAAAGACATAATATCATTTTGAATATGAATATGATACATCCTATCCATAATAAACATTACTTACGTTACAAATCATATAAAGGAAAACGAATCAGTAAACACCCGAAACGACGATAATACTAAGATATTATTAGCAAAGCAATGTTAAAAGATCTTCTATGATATCATATTAATGTATATTATTCTTGTATAATTTAATAACAATTATTTCACCATTATACCGTAGTTTAACCTACCATCGACCAAAGAAAAGTACAAGGTAAGGTTTAATTTCACAATATCTTTATTATCCGAGGTTGTTTTATGAAAGTATCTACTCGGACCTCTTTATCATCTACATCCATGTTTCTTAAAAATGTATTTCAAAAAAAAATTACTATTTTATATAAAATGGTTTGAAGTAATTTATACCCTTATTTGACCTTATATTTTTTTGAAAGGAATCTTCTCTTCGTTTTCTGAACAAGTTACTTTTTGACCTTTTCGACAAATTTAATGCAAGAATGTTTTTTAACTTATATAGAGGGTGAGGCTATTTTCCACTATTACAACATCGTCGAAGCTTCCCTTAAAATCTTATAAAAATATTTTCAAAATAAATTTTTTATTTATAATTATGTGACTCTTAAATGATTTCAAAATAGAAAGAGGTATTTTTCTAAAAAAAGGTTTTGATTTCATCTATGTCAACATCCTTTGATGAATTTTACACTTATTTGAAGTTGATTTATTATGATTAAAAAATTTCATATTGTATTTAAGGTTTTGTGACATTTTTTCCTATGGATGTGTTATTTTTACACCATTCGTGGTTTATTGATAAAGTACTGACATTTCGTATACTAGTTTTAATACGAATGTTTATATTATGTTTAATCCTTTTCATATGAGGAATGCATTGGACTTAGTAAGTGACAGGTGAAGCCCACTATAGCTCCTCGATGCATCGGTAGGTCTCATGAGACAAACTAGTGTCTTGGCACAAGGCCTTGACAAAATCTTATTTGTAGTCTTGGCACAAGGCCTTGACTATGTGGTTATGAAGTATGGAATTATGCATTCCGTCATTATGAAAGTGTTTATTGATATTTCATTTGATCATTAGACTAGTAGAATATCCATGTGAGTAAGTAAATGGAATTATTTTGATTTATATTTTCCATATTATGATGAAGTTTATGTTGAAAAAGATTTTGTTTAGTTTTATACATTGCCTTAAATGTTTATTCTTATTTATGAAAGTTTCTACTATATTGTTATCCTTACTGAGCATATGATCTCACCCCTTTCTATGTTTTATTTTTCCCAGGATACGAAAAATTATATTATGACTGACCTGCAGGGATAGTCTATGGGATCTCAGTGTTTTCTATGGAAACAATGTTGTTGTATTTTTCCATTTCATGATGTAATGTAAACCTTATGAATGTATCTAGTACTTCCAAGTCTACTAAACTAATCGGTATTTAGAGACTTGATATTTCGTTATCATGCCAATGTTCTGTAATAATGCACTGAATCTGGGTAACTGGGGTTGGGGTGTTACATTATGCTGAAAAAAAATTTATATATTCATTATTTTAAAATATTTTTTTCAAAAAAATATTTAAAAAAACCGTTTTTAAATTTAATTTATCATAAGCAACGGTCTTACAATCCAAAAAAACATGGGATCTTTCTCAAACTCAATATTAAATTGAAATTCATGATCCTGAGATGATCAAAAAACCTTGTCAACCTATCTAGAGCCCAAGTCAATTTCAGTTAGGAGATCGAGAAAATACCAGTTTCTTTATCAATTTTGATGGAAATACCTGAGGAAAAATAAACATTATAAAGAATTATATGATTCTAAAGAATCAAATTAAGCTGGTAAACCCTTCAAAAAAGATGAACTGAGGTTTTCCTGGCCTCAAATGGATTAAATTTAGAATCTCACACCTGTAAATACAGAAACCCTTGATTGGAAGACACAAAACCTTATCTCAAAACCTGAATTTTCAATTCCATAGAATGGAAGAGAAGATGAAACAAACAACATCCCATTGAGACAAATTTCTAATTTTTCACACCCCAAATACTAGATAATTGATTAACCAAGTTCTTTAACCTCCAAGGATTCGAACCCTTTATAAGACATAGATGAGAAATAAGAGAGTGTGTAACCAATTAAATACTTTAAACTAGAGAAATGATCGACGACTACCATCTTCCTTGGATATATCCTCCATGACTACGTCTTCACCAACAACAGGATACTCTACCTTCTTTTCATCGCCCACACAATGATGACTATAAATACACCAACCAGTAAGGAGATCTTCCACCGCCATATGGGGATCTATCAGAAAGTCTATAGACGAACCCTAATCACCATAGGGAGATCTAAAATTTCCTTGGAATCTCCTCATGAGCGCAATCCTGAACCCAATTCTCCCCCCAAAAATATCAATAGTTATATTTAAATAAAAAAAATTAAAAAATATTATCTAATTAATATAAATATTAAAAATACTGTTAATTATTTTTTATATATAAATTATTTTTTATATTTAAAGAATTATTAATTATATATGTCTGAGTATTTATTATTAATAATTATATGAAAATTATTATTATTCGTATTGGAAAATTATCTCTATTTACAAAATATAAAATTATATATATAATATTAATTATATTAGAATTTATATATGACATAATATTAACTACATTATAATAATAATAATTAATTATGTTTTAAATATGTGTTATTGCTTATATATAATAATATTGTTGTTGTTGTTGTTGTTATTATTCATTTTATATTAAAATCAATATCTTCACAGCCCGCATCCACTGGAACCCAGCTGGGCCAGTAATGGGTTTGAGTGTGACCCCTAAAACTCATACTCAATATGTTATGATTTGACTAGCATCAAGGTTATATCATTAAAAAAATATGAAAGGCATGTTCCTTTATAAAAAGAATTCCACATCACCCTGAATGATAAAATGAAATTTACAATCACAGCACAAAAATGATTTATAGAATTTATTGACCTTTCAAACAAAGATAAGACACTAAAACAAACACCAAAAAGACTTACATCTTTACTATACATTGGGTAGGATATGATGTAATGACCTCCTCGAAAATATATCCTATGTCTAGAGTTAAGGTCCCCTGACACCAATAACAACACTATCCCGATGATCTGAAAAATAATTTATATAAAGCAGGGTTGAGTATATAAATATACTTAGTAGGTTAATCCTAGAAACACTCACATATCCATGTGGAGGGATAAATCTAATGCATTCGTGTGAATAGTAAGTAAAACAAAACAACTAAGCGCACACATCTCCCAAGAGTCAACCATCTAGAAACTTTCATGACAAACGACAAAATCCCACTATCCAAACTACAACACATCATATTCACGTGCCATCAAATAATGGTTATTATAAGAACGTGATGTGTTTTGTATAATTATCATATGACCATATTCAGGGGAATTCAACACAAAAATAGGAAGATCTATCTTCAAGAATCACCACGTAAATAAAACTGTAAAAAATATAGTTCATAGAAAACCCCAACAACATCAATCTTCTTATTCCTTGGTAAAGGAGAATACTTGAAGAAGATCATGAAATAGTGAACAAATGAAAACCATATCCAAGGCGGGAACAACATCCAATGGATCTGCAATCATACCATGTGGATACCCAAATGTTAAAGGGGTATTAGCACATTCCTCTTAGAAGATGAACAAAAGTATGAGAGGAAGAGAGAATTGAGAGACTTTTAGACAATATTTAGCACTCTCAGTTTCAGTTAATTAACCCTTTATTTATTCATTTTAAGTATATTAAGTTATTAGGATATGTTTGGGATGGTTTGGATGATTCTTGACAAGTTTTGGGGATTTTTTTGGAGATGCATGATTAGTAGAAATCTTGAAACGCCTTCTAGAAAACCGTACTACTGAAATAGTGGGTACTGGGTAAGGCACAGTTAGGAACTCAATTTGGAAAAACTGTGAGGCCACCCATGATAAACTATCTGATGTTGGACAAAGGGTTTTATCATAGTTGGTGTATGGTTTTTCTAACTGTGTGACCCAACTGTGTGAAGGGTGTTTGGAAGTAGTGGCTAGCACATTGTTTTCTTAACCGTGTTCCCTAAACATGTACCATTAAAAAAATGATCATAAAATTGTGGATTTCACTTGGTTTCCCCTATTAATGACTTTTTTCCCTTAATCTGGCCCTAACATGATTTCCACTCCTCCTAAAGGCTGTAGAGACATTTCATCTTGATTCGAGAGCGATCTGTTGGTGATTTTAAGTGCATTAGAGGGCCGGATTCGTTGGTAAGTTCTCATTATTAATGGTTTCCCTTGAATTTCATTTTCTTCCCTATCTTGGATTCTTGTATCTAATACTTTAGGGATATAATCATATTTTTTTATGCCAATTTTGTTATGATATGGTTGTTTTGATGATATTGAATAAGATCTAAGGATGGTTTTGGGGAGTTTCAAGATGGTTTGTTGAATAATTTTTGTCGTTCTTCATTTTCTCCTATGTTTGTGAGGTAGGTGACTTCACTCTCGACTCCTATTAGTTATAACATAAAGGATTGATTTCAAATTGACTGAATTTCTTGGTTTAAATTGTGAAATTGATGTGCAAGGTTTGTTGGAAACCCTCTTTAGTTATTGTTGGTGAAATTATAGAAATTGGTTGTTTTGTGGAAAGTGAAATTTGTTACATAATTTTAAAATTATTATTTTTAAAGGGTTGTTTTGTTTTGATGCGTGAAAAAATCGGTTGGAAAAGGGTTTCAATAAAAGGATTGTTTTATTGAAATGATGGCTCAATTGGTTTGGCATGGGATCTAGCATAAATGGTGGGCATGTGTTTATTTTGTTTAATTGGCCCTGGATAAGGGGTGTATACCATTGGGGTATAATGAAGTGACCCTGTATAAGGGGTGTGTTCCATTAAGGAACTTGAGATATGGTTTCATTGTGACAACATAGTATATCGATGAGAGACCACTCATGAGTATTGAACTGTCACCAGAGCATGCATGTGTGGGTGTGTTTGAATTATGGAATGGGTATGCAAAATGAAAATGTGAAATGGTTTAAAGAGTTGTTTGGTTTCATTCTATGAAAATGGTCTTGGTTTGGAAAAAAATTATTCTTCATAGAAACTAATTTAAATTTGGTTTTAAACGATTTTATATAAATTTACTAATATCTTCTATCCTAGTGGCGTGAGTTGGTAAGTAATATGGGGATATCCTACTATGTTTTATACTCACCCCCTTCTTGGGAACTTGTGCGTTTGTAGATATTTTATATCTATACATTGGTAAATGCAAGGTATCATAGTTATTTAGTGATGCATCATGATACTATGGTCACATCTTGTGGAGTTTGATCTTGGAGAATGTTAGGAGCTCTTGAGTCTATGACTTTGGTGTCTTTGGGTTTGTTGGTATTTGGTTTCTACTTTTTTACTTTGATATCGTTTGGTTTGATTTGTTTCTCTTTGAGTTTTATTACACTATACTGATGCATCCTATAGTGGTTGTTTTGTTATGATTTCTGGGTATGGTAGTTTTATTTTAAAAGGGAAAGTCACCCCCTAATTTTATTGAATCCCTCAACATTTATTGCTAACCTTTGGTGTCTTTGTGATGTCACATAAGGCCCAGTAGCACCTCATCCTCTTCCCAAGCCAATGGATGAGGTGAAATTTGTGTTATATTTGGGGTCCTAGAACTAATTGTTTGTACTTTGATTACATTAATATTTACTATATTTAAATATTAAACATATTATTACATATTTTTCATTTTTCTTCATTAATATAATGCAATAATGACCTAGAGTATTTTTCTCATTAATAAGGTCATAGCAGTTCCTCGATATGATGAGAACCTTGAAGTGCTATGACAATATTCTTAAATATAGTTATAAGGTTGGATGACATACTATGATGGGGAACATATTATATAGATATTTATGTGTGAGTACTCGTAAGAAGATGACACTTCTTCCCATGTAGTTTTCACTTGGTAATATCCAAGATGGGAGATTATGAGAACAGATACGCCAGTTGGTATTCCGCATGTTTTGGAATCATTGAATATTCCAATATAGGACTGTGTGTAATGGTCATTAGACATTATGATTATCATTCATTTATGTCACAACTTGAGCACATTGATTTATTGATGAAAATCATCTCGCCATATGTTGGCGGGAAGTAGGGTATGTTGGGTGTGTCATGAATGACATGTTATTAATGGATAAGTTGAGGAAGGATTTGTCCCTTCCATTTATAGAAGTTTATATCGCATCCCTTTGATTGAAATATAACCATCACCATAAATTCTATGGACATGGTATATCGACGCGTTTATTTCAGGTAGTCAAAGGAAGACGCTTCAAGGTAACAGGTTGATGACACTATCATGAAACCTGCTTGATGAGATATTGTTATAAAGGGATTATATTACACAATGAGTGTTCGTATGTGGATGGATTCATTGTGACTTTATGTTCTTTCTCTTGGGTGACTTGACCCATTTTTAGACAATAATCTTGGACTTTAGGCAAGCCCGCCTAATTCCAATGAGAAAGAATCCTATAGGTTCATAGACTAAGTGTTTCTGGTGGTCTTGATTAAATTCTATTTGAAATTAATTAATGGAATAAATATTATTCTCAATACTGAGGAATAATTTTAATCAAGTTAAAATGATCTCATAAAGTAAATAAATATTTATTCATCGGATTGTGAATAAAATATATTTATTCATTTTATTGAACATTTGATAAATATTTATTTACTAGTTTATAAATAAAAATGTTTATTTAAGAGAATAAAATATTTTATTCAGGTGTTCAATTAATGGATGAGGAGTTCGAATGAACCAAGACTATGTCTGTTGATAAATTAATTATTTAAAAGTTGGTAAATAATGTTTATCTAGTTGGCTCAAAGAATAATAATAATATTGTTATCATTATGTGGCACTTGATTTCATTTGTGGTTCCATTTTGTGCAATTTGGCGCACCACAAATAATGGTGTTGGTATTGTTATTATGTGGCATAGTTTTTCTCTAATAGTTATAATTGCATTTAATATTGGTTTCAAAATTAAATATTGTAATTGAAACCCCATGTCGATTAATAGGCAGGTACATCTATTATTCCAAACCCCAGTAAATTGAGAATTTTTTATCTAAAAAATTTCTCTCCTGACTCCTCTCATCTATCCCTCTCAAGAACAAGAGAAGTTCTTCAAGACTGAAGAACAAGAAATCAAGAATGATTGATGCAAGACATTTGTTCTACCACACTAGCACCCATAGAACGAGTGGTATTGATCGAAGACCATTGGATTATGTTTGGATCACCGCTAGAGGGATTCTACTTTGGATCGTCACAAGCGCAATGAAGGAAATCTGAAAGGGTCATTCCGTATGATCAAAGATCACCAACAAAGAAAGTACTGAAGACCCAGGTGTTTAATTTATTCATAAATTATTAAATTAATTATAAACATGATGTGAAAGATCCTCTTTCTCAAATCTGGCTCTATTCTTCTCTTTTTAAAATTATTTGATTTTAATTCATAGATACTGGCATCCATCGTCGTATTGATCCCAGATTGGTCATCGATTATGGAAAAAGCAATGTTGGGCCCTCCCAACCGTTGTGCTTTCACTATGTCTAGATCCAAAAAGTGGTATGAGAGGGGGCTCATCATCATTTATAATTATTTATATAATTCATCGATGATTTATGATTTATTAATGTAGTTTGTTAATTCCAGGTTAATCCTTCTTGTAATCTGGATTTCAAGATATATTCTTCCTCTTTTTCTTCTTGTAGATCTAACAGAAACAAATAATTTTTGGATTAAAATTAAAGTGAGGAACTCGTTAGGAGGTTCCAAAGATTCTATCCATGTGACACGAAAGTACACGGTGTGTGTTCGGAATTGCACGTTGTGTTCTCTAGCATACACACTGTGTAGTCCGGACTATATGTCATGTAGTCGTGTTCAACGCATCGGGAGTAATTTAGGAATTACTCATGTTGTGTGCATTTATTACACATGGGGTAATTAATTTTACACCACGTATTAACCAGGATAGATAGGAACACGTTTATTGTATTATATTTCTTGTGGCCCAATGGACACAGTGTGTTGTCCCTTCAGGTCAGGGAAACATCCGTGTATCCAAAACATGGATTGAGCTGACTGGTAACCATGTAACGCGGAGAAAACATAGTGTGTAGCCCACTGTACACACCATGTACTCTGAAATATCCAAATTACACCTCACATGTCGAGTCCCTAGGCGTGTAATTCAAGAAAGATGGTGAAGTTAGTACACCCAATGTAGTCTGAACTACACGCCATGTACTTTACCAAATTACACAAATTCAAAACTTTAATGTTTGTGTAATGTTCAAAACTAATTATCATGTATAAATCATACTACATATTGTTACTCTATGATTTGAAGAATCATGTATGCCATATGTCAGAATAGTAAAACAGTATATGAATATAATACATGTTGGGTAGATTAAAACAGATATTCTCCCAGTTACATCCAAGGTACATTTATGTACAAGGATGTGAATATAAAGTAAATTCAAAAAAAAGTAACTAAGATAAAAGGATCGATTAATTAAAGATAATAATTAATCGATTTGAGGGTGATTTATATTGATGAGAATGATTAAATAATTTAATTCTAGTTTTATTAATTGAATAATTCATTACATGTATGTGGATTATCAAGAGCTAAACTAGACCTTTGTATGTGATTGGTTTCTTTTAATTTATTTTTTAAATTAAATTGTTGGTCTTCAATCCATATCCCCTCATTAATATGTAGGGCATGTGTTCCCATGGTTTGTTTTATGTAAACCCCCTTTTTACCTCTCACATATGTGTGAGTTAAAAAGCATATGTAATGGATGGATCTCCAAAGCTAGTGGAGGCGGTTCAAGATGGAGATGAGACGAAACCAATCCCAAGAGATACAGAGGTGGACATGTGGAAAGATGTAAACACAAACCCCAAAGTTTCAAGGTGTTTCTCCACTAGGTCAGGGTTAGTTTATCAATCGCTAGATAAACTAACCATTAGAAAATCTCGTGATCATTCCATTTACTGTATTTTATTTCTATCAGTTGTATGGTTTATCATTTTGGATGTGTTGTTGCGATCATATAATTAATGAATTAAACAAGTATGAAATATGGAACTAAAATAAATCAGGATATGCGTAAATATTATCAATTCATGGTTAATCACTTATGTAATTTCCACTTGATATTAAAAATCATGTGATAAAGATAATAATAAATTCACACATAAGAGATAAAAATCCCCCAATAAAAAAAATTAAGTCGGACTAAGCCTTCTATTACTTGATTATGGGAAAGACTCAATAAAACTATGTGTTTGACCAACCCTTGATGGGACACTTACTTTTATATAAGAATCCATTATGAAAGATTCAGGTTGACTTAACCATATTACATCAAGAGGAGTATCCCTTACTAGACTTGGTGTAATATTGGAGGTAAGTGTTCAGAAAATCCAAGTCAGGATTTCAGGATTGGGGAATCTAATCAACATATCAAGGACCTGCAAGCCCATGGTTGGCAAAGACCTACCTACATAATTACCTTAAAATAGATTCACTATCCCTTTTGGGGGTTATAAAAAGGGGAGTATGGATCATTTCTACTAAAATGTTTAAGAAACTAGACATTCTGTGATTAATGGTGAGAGTCGTTGGGACTTGATAAAATAGTTAGAGACTTAATAAAATTAATTTATTATTTCTCATAAAATGTGACCAAGAAAGTAAAAATTATCTACACTATTAATTATAGAATAAAAATGAAAAACTTTTCAACCACAGTATCCTTGTGATCAATATTAGATAAAGATAACATCCTCACCGGCAGTAATGTCTAGGAATGGTTTAGACGCCTTCTGGTCATTCTACGCCATGAACGGAAATCTTACATATTAGAGTTTTCATTTCCTGATCTTCCTTCCCAAGAAGCGAGTGATGAAGAGTTCCTGGTCTATGAAAAATATATGAACGATGTGGTAAACGTTCAATGTTTGATGTTATCATAAATGTCTAGTGAACTCATGAAGTCTCATGAAAACATGGATTCCTATAGCATGCTTGGGTACCTTCATGGTCTTTACCAGGAGAGATCAAGACAGTAATGGTTTGATATCTCCAAGGAACTCTTTCAGTGTAATCTTGGAGTGGGTGCCCCAGCTGGGCTTCACATAGTCAAGATCGTTGGCTACATTGAGCGTCTGGAGTTTCCTGGTTTTAAACTCCCTAAATAACTGGGTACCGATCTCATTTTCGCATCACTCCCTCATAGATTATCTAATTTTGTTGTGAATTTCAATATGAAAAACATTGAAAAGTATCTACTAGATCTTCTTATCCACCTTCACCAAGTGGAAAAATACATGAAGTACAAAAATCCTTAGGTCCTTATGGTGAATAAGAGGAAAGGGAAGGCAAAGATATTTAATCCCAATGATTCTTCACAACCATACAAGAAAAGGAAGATCAAGGGGGTAGAAGGGAATAGGAAGCTATTTGTTTCGCATGTGGCAAGAAGGGCCACTGGAAGAAAAACTATACCCAACTAAATAAGTGAGTGGAATCTTATAGTGTGTTTGTTATTGAGTGAAATTTATTTGTTTCTACAAATTGGTTATTAGATACAGCCTATGGTGATCACATATGTATCCAAATACAGGAACCAAGTAGATTCAAAAAAATAACCGAGGGGAGGTAGATCTATGGGTAGCCAACAGATCTAGACTTGCTACGATAGCTTTCATGGACTACCACCTCATGTTTCCCACTGGGATGATCTTGGTATTAAAAGGTTGTTATTATGTGTCTTCTTTAACCAAAAGAATTAATTTTGTATCTAGGCTAGATACAAATGGATTTATTTTCAAGTTCGAAAATTAATGTGGCTTTTTTTATAAAGATGGAATTAGTTTTGGTAATGCACATTTATATAAGAGTCTTTACATATAGGATTACACAAACCAAGTAATTCCAATTGATAAGAAAACTACTTCACATGACTCATACCACACCCAACTTTGGCATCACCGGCTAGGTCATGTAAATGATAAACTCTTGATAAAGTTACATCAAAATGGATATTTATATTATTTCAAACTAAAACCACTTGGTGTATGTCATGAATGTTTAAAAGAAAAAATGATTGAATCCCCATTTAGTGGGAAAGGTGAAAGAGCCAAAGAGCTTCTTGAATTAGTTTGTACCGATGTGTGTGAACCATTTCCAGTTGAAGCAAGGGGTCGGTACTCATAGTTCAAAACTTTTACTAATTATTTTAGTAGATATGGATATATATACTTAATGAGGTATAAGTTGGATTCTTTTGATAATTTAAAGGAATACAAGAATAAATTTGAGAACCATCTTGGTAAAAAGATTAAGAAACTCTACTCAGATCGAGGTGGGGAATATCTTAATCAAGACTCTATTGATTACTTACGGGATTTTGGGATCCTATCCCAACTCACTCCCCTTTACACACCCCAGTGGAATGGTGTAAGTGAAAAGAGTAACCACACCTTGTTGGATGTGGTGAGATCAATGACTAGTCATGAAAGTATTCCATTATCCTTTTGGGGATATGCGTTACAAACATAGTCACACATAATAAACCAAGTACCAACTAAATCGATAAATGGAATTCAATACGAGCCTTGGAGTGGAAGAAAAGACATGATATAGAATTTATATGTGTCGGGGAAGTGAAGCATTTGTTATGGCCTCTTCAGGTAAAAAACTGGCACCTTGAGGCACAGAGTGTACCATTATAGGATACCCTAAGGAAACAAGGGGATATTAACTATACGAACCCTTAGACACAAAATTTATTGTGGAAATACATGCCATATTCCTTGAGAGGGATCACATCTTTAAAATAGATACTGGGAGTGAGATAGACTTTGATGAAGTTGAGGTCCAAGGGACACAAGAGTTGGTACAGGAGCAGATTCCACAATGCCCCGTGGAAGAAAGATCTATTCCAGAGACACAAGTATTGCATAGGAGTACAAGAGAGGTTAGGGAACTGTAATGGTATGGTTTTCTAGTTACCTATGATTTTGACTCGTTATTAATTGATAATAATGATCCTTTAACCTACAAGGAAGCAGTAAGTTCCATAGACGTTTCCAAGTGTCCAGAAGCCATGAATTCTGAAATGGATTCCATGCACCAAAACCAAGTCTGGATTTTGGAAGATTCTATAATAGATGTAAAGCCTATTGGTTTTAAATGTCTATTCATGTAGAAACTGGACATAGAAGGACAATTTAATACCTATAAGGAACAACTAGTTTCAAAAGTGATTAAAACGACATGGAATTAACTACGATGAAACCTTTTCACCAATTGCAATACTGAAATCCATTATAATTCTATTGGCAATTTTCACTTACCATGACTATAAGATTTGGAAAATGGATTTCAAAACAGTCTTCCTTAATGGGAACCTTCAGGAAGATGTCTATATGACACAACCTGAAGGGTTTGTGACTCCAATGATGCCAATAAGATATGCAAGTTGAAAATATCCATTTATGGATTATTGAAAGAATCTAGGTCATGGAACATTTGTTTTGATGAAGCCATAAAAGAATTGGGTTTTATAAAGAATGAAGGTGAGCCTTGTGTCTACAAATGGTTTAGTAGGAGTGCAGTCATTTTCCCAATAGTATATGCTGATGATATATTACTTATTGGAAATAAAATACCAGTATTACATTTTGTTAAAGAATGGTTGAATAAATTCTTCTCTGTGAAGGACATGGGAGAGGCAACATATATTCTTGGGATCAATATCCATTGTGATAGATCCAAGAGATTGCTGGGCCTAAGTCAAAGTACATACATTGAGAAATGAGAAAGATATTCAGTATGGAACAATCCAAGAGGGGATTTTTTCCAGCATTACTTGGAATTCATCTTTCCAAGAAAATGTGACCTCAGGCGCATGAGGAAAGAAAGAGAATGGAACGGATTCCATATGCATCAAAAATTGGGTTAGTCATGTATGTTATGCTATGTACAAGGCTAAATTTTGCCTATGCATTGATTGTGGTAGGAAGATATCATGCTGATCCAGGTGACCTCCATTGGATGGCAGTCAAGAATATCCTTAAATATCTAAGGTGTACTAAGGATATGTTCCTATTTTATGGAGGAGAAGAGGAATTAGTCATCAGAGGATATGAAGATGCTAGTTTCTAGACTGATCAAGATGACATGAAGTCGCAAACGGAATAAATATTTACTTTGAATGAAGGTGTTGTGAGCTGGAATAGCTCAAAGCAAGGTGTGTTCACAGATTCTACAACAGAGCCTGAGTATATCATAGCTTCTGAGGTAGCTAAATTAGTAGTTTGGATGCGGAGCTTCATCCAAGAGATGGATGTGGTACCTAGTAGTAAATATCCTATCAAACTTTATTGTGATAATACTATAGAGGTGGCTCTCGAAAAAGAGCCAAGGTCACATCAGCAGATGAAACATATACTAAGAAAGTATCATATCTTGAGGGATTTTTCTCTGAGAAGTGAATTTACAGAGAACAATATTTCCATAGAAGATAGCATGGTGGACCCCTTGACTAAAGCCTTGACTCAGCAGAAACATGATCGTCATTTGAGGTTTAGCGGATTGAAAGTCGTGGGCAGTTGGCTCTAGTTCACGTAGGAGTTTGTTAGAGTTGGTGTCTTAGAACCAACTATTTTTACTTTGATTACATGAATATTTAATGTAATAAAATATTAAAAAATTTAATATATATTGTTCACTGCTCTGTATGACTATAATGTAATAATATCCTAGAGTATTTGTCATATTAATAAGGTCATAGCAGTTCCCCAATGTGATGATAACTTTGAATTTCTATGAAAATATTCTTAAATATAGTTCTACAGTTGGATGACATACTATGAAGGGAAACTTAGTATAGAGACTATCAGGTGTGAGTACTTGTAAGTAGATGAGACTTCTTCCCATGAAGTTTGCACTTTGTAATCTCCAAGACATGAGATTATGAGAACAGACCCTCTAGTAGGAACTCCGCATGTTTGGTGTAATCGGATATTCCTATATTCGATTGTGTGTAATGGTCCTTAGACTTTAATATTATCATTAATGCATGTCATGACTCATGAAAATTTATTTACTAACAAAAATCATCACTCCATATCATCATGGGAAGTAGGTTACATTGGGTGTGTCACAAATGATATGTTATTAATTGATAAATAAAGGAAGTATTTGTCCCTTCCATTTATGGAAGTTGATATCTCGGCCCTTTTATTGAAATAGAATCATCACCCTAAATTTCATGGCCATGGTGTATCGACGAGTTTATTTTAGGTAGTCAACGAAATACGCATCAAGAAAACAGGTTGATGACACTATCATGAAACCTAATTGATGAGATATTGTGACAAATGGATTATATTACACAGTGAGCGTTCATTTGTGGATGTCATCATTGTGACATTAAGCTCTTTCTCTTGGGTTCCTTGACCCGTTGCTAGATAGTAATCTTGGACATTAGGAAATCCAACCTAATGACAATGAGAAAGAATCCTAGAGGGTCACACACTAAGTGTTTCTGGTGGTCTTGGTTAAATTTTATTTGAATTTAATTAATGAAATAAATATTATTCTCAAGACTAAGGAATAATTTTATTCAAGTTAAAATGATTGTATAAATTAAATAAGTATTCAATCACTGGATTGTGAATAAAATATATTTATTTATATTATTGAATATTTAATAAAAATTTATTTACTAGTTTGTAAATAAAATTATTTATTTAAGAGAATAAAATATTTTATTTGGGTGATAAATAAATGGAAGAGGAGTTTGAACAGACCAAGACTGTGTCTGTTGATAAATTAACTATTTAAAAGTTGGTAAATGATTTTTATCCAATTAGTGCAATAAATAATAATAATACTATTAACATTATGTGGCATGGGATTTCATTTATGGTTCTGTTTTGTGAAATTTGGCGCACCAAAAATAATGGTGATGTTATTTTTATTATGTGTCATGGGTTTTCTCTAATAGTTATAATTTCATTTAATTGTTGTTTTTCAATTAAATATTATAACTAAAACCCCATGTCGATTAATAGGCAGGTACGTCTATTGTTCCAAACCCTGGTAAATTGAGAATTATTGAGCCAAAAAATTTCTCTCTCGACATCTCTCATCTCTCCCTCTCAAGAATGAGAGAAGTTCTTCAAGATAGAAGAATGATTGATCAAGAACGATTGACACAAGACATTCGATCCTCTGAACTAACACCCAGAGAATGAGTGGCGTTGGTCGGAGATCACTGGAGCATGTGTGGATCACCACTAGAGGGATTCTAATTTCAATCCTTACAAGCACAATGAAGTAAATCCATAAGGTTCATTCCGGATGATCAATGATCATCAATGAAGAAAGTACCAATGACCCAGGTATTCAATTTCTTTAGAAATTATTAAATTTATTATAAAAATCATGTACAAGATCCTCTTTCTCAGATCTGATTCTATTATTATCTTTATCTAAATCTTTGATTTCAATCCGTGGATACTATAATTCATCATTGTATTGATCCCAGATTAGTCATTGATTACTACAAAAGAAAAGTTGGTCCCTCCCAACCGCCATGATTCTATTGTGTCCGGATCCCAAAAGATGTTACATAATCTATTTTACACATTAGGAGGGATCAAAACCCTTTAAATAATCATCCATGACATGTATTACTAAATGAAACAAGTTAGTAATATTTATGTATCAATATACATTTATTACCATTGTCATTAATTCATTACATATTATTCAATGAATATTTAATCCATTCCATCCATTCATAACCAATTATTATTAATGAAACCACATTAAAGATAAATGTATGTAATTAAATTTTCTATTTAAAATTTTAATGCAAATTCAACAATCTCCCACTTGTACTAAAATCCCTAAAGTCTTTTTGAACAATTTCACAGCTCTTTTTGAATCCATTCAAAACTATTTTGAATGTGGTTTCATCATAAACTCTTAATATTGGAACAAAAAATTTGTCCAAAACTTTATCCTTATCTAAAGTCTTAACTCTTAACCATGCAGGCCTTAATAGCATTGACAACAACTATGGAATATCTATTTTATAGATGTAAGCAAATATCGACCTCTAGAAAAACATCAGTGCTGCTCAAGCTACTAATGGGTCTGGTATTATCTCCATAAAACATACTCATATCTCTATACAAACATGTCCACCACAATATGTGTCATATACATCATATTTATCTTATTTACTCCCTTTATCTGTGGCATCTAGTGACTACTAGACATGGAACATGTCAATCTATTATTGAACACTCATTATTTTCTTGATTCTCTGAAAAATATTGGCCAAGTGGATGAATACATCACATGTCACTTATCCAAGTAGTTGATCAAATTATATGTTACAAAAATAAGTGTGGCCATTAATTTCCTCAGTTTAATTGAATCAAGTTCCAGATGTCTTTTTTTGTCTTAAAAGTATACAAATCCCATCTTGGTTGCGTTGTAACCAACGACATGATCAACAACAAACCCAACCACACCCTGATTAGGTAAGTTCATATGGTGACTTTTGAAAGTGGGGTATCAAAGTATGAAGGTTATTATGCTAGTTATCTCACCAAAAGAAGGTAAGAAGGACTGGTAATAAGCATAAATCCCTAAGTATAGTAATGATTGTATGACATTCCATGAGATATACTTTAGTGGATTAGTCCAAGTAATAAGTCTTTACTTATTAACTCAAGAATCGATTCTTCAATATCTCATATACAACCCTTTGAACTATGTATAAGAATATATTCAATCCAAACATTACATATCATCACAACCCATTATACTCTATGGTGAACACTTGTTAGGGACAACTCAAAGTTTAGACTTTGAGGGGATATTTATTATTCGATCATTCATGTAAAATAAATTGTAGCACACATGGATGAATAATAAATGGAGATTTCCTTTATTATAATAACATGAAAAATTTACAACTATTACAATCAATCACTTTAGATATCTACATTAATTTCGCGTTGTTGTTGTAGAAATGGTTTTTTGAACATTACACCCAAATGTAATTCTGGTCACATCCCTATGCGACCATCTGATAAAATGCTCCCACTAACCTCTTAGTGGGTAACATTTATGAAGCAGGATAGTTTGAATAATGGTGAGAAATTTAATCATATTCATTAAGTTCAACTCTTTAAACTTATATTCAAAATCCTTAACCTCATATCATCAAATGTTATAATGTTATGTTTGGTTGCCTACATAGAACTCCTTCTAATTAAATCATCATCGTCCTTGGAACATTTTCCATGAAACTATTTTTTGAAATATTTTTTAAATAATGTAACTACTTATATTATCACTTTACCATCACTTGATAAAGCCTTTTAAAGATAAAGTTATGTACAGTTTGTGACAGTAACTAGTGTAACTCTTTACATCTCTCTTTACTATAACGCCATAAAAACATTTAGGATGCCAAGTGATACACTTTGTATATTGGATGGTATAAACCATTATCTAATAGTCATATTCACTTGTTATGAAGACCAAATGTAGCTCTTTACATTTTTATCCAAAATTTCCTAAAATATTTTAGGATAAAGTGGAATTCACATCATTGTGGTAAACATATGTAACCATTTCACTTCATTGTGGAAAACATATGTAACTATTTACATTTCTCTTTACCATTATTTCTTAAACCTTTAAATAAATCATGTGAATTTCACTTTGTAAATAATTTTTCATAATATTGATTGTTAGATTACCCCAGTAAATAAATATAACTATTTAAATTTTTCTTTACTATCTCATATCCTAACACTTTAGGATATAATGTAAATAACCAATTAAACTAAATCTGTTGTAATATTTTGTTTGTTAACCTTGAACTTAATTAAGTTAAAACATACTCCCACTATATTATTAGACACTATTCTATTCAACATATCTTTATAAGATACAATGAAAAATAATTTGTTTTTTTAAGAAATTGCATTTATTTTATTTTAATAAGAATGTCTAAAAAATAAGTTATTGTTTTCATATCATATATGGTATTCTATGTGTTAAAAATATATTTTAAAATAACACATTATTAAAATATAACACCGATGGGTGGTGGGAGCACCTTCCCACAAATTTTAACAAATAATTGGATAACCACTTTTATCCTAGATAAAAAAAGTTATCCATATATTCTTCTCAAAAATATGTTATAGAAATTTATGAATCATAAAACATGTGTATACATTTAATCGTATCATAAAAACCCTTTTTTATTGAACATCCTCTCTTATAATATAATAGAATTGAGATGAAGATGCACATCTTTTACTTATATTCATCCGAGCATGATACATTCCTTTACATTCAAATTCTCAATGTAGTAACTATTTTATTCATATCATGAATATAAACTACAAGCTCAATATATTCATCCTTTTATTTTGAACTCCTTTATATTTACAAAACTTGTAAAGAATTCACTTAGTATCACATACCATTCAAAATCAAATAATCAATTCTTATAACATTAATATCTGACATGGAAATTCCATAGAGTTCATAAACCCCTTCAGGTATTTTAGATAATCCCATATTACAGAATCATCACTTATTCCTGATAATACCCTTAGGTTTTAAATAAACTTAAATAGATTCTTGAATAAATATTATTAGACTCTAAATCATTTCATCTTCTAGTTTTGAGTTTATATCTCCTTGTACTATCAGTATAGTACCACAAATATAAATCTTATGTCCAGTTGATATGCTCTAAACTCTTTAAAAATATCATATAAACTTCTCTTGAATTCATCCATATTTTCGAAACATTTCCATAGATTACAATAACATTATTTACCAAACTATAACAAGACTTATAATAATTATTCAGACTTTCCAAACATATTAAGTAATATTGAAAATCATGGACATACATAGTCATATTGAGTTTATGAGACAAGAATTCCTTATGCAAATTATGCATTAAATGCCTCTAAAACCTTAAATGGATCACTCCATGCTTCCATAAGCAACTAGAATCACTTGTTGAACAATTTTAACTATAATTTATACATGAAGGAACTATTCTAACACATAGAATATTTGACTTGTTCAAGAACATTTCTTAAGGCAATCTTAGGAATTTCTCAAATTTAGATTCTCATTTCATGGATTAATATAAAGTTTAGTTTGATGATGATTATTCTTGTATCTACAACAAACTTTTTTATCATATGAATGTCGTGACTTATATATTTTCGTTAAGGGATTTAAATGAAAGTGATCCCACTAAAAATGATGACCCCAAACATAATATCTATTTTTTGAGACAAGATCCATGTTTAATTATAACTTACAACGGTTATCATGTAAGCAACCCATGATTATTTAGGTAGGGATCATCCCAATCATAATAGTTATGATTCATGGATAATTGAGCAGATAACCACTTATCCAAATTCATCATACGTATTCACTCAACTCTATTACTTTGGTATCTTAACTGTTAGGGATTCCCAACTAGTGTAACCCAAAGAAAACTACAAGAATATTCCAATCAAGGAAAATTACTCATGATGATCTCGAAAACACCCAATTTGAAAATCTTGAGTAACACATAGTTTTCATTCCATACACAAGATAATTCATGGGTACTTGTGCTAAGCTCGATAATACCCATTTGGATGATCGACATCTTGACAATTGTTTCATTAGAAGCAATCTCACACATAGTATTTGATAGTTTTTCTTTTGAAGTCTAACCCATTTAATATACATAGTATGAATATTAAATTCACAATTATTGTATCGTATCTAATAATTATCTTCTCATTTTTTTATTACCTTTCTATGTATGCATGATTATAATGATTTAGATTTGGAATCCTTATTCCAACCACCAAATTAATGTGTCCATGACACATTAATGTGTATCTCTTTACACAACCTGTAAATCTGTGTAAATAAATCAAAAATAGAAGTCAAGTATATACATAAATTTACAAATTAATCATATGCGTAAGGGACATGAATATTTCATGTAAATACATAGAGTTATATGGGATTGAAAAGATCCACATGAGTAGTCTCAGAGTGACAAATAACCAACCCCATTCACTTTCCTAAAAAAGAAAGCCTCCAAGAAAGTTTGTGATCTGACCCCATGTCCCACTACCTAAGGATACTATACTCAAGATAGAATTCAATTAATGATATCTCTAACAACTAATATGAACAATATAATCCCAAAAACTATTCTCAAGCTCATAAGTAAATTACAAATCGAGGTCAAGGTAGATGAAAACTAAATTTTATAATTTCGAACCTATCATGATATACATGCATCTATCCTATAAGCTATTTATCATATAAACTTTAGAATACAATTATTCATAATATAAAAAATTTATAACTATGAATAAAATAGGTAAAACCCTTAAATAAATTCAAAATTCAAATATTTATACATGATATAAACATTTATGAACAATTTCATAAATAAAATATAATTATAAACCAATTTAATATTTGTACTTTAACATTATGGGCATTCCATAATTTTAAATATAAACTCTTTATATTATTTCCAATATGATATCTTTCATATTTATCATTATATGGAATTTCCTTTTTAAATATATGATATTATATGAATTATAAAATATGTATAATTCAATTTCTACTATGTATACCTTTTACATAATCTAAATATCATATAATTAAAAATTATTTAAACCTTTATCATATAAATTATCAAAACACTTATTGATGCGGATTAAATAATGTTCAAAGAAAATGACCCTTTAATTTGAAAATTTTCAAATTAATTAATTATGAACTAAACATGAATATCAAGGAATTTATATAAGAAAATAAACAATGTATTTATTTCTAGAGACCTGACCCAAGTCAGGGCTCGATCCGCAACTACCCCAAGACTGCCTCCATAGGTCAAGGGGTGATGAAAAGAACTGAAGGCACAACTAAACTCAGGGAGGCCTTTTCCTAAAACCTATACACACGCACGCAAAAAAATCAATGAACAAGTCTAGAGGAAAAGTAGAAAAGGTGAGAACTTCTATAAAGTAAAATGAACATGCATGACCCTCTAGACGGTACAAGAGTACAGTATTTTCAACTAAAAAGTAAAGGGGAAAAACACATGTCCAAACCAGAAACTTTTCCCCACATGAAGGAAACTGAAAAAAGAGTAACAGTTGGGAGAGAACCTTTCTCGTATCCCAACTCCAACCATCATACATAGTCCACACATCCCATATACCTAAGATCCTCTGAGATCATGATTGGCCTATCTGCCGTCTTCAAAAGACACAACACGTGTTGGGAAAAAACCATGTAGGGGTGAGTATATACATACCCAGTAGAACGCCCCAAAAAGGTGAAGGGGTAGAAGTAAGAGATACACTGAAGAGGAAATTAGTAGAGAGAACAAGGTACAGTAAAAGTGAACAGATAGAGTATAGCTCAACCGAAAAAGAGAGTGAAAGTAGAATCATCCAAACACAAGGAGCTAGAAATAGTGAGGAGATGAACTCCCCCATCGAGTCTTCGCTACCTATAGCAGGATAGTAGACTCGTTAAACCATGAGAATCTAGACACAGAAATCATGTGGCATACCTCGCAGTTCTTTGCCTCTCCTAGAAGGAGAGTAACCAAAACCCAAGGAGTGGGTACTGTAACATGATAGATATATATGATCAGACAAAGAAGCCCAAACAAGAGAGTAATGGTATCTCCATCTCACAACTTAGTCCAAGAAAGTGAGTATCAAATAGTTCTAAGTAAAATCCATCTGGGATTCCCAAAAACTCATTTGTTTTCCTAGGAGACTCAAGTCAAAGGGGATCAATCACCGCACCTTGATACTTTTAGCTTTGGGTGGCACTGACTTGCACGCACGGTTTTAAGTCGCATCACAAGAACGTGTTGTTGAAATAGTGGGTTCCCTAGACCCAAATATGTAGTACTTTTGATTACTGTGTCATGTGTACAGTTAGATATGCATGGTGATATCTTACCATTATAGTGCAGACTTTTCTGCATCCACTATAATAATAGTAATGTACAAAGGTTAATTGTCATGTCAAGAGGTTATAGCAGATCCCAGGATATAATAAGAACCTCGAGATATAATGACATTGATCTTAAATATATGTTCTATAGTCTAGATACATCTTACTGACTGGACACAGTAGATGTCTGACTATCAGGTGTTGGGGGCTCATAATCATTGAGACTTCTTCTCATGAAGTTCGCACTTGGTGATCTCTAGTAATGAGATCATGAGAACAGACCCACCAATAGGAACAACACATGTTTTGGGTGTCATTGGTTGTTCCTATCTACGGACATGTGTATTGGTCTCATGAATTGAGACCATTACCAATGTATATCATTTAATTACGTACTTTAATACAAGGTGAAAACCATGGCAGTAATGTCGTGGCGAGGTAGTTTGTGTTGGGTGCATCGTTGGTGGTATGACGTTGGTTAAATGGTCAAGAAAGAATTTGTCGCTTCCAAGTTGAGGAAGTTGTATATCTCAGGCCTGGTTGATCAGGATGGTGCCGCCTTCATAAGTCTTTGGCCAAAGTAGTAGAAAGGTGAATCCATCCGGATAGATCAACAAATAATAAAGCGAGATAAGGATGATGACACAAGAGCGCGTTCAGCTTTATGATATATTTAATGACAAAGAGACTATAGTACACAATCAGTGTTCATAGGTTGGTAGTTGTTGCAATGACTATCTTTATCTCTTTAGGGGCCATGATGGGTTGCTAGACCCCGCTATTGGTATGTGGATTTTATTCAGTACTATTGAGATAAGGGCCAAGAGGGCCACACAAATAGCGTATTCAAGAATCCTCCCTATTCAGTTGAATAGGTATATGGACATAGTGGGCCCCGCCATGGGGTCCGAGCGTTGTCCATGTTGTCGATCACCAAAAGAATTAAATAAATTCATTAATATTCAAGTTACGAATATTTGTGATTGAATTTATTTAATGTATTTACGAGTTCAGTAAATATGAGAAAATATTAATTGAACGAATACTATTTTAATATTCAAGGTTCGCTTAATATTAAGCGGGATAAGCGAGTCGAGTTAAAAGGCTCAGTTTTATTACATAATATATTTTATATATATTACAACTATGTGATAAAATAAATAAATAATATTGACGCAGTTATAAGTCGTCAAAGTTTTTTATTTAGTGGACGTGGAATTAACGGGGGCCGAGGAACCCAACCGGGTAATTTCCACAATCCGCTATAAATAGAGGAGAGGGGCTCAAGCACAAGAACTATTCATGTCAATTTGGCCAGAGCCTCTCTCTCCTCCCGCTCTCTAGAGAGATAAGCTCTCGATCCGAGCTCGAATCGAGTTTCTCCTCACGCATCGCATGTTCGACGATGCGGTGATCGTCAGAACGTCGAATATATCGTCGGATCGCCGCGCTAGCACCTGGAGATCGACGATCGGCGTTCCTGCGGATTTCTGAAGCGTGTGTGGACGATCTAGAGGGATCCTGCTATGGATCCTTCGTGCAACGATTGCCGACGACAAGTTGCAGTCGACAACAACTTCAGATCTGAAACGAGTAAGTTTTCTTTTAATTTGTGCTCTTTACTATCTACGCGAGATCCCCAGACCTCTCTGGGGCTATGATCGTTGGCGACAACAAGTTCCATCGTCTCGCCGACGAAAATTTTAAAATCCCCGACCCACCGTCTTCCGCTGCGGGCCCCGGAAACCTAACACGTGTCTCGGTGGGGAATGTGACCCACTTTCTCATGAGTCCGAGGGTATGTCAAAACATGCCTCATCACTATGTTATACAGTTGAGTGTCTTCTCTAATAGTCATCGAGGAATGTCACTGCCCAGCCCAGCTGGAGGGTACCACTCAGGAAACTCACTAGGGAACGCCACTGCCCAGACACTGATGGAGGGTAAGTCCGGTGAGTCATCAGGGGAAGGCCATTACCTAGCCTGACTGGAGGGTCACGCCTGGAAGGTCATCGAGGAACACCAATGCCCAGCCCGTCTGAAGGGTAAGACCAAAACATTGAGGAACTCCACTGCCCAGATCCTATTGGAGGGTTACTTGGAAATATCATCGGGGGACGCCACCGCCCGGTCCTGCTAGAGGGTAAGCTAAGAACTGCCATCGGGGAATGTCACTGCCCATCCCAACTAGAGGGTAAGCCCGGAATAGCTATCAGGTAATGCCACTACCCAGCCCTACTCGAGGGTAAGCCCGGAACTACTCTGAGAAACCTGTCTGATTGCTGCCATCATCGTGCGTCGCCTATGCATGTGTTAAACCCAGAACATTCATTTTGTATCATGAAAGCAGCAAATGAGGGAATCATCACATTCTATGTCTAAAAACACTCAGGATAGGCATCTCTTGGCCAAAATCTGAGTTCAAACAAAGGAGATACGAGAGGTAGAAGATTTGTAATGAGGTACATGATGTGTATGGGGCCCACATGACGTGTGACCCCGCCTCGTCGCCTGACCATGTACCTATCCACCCTTGTGTACTAAATTGTGTACATTTACCCCTTGGTGTGCTACTCCTAGAGTACATGGCATATTTCTCCAAAAGGTTGATGAGTGCACGATGCTCGTCCTTGGTCCGAAGGGGAAAAATGTAATTTCAACCACATTCTTCCTCCAATGACCCTAGATAACCAAACGGGTCACATTGTTGTGATCCTTGTGGAAAATCACATAGGATCAACTATTTATTCACCCGAATCAGACACCCGATGATGAAGCTGCATTTCACAGTCTTGCACACGAATAGTGCCTTGTGGGGACCATGTATCGGTCCCAAACAAAATTATACAGATCGCACCATTGTTATCCTCATGAAAAAATGCATGGAATCGACTATTCATTTGCCTCAATTGGACACCCGATGAAACATGCATATTTCTCCGCATTACGCTCGAATGGAATCTCACGGGGCCCACACCTTGATCTTGAATTAAAATCCCGAAATTAGTCTCAAAATATTTGTCTCACTATCAGGGTCACAATGCCACGGACGACTCGTCAATCGGACTTCGCATGAAAGTGTTATGATGGGTCAAAGATTTTATAATAATATCAAATCTATTATTTCACAGGCAGTGGTTCCAGGTCACGGGTCATGGAGAATTATCCAAAACGGTCTTAAATTGAACGTATCGTAAATGGGTTCATGCCATCATAGATGATGCATGAATTGGACCCCCCAAACGTGAGTTATGGGGGTTTAAGTAAAATGATAATAATGATAATGATAATATTTTTATTTTTATTTTATTATTTTATTTTTATTTTATTTTTAATTCTTTCATTAGGGTTTCCCCTCCCCCTATTTTCCACACAGTCCACCCCCCGCTGCACACCCTGCGTCAACGCTTCCGACCTACTGTTGTCGCCGCCTCTGACCTCCCACTGTCGCTGCCTCCGGCCTTCTGCCGTCCTTGCTGCCTTGCCACATTGTTTGCCTCAGACTGCCGCATGTTGGACTGGAACCGCATCAGACCGTCACAGCCTACTCCTCTTGAATCGTGCACTGCCTCCATCCCCTGTTTCCCTCACTGGCCACCTAGAGCCGCCACGCTGCTCCCGCTCGGGCCGCCTGACCAACTCGGCTTCACCGGCCGCCGCCACCGCATGACCTACTCGCACAAGCCAAACCGCTCGGCCTCATTTGGAAGCGACGGTTTGGCCGGATCTTCCATACGCTTTCGTGGCTTCGATCCTCACTGGATTGCAACAAAACATTTAGATTCTTCATCCTTGAATCGTTCTGTTTCGAGATCTATTCCTTAATTGCAATTCTGTCACCATTCTGCAAAATTTCCCTGAATCTGGGCACCCGATCGAGCTCGGGTCGCCAGACAATTGTCCAGATGGGGATCAATGGGTTTCGCTGGCGAAGAATACAAAGATTCGAGGGAGAAAAGAACCATAATCAAGGGTTTGAATCATTGTCCAAGCGTTCTTGGCCAACTGATGAACAATTGAGGAACAAAATATTTTTAACAACAGGGTAGGTGAACAATTGAGGAACAAAATATTTTTAACAATAAGGTAGGTGCAAGGGGTGCAAATTGAAGAATTAATTGAAACATTCTCAAAGTTTAATCAGAGGCATAAAAACACCAAAGATGAGTCCTACCTGGATTGGATCGATCATTGTTGATGAAGATCGCATGTGTGCAATGATCGGAAGAAGTTGTTGCATTCGTCGCGCTTTGATATGCTTGGATCCAAGGTTTTGTCAATGTTCTTCTTTCACCAACAGGAAGGAGGGGAGAGAGCTCGCCGACGATTGCAGGAATTGTGTTCCAACCCTATAAAAATCTTTTATAGATATATTTTTAATCACTTTGGATTAGGTTAAATGAATTTAATTAATTAACTAATTAATTAATTAAATCATTTAAGCACACCGCCGACAAGCGAGGTGTCTGAATGTCCTATGACAACTCATTGTATGTCGCACCTAGGGTAAATAATGCGTTCTAGACCCAATCATGGTCTCAGGATTCCATTACAATCAATCATTTGAGGGATATAGCATTATTTTTTAAAAACTGTGTGCGTGTAATAAAAATATATTTAATGTTTTTATAAAATTAATTCTGGGAAAACAGGGCATCAGAATCGTGCACCGTATCACCGCCTAAATCTGAAATTATTCCTAGGAATATTAAAAAGTCTTACATGGAAAAACTAGGGTCTCTACATTATTCCCTTGTTCAAATATTTTCATCTAAGAAAATCACAAATTAACAAAAGTGGCGGGGGAACTGAGCATGCACCTAGCTCTTCCCCACACCAGAATGTATATCCAAAGGAGAAGTGTGAAACTCCTTTATCAACTTGTCTCATAATGTTATCAGAATCAACATTTTTCCCTGAATGATGTGATTCCATTCTTCATAAAAATTCATCAGGTGGAGCTCCTAATGATATCTGGTCACACAAGACCTTATATTTGATGTCTCCCAGCTGTGACTCTCTCACACACTTGAGGAGCGAAGGAGTCAACACCATTGGTTGTAGAAAAAAACTATACCCTCCTAGTCCTCCACTGCATCAAAGTTGATGTCGAGCTCACAAGAGTACCACCGAATAAGGTAGGTGGGTAGACTCATCCAACCACAAGAATATAGACACGGAAAGCAAGTGGCATACCCCATGTGTCTTTACTTCTCTTGGAAGGAGAGTAACCCCAAACCAGAAACTCCGCCACACATACTAGTGGCATCGTAAGAAAAAATGGGTTAAGCAGAAAAACTCCACCAGCAATGTCAGGTCCTTCTCCGACACTCCATCGTACGACACCAACATAGGGTTACACCAACACCCCATGTCACCCCAGTTGAACCTAGAGCAAGGAGCAGAAAGAAAAGATTACCTCACAATCATGTCTACAAATTTATTCTGCAGAAGGTATAAAGGACAAAGAGCGTACCTCTTATCATCTAATTCGCTACAAAATCATAGACATCCAAAGCATACAGTTTTTTGTGGCACTGACAGCCAACTCCCTGAGCCTGATGTGGGCCGCCCGTTGGTGGTGGTGGTTGAAGAACCTCATATCATCGTCCCCCACCTATAGCTCCTCCTGCTCCTCTTCCAACCCCACCTCCCTCGGGACCACCTTATCCCCACCCGGGAGATCCCTGATCATGGATTTTTCTCTATTCTGTAGGTCTATCACTTATCTTCTTGTGCTCCTTGGCACGTCGTATCAGGAAATCTTGTGCCATGTGACCTCCCCAGTCACATGTGCAGCACCACCCCTCTCTGGGCTGCCCCAGTGATCTGCACTACCCCTGCATGGTACAACCATCCCCTGGGTCTACTAACGAAAGGGTCTCCTATTCCTAGATCTCCGGTGTTTGCCTACGGCTAAAGATGACCCAGCCCTGTCACACCTACTAGCAGCTCCAACTATCTAGAATCCCTCTGCCAGGAAACTCTTTGTCACAAGTGCCCGCTCTAGCACCCCAGCATTGGTGGGGATTCCCAAGGGAACTACACTAGCACAAATATCTCTATTTAGTCACTGCTCAAACTTCCATGCTCGGAAGTAGCCATCTCTGAGCATGTCGAGAGAGTAGCACATATGGTCTGTGAACCTCACTGTGTACTCTAACACTGTCATCCCTCCCTAATAAATCTAAAGAATCTCCTGAATCCGAATGAAGTGTAAGTAGGATGGGTAGTACTCCTCACAAAACAGGTGTTGGAAATCATCCCACGAGAGTGTCGACTCATCATGCATACGAGTAACTAAGCTCCACCAATGCCCAACTACTCTATGAAAAATATTGGCTGCCAAAGCCAACATCTAATCTATCGGTGTCTAAACAAACCTAAAGATAATGACCACCGACTCCATCCAACCCTCTACTGCCTAAGTGTAACACCCCACGCTTCTACAACACACTTCTTCTTAATAATTTAATATTTTGCGCTACACACAACACCAAGTTCAAGTTTACTATGACCTATCAAACCAGCCGTTTAAAAAGTGGTTATGAATAGTATTAATTTTTTTTGGAATTATATATATACCATATAATTTTAACATTCATATTATGTGTTTCTTATACATAATATAAGGAAAAATTCGATTTTTTAGATAAAAGATGTATTTTATCAAAAAATGCAGTGTTTTCCCCTTTTAATAGAGAACGCTTTTTAAATCTAGTATTTGACACTTTTATATATTTAATTTGACAAAATGAAATTATTATTTAGAAGAGGGACATAAAAATTTAGTTTGGATAATTTTTTGGTGTTTTTCTGATAACTTTCATATTTTAATGAATTGTGAAAAGTAATGCATTTTAATTCAAAACTATTTTTTCATCTAATTTATTTATATTTATAGATTATCCTTTTATTTGGGTTTAAAGTGTATTTAGAATAAGTTTTTTTCATTTAATACAATTTATGTCATTGTAAATAATTTCACATTGAAATTTGATATAAACATGTATCAATCTTTTAATGGTTTTTTACTTTTAAAAATGTGTTTTCTCATTTTGAAAATGAGGATTAATTTTAAATTAATTACTAAAATTTCTATGTTTTTAATTTTTAAAAATGGATTCCACATTTGGAATCAGATATTTCAAATTATGTAAATAGGTACCTTTTATTTTTGGAAATTATGAATAGTATCTTCAGTAATCATTTTTATTTATCATGGTTAAAGGGTGAATCAGGTAAATAAGGGTAAAAAATATTATAATAATATAAAACCACCCTAACACATGTCCTAATCCTATATTATGAATCATGGGTGACCAAAAAAATCCTTAATCTGGTTTTTTTGGTATTTGGGAAACACTTGGGTGTGATAATGACCTTTTATAATTTTTAATTTAAATAAATGAGAAATATAACATAAAAATGTATCTCCTAACTAAAACAATTTTAATTTTTTTATATAGAAGATATATTATACTATAAATATTAATTAGAAATATAATAATATTTACTACATCATGGTATTTTATTTATAATTTTTAGACCATAAATAAATAAATTTATATATGACAGAATGTTGATGGAGTGATTACCTTATTAGTGAAACATTCACATAAATGATATTATAAATATTAAAATAAATGTAATTTGGACATTTTGAAACCATAAAATAATTTTATTGATTATTATGATATATTATCTTTGATTTAATGCTTTTGGTTCTAAGGAATCAAGTTTTTATGACTTTAACAAAAATCAATTACTAAATAGTGTCAAAATTGACATAAATGAATTTGTAAAACAAACACAATTTTATTAAATGATATAATAGTCATAAAAATATAATATTTGTCCAAATGAATTATATAGTGTTAAAATTTTCATTAATTATCCACTTTATGTTCTCTTGGCATTTTTTCGTAACTATATTAACCATATAGTATAAAAATACAAGAAGACATTGTAAGAGTTATTTTATTTAACTAAGGGTTAAAGCCAGAAGATAAGGTTATATTCATGAACTAAACTATTTTAAAACCTATTTTTTGAGAGTATTTAGACCCATAATCATATTTTACTATAAATAAATCACTTTTGAGCCATTATAAATCTAAAATTAATTTATAATAAATTAATATTTCAAGAAATTCTTAATGTGCCCCTCACCTCTCCGATAAAAGGGCACTTATCCTTCTCTTTTATTCACAAATCCAAAGCCCTTTAAATCAACCAAAAACCTACCCAACTCTCCTCCCAACATCCCTAAATTCATCCTATAATCCATCCTTTGGGCATAAAAACAACTTAAGGAGTCCTTTTGGGAAAATCAAAAGGAGACACCCGAAGAATAGGTAATCATTTTATCCATTCTTTCAAAGTTTTTTTCTTCTTCTAGTTCCTCTTCCTAAGTTGATACCATAATAAAATAATAAATATATCACATAATATATGCTGATATTTATTTATGATTATGGGACAACTATATTCCTCCTTTTACCCATCCTATGAAAAATAATATCACCATGTGTGCATAAGTACGGCTTACCGTCTCCACGTCGTGGTGTAAACTATTTTTCATCTATACTTTATTTCGACAAGAATAATGATGAATATGAAGGAATTAAATAATAAATAAAACATGATATTATTTCTGTAAAATTCATATTCCATCTGATTTCATACCATTTAACCATTGAAGAAATGATATTGTCGCTTGTGCGTACGTACAACTTACCGTCTCCACGATGCGACGAGATTCATCTTCCACGTCCACCATCCAAGAATGATTATAAAAATATATATTAAGAATAAGTATAAAACATATGACATAATAATTCTACTATAATAATATATATACACACATATATATATATATATATGTGTGTGTGTGTGTGTGTGTGCATATATTTCATTCACTTACTTCCACTTAGTATGATACGAAAATGGAAATAGCGTTCATGCGTACGTACGACCTACCATCTCCATGAACAATATATTCCATTTCATATATCTATATTGTATATATTTTTATATTATGAATATATATGATATATAAATCATGTTATCAGGATCTAAGTAATATTATCAAGAATAACAAGTCAAAACACATGCGATAAAGAAAGCGATTATTACTCGAAACCTTGCATTAACTTGGAATTATTAATAAATGAGTAATATAAAGTCATAAAATAATCATATATGATATCATAAGTATTATTATGATTATGGTACAAGTTAATAATATGTTCAAAACCACAATAAAGTAGTTTTATACACATATGGAGAGTATGAGACATAAGGTAACGGTTAATTTCACAATCTCATTATTATTCGAGGTTGTTGGTGCATAAGTATCTATTGGGACATCTTTATCCTCCAAATCCATGTTACTAAAAATGTTTTCATAAAATGTTTTACTATTATCCTAATTATGTTTAAATTTTTTTTACCCATGTTTTACTTTTTATGAAATGTTTTGAAACGATTCTTTCCATCATTTTCCAAACTAGGTAATTTCTTACCTTTTTGACAAAAATAAGGAAAGATTGTTTTTTAACTTATACGACCCAAGAGAATTTTACTGCTGTTATGATGCCTAAACATTTTGAAGCGTCCCTTTAAATATTATAAGGCTATTTTAAAAAGAAATGTTTTCTTTTTTAATTTGGTGGCTTTTAAAATATTTTAAAGTAAAATAAAAAGGATATTTCTCTCAAAGAGTTTTAATTATTTTGTAAGATTATTTTAATCCATGCCAACATCCTTTATTGGATTTATGCTTGATTGAGGTTGATTTATTATGACACAATAATCCTTATTTTATTGAATTATTTATGATATGTTTGACTGTGGATGTTCTATTTTTATACCATTCATGGCTTATAGTTTATGTATTAACATTTTGTATGCTAGTTTTAATACGAATGTTTATGTTATGTTTCACCCTTTTCATATGAGGAATGTACTAGACCCAGTAAGTGATGGGAGGGGCTCTCTATAGCCCCTCGATTCATTGGTAGGTCTCATGAGACAAACTAGATATGAACATGGTCGCGACCTTACCCATTTATTTTTAGATATGGATTTGGCTGAGGGAATAACCATTTATTTTTAGATGTCTTGGCTGAGTCCTTGAGGGTATATTTCCAATGTATGACATTATTCATTACCTCATATTGAGATTAGTTATTGATATTTCATGTGATTATTCGACTAGTAGAATATCCATGTGATTATTAGACTAGTAGAATATCCATGTGAAATTTTAAATGAAACTATTTAATTTATTCTTCCCATATTGTGATGAAGATTATGATTAAAAGTATTGTGTTTCAGTTTTATACCTTGCCTTAAAAGATTATACTTATTTATGATAGCTTTCACTATATTGTTTATCCTTACCATGAATTTGAGCTCACCCCATTCTTATGTTTCATTTTCCCCCAAGATGTGAAGAAGAACATTGGGATTGATATGAAATGATAGTCTAAGGGATATAAGATCTTTCAAAGGGGGTAATATATTGTTTTTTATTTCAAGTTGTAATGTAAAACTTATATTTCTATCTAGTATTTCCAAGACTGCTAAACCGATCGGTCCTTTGGGACTTGATTCCTTGTTATCATGCCAATGTATTAAAATAATACACCGAATCCGGATTTCTGGGGTCGAGGAGTTACACCGAGGATCTGGATCACTACGGAACCTCAGTGGTCTCTGGGGATAGAACTCACAAAGTGTGCTTAGCCTGCACACGTCCTCATCCTGTTTTACTAGGATGATCTGCTGCTCAACAGGTGGGGGTGATGCTACCTGCCCACCTGGAGGAAGGGGATCACATTATGGACCCTGAACTAAGGCCTCATCGCTCATAGGGTTGTCATCATGAACTAGAGTTGGTATCCTGGATGGTTGTCATCATGGAGGCATCCTGAAAGTTATCAAGGAGTATCACGTTCGGATGATCATATATATACATATCAACGAAAGTGGGGAGTTGACTCAAGAAGGATAGTCAAAGAATCAGTCTTATATGATGCATGTACCATTGTTCCCTGCAACAAATGTCTCGGGGTGCCAAGTCGACAAGTGGTTAATCTGGGTCCTGGTGAATGGATATGTCGACCACCCATACCATCATTGGACTCTCTGTACTGAGATCTGCTCTCAAGACACTTCAACATTGTTTCCCTAAACCCAACCAAGACCTTTTTAGGTAAACATCTGAACAACATCCCAAGGGTCGAACCACCTCTGATACCACTCTGTCATGACCCGACCCAATCTGGGGATCAAGCCACAACTACTGCAAGCCTACTTCCATAGGCTAGGAGTGAAAACATGCGCCGAAGGCACAAATAAACTTTGGGATCCCTTATCCTAAAACCTCTACATGTGCATTCATCCAACTTAATGCAAAATTGTAGAGGAGAAGTATAAAAAGTGTAAACTGATATAATGTAAAATGAATACCCATGACCCTCTAGATGTTACAGGAGTACAATAGTTTTAACTACAAAGTAAAGGGAAAAAACACACTCCCAAAACAAAAACTTATCCCAACCTAAAAGAAACAAAAAAAATAGTAACATACGAGAGAGCCCCGCACCTATATCCCAAATCTGACCATAGTACGTGGTCCACACAACATGTATCCCTAAGATCCTCTGATATCATGATCGGTTTTTCCACTGTCTACAAAAGACATGACACATGTTGGGAAATCCCATGCAGGGGTGAATATATACATACCTAGTAGAACACCCTGAAAGGGTGAAGGGGGGAATAATGAAATACACTAAATAGGAAAGCAGTATAGGTAACAAGGTATGGTAAAAGATAACATAAAGAGTACAGCTCAACCCAAAAAGAGAGTGAAAGTAGATGCATCCAAACACAAGGAGCAAGAAACAATAAACAGATGAACTCCCCATCTAGTCTTCACTACCCATCGTATGAGAGTATACTCATCCAATCATGAGAATCTAGACAAGAAAAGCATGTGGAATACCCCACACATCTTTTCCTCTCCTGGATATAGAGTAACCAAAATCCAAGTATTGTTTACTGTAACATGATAGATATATATTCTCAATAAAAGAATCCCAAACGAGAGAGAAAGGGGATCTCCATCTCACAGCTTCTCCCAAGAAAGTGTGTAGCCAACAGTTCTAAGTAAAATCAATATGGGATTCCCAACACCTCATGCATCTACCCAGGAGACACAAGCCAAAGGGGCTCAATCACCACACCTTGATACTATCTATTTTGGATGACACTGACTCACCCGTACGGTTTTAAGTTGCGTCACAAGAATGCATCATGATGGGGAATGCACCCCTATTTCTCGTGAGTCCAAGGGTATGTCAAACCATGCCTCATCACTCTGCCTCATAGTCGAGGGTCTTCTCTGATAGTCAATGAGGAATTCCACAGCCCAACCCAACTGGAGGTTACCACTAGAAAAAGTCACTGGGGAATTCCATTGCCTAGGAATTGTTGGCGGGTAAGCCTGATGAGTCATCATGGGAACACCATTTCCCATCCCAGAAGGAGGGTCGTGCCTGAAAGGTCATCAGGGAACGCCATTGCCCAACCTTGCTGGAGGGTAAGCCCAGAACGTCGAGGAACTCCACTGCCTAGATCCTATTGGAGGGTAACTCAAAAAGATCATCAAGGAACTCCATTGTCATGTCCTACTGGAGGGTAAGCCTAAAACTTCCATCAGGGAAAGCCACTGCCCAGCCCAGCTGGAGGGTAAGTCAGGAACTACCATTGGGAAACACCACTACCCATTCCAGCTGGAGGGTAATCCCAAAACTACTCTGATAAACCCATCTGATTGTTACTGTCATCGGGTGCAGCCTCTACGCATGTCAAACTTGGAACATTCATGTCATATCTCGAAATCTTATTCTGAGGGAATCATCAATTTCTTTGTGGAAAAACACTTAGGATAGGCATCTCGTAGCCAAAATCTGAGTTCAAACAATGGATATTTGATAGGTTGATGATTCATAATGAGGTACACATTGCATATGGGGCCCACACAACGTGTGATCCTACCTCATAGCCTAATTGTGTACCTATACATCCTTGGGTACTAAACTATGTACATGTACCCCTTGGAGTGTTGGTGTACTCCTAGAGTATATGGAATATCTAGCCAAGAGGCTAACAAGTGCACGATGCTAATCGTTGGTTCGAAGGTAATAAATTTATTTTTACTAAGATGCCTCCTCCAATGGCCCTAGATAACCAAACAGGTCACACCATTATGATCATTATGGAAAAGCACATAGGATCTAATATTCATTCTTCAAAATTGGACACCCGGTGATGAAGTTTCATTTTACAGTCTTATGCACAAATAGTTCCTCGTGGGGCCCACATCTCAGTCGAAAAATAAATTTTATGGATCACATCATTGTGATCCTTATGGAAAAATGCACAGAATCAACTATTCATTTGCCGCGATCAGACACCTGGTAAAAAATGTGTATTTTGGATCATTACGCTTGAATGACATCTCATCGGGCCCATGCCTTGATCTTGAATTAAAATCTAAATATTGGTCTCAAACTTTCCACCTCACTATCAAGGTCACAACGTTCTGGATGTCTCGTCAATCAGATGTCACATGCATGAGTTATGGCAGGTCGAAGATTTAAAAATAATATTAAGTCTATTATTTCACGGGCATTTAGTGGGTCTATGTTGTGGATTGGGGAGAATTATCTGAAACGGTCTTAAAATGACTGTATCATAAATTGGGTCATTTTTTTAAAGGTTGGGGATGAAGCCTCATTTATTATTAAAGCAAAACAAATACCTCTTTAACTAGGTAGAGGGAGACCCATTACATAGCCCAAAGGCCCAGTGAGCATTTAGCCCATTACATGGCCCGTAGGCCCATTTTTTTGGCCCAAGGCCCATTTTGTGAATAGTACTACTACAGTACTCGCGCTGCTACAGTACTGCACAGTACCCGCCGCTTATACAGTACCATGTCGCCGCTATAGTGCCCGACGATGCTACAGTGCCACCGCTGCTACTGCATGCTACAGTACTGCTACAGTCCCTGCGCCCAATGGGTTTTGAACCCCCATTTTTCATGTAGAATTAAGGGGTTCTTACCACTAAGCCAAACCCCAACTACTAAATCGGGTCATTCCACCATAGACCGTGTGTGAATTAGACTCCCCAAATGGGATTTATGGGTGTTTAAGGAAAATGATAATAATGATGATAATAATAATAATATTATTCTTTTTATTTTATTTTATTCATTTTTTCCATTAGGGTTTCCCATCCCCATATTTTCCACATGGTCCACCCCATACTACACACCCTATGCCACAATTCCTAGCCTACCACCGTCTCTACCTCCGGCCTTCCGCCGCCTCTGCTACCTCGTCGTGCTGCCCACCTCAGACCGCCGCATGCCAGCCTGGAACCCCGCTGGACTGTCATCGGCTGCTCCGCCTGAACCATACACCACCTCCATCTCATGCTTTCCTCACCGGCCTCTTGGGTCCACCATTCTACTCCCTCTCGGGCTTCCTAAACACCTTGGCCTCATCAGATGCCACCGTCGCACGCCCTACTCGCACCGGCCGAACCACTCGACCTCGTTTGGAAACGAGGATTTGGCCAGATCTTTCACATGCCGCCATGGTTTTGATCCTTATTAGTTTGAAACGAAACCTTTAGATTATTCATCCTTATGTCATGCTGTTTCAAGATCTACGCCTTTCTCCCAATTTTTTCACCATTCCACAAATCTGGCTTGAATCTGGGTGCCCGATCGAGCTCGGGTCTCCCGACAATTGTCGAGCTCAGAACCTCAGGGTTCCGCTAGGGAAGAACGTGAATATTTGAGGGGGAAAAGCACCATAATCAAGGGTTTGGATTGTTGTCCAAGCATTCTTGGCCAACTGATCATCCTGGTTAGTTGAACAATTGATGAAAAATATATTTTTACCAATCATGTAAGTGGAAGGGGGAGCAAATTGAAGAATTAATTGAAAACATGGTCAAAGTTTAATCAGTGGCATAAAAATATCAAAGATGAGTCATACTTGTATTGGATCGATCATTGATGATGAAGATCACACTTGTGCAATGATCAAAAGAAGCTGACGTGTTTGTTGCGCTTCGATCCACCTGGATCTAAGGTTTCTTCGTTGTTCTTCATTCGCCAATGGGAAGGAGAGGAGAGAGCTCACCGGTGGTTGTAGGAATTGTGTGCCAACCATAGAAAAAAAATCCGTTAGCGATATATTTATAATCAATTTTGATAAGGTTAAATGGATTTAATTAATTAACTAAATAATTAATTAAATCATTTAAACTCACTGCCAATGAGAGAGGGATCCGAACGCCCCACACTGACTCATTTTATGTTGCGCCTAGGGTAAACACCAACTTTTCAGACCCAACCATGGTCTAATATTTCCAATTCAATCAACTGTTTGAGAGATATTCTATTATTCCTGAAAAATCACATGTGCAATAAAAATATATTTAATATTTTTATATAATTAATTTTGGGCACATTGTGCCTCAGAATACTGCACCGTCTCAGTGGCTGGCTCCAAAATTTTTCCTAGGAATATTCCAAAGTATTACACGGAAAAACCAGGGTCTCCACATTTTTTTTCAAAACATGTGACATTTATGAACAATTGGTAAATAAATTCTAATTATAAATATTTTATAAATTAGCAATAATATCAACATTTTATATTCATTTCAATATGAACCCATTCATTTTTTATATTAAATGGAATTTATATGATATTTCAGGAATTATTAACATTTTATAATTCAATATATATCATATAAACATTTTTATATAATCTAAATATCATATATGTTGTAATTTATAAAGAATTTTTAAATAATATTTTATAATTTTTAAATAAACCATTTATTTCTATATCATAAAGTATGCCATTTAATTTGTCCAAAGGTATTTTAAATATTAATATTTAATATTTGGAATATTTTGTTAATAAATGATTCATGAACATTTATTTGATTAATTTTAAAAAAATTATAATTAATAAATTTATAAAACCATTTATAAATTAAAATATTCCAAAATTACTTTTTTATGATTTATAAACATTTATAAAGCGTACATATTCGAAAATTACTTATCGATTAACCATAAACATGTTACAGTTAATTAACTTATAAAACACATTTAAATTATTTTTATAAATATTAAAAATATCTTATTTATTATCTATATACAATATTTAAATACTATTATTCAATTTACAATTGAAATCTCTTAATTAAAATAAATAATTTATTTATTTTCATAAATAAGAATAATAAATATGACCTTTTCAAATTTATTTCAAGGCGTGAAAAATATTGTTGTACAATTTGTAAAACATGTTTTTTCATAAAATAAGAAACACGCTAATTAATAAAATAATCCTACCCTCAAATACCACATATGTGTTTCGTATGATCATTATATGACCATATGTAGTTGAAGACAACTCAAACACAAACAAATCTATCTTCAAGAATCAACAAATAAATAAAATTCTAAAAAAAGTGTGATAAGAAAATTCCAACAAGAGTTGTCTTATTCTTCTTTATTGAATGATAATATTTAATGAATATCATGTATTAGTGAACAAAGGAACCCTGGCTATGAGGGGGAACACCAGCCAATGGATTGGCGATCATATCTCAAGGATACCCAAATTTTGAAGGGGTGTTAGCGCCTTTGTCTTAGACGATTAACAACAGTATGGGAGGAAGAGAGAATTGAGAGGCTTGCTAAAAATCCATTAAACACAATAGGGGGGATCACATCCCTTTATATATCCATCCATGATGCGTTTTATTAAATGAAATGAGTCAACCATATTTATGTGTCCATATACATTTATTCTCATTGTCATTAATTCATCAAATTCTATTCAATGAACATTCAATCCATTTAATCCATTAATAACAGATTATTTTTAATGAAAAATTATGGAAGATAAATAAACCTTAATTAAATATTCCATTTAATAATTTTAGTGCATATTCAACACAACCCCCATCAATGCACCACATCTAAGAAGTTTTCAACAAAGAGTGACCTAACGGTAATAGCATTTCTACCAAATAGCTTTCCACTCATAGGGAAATAGCTAATCTCTCATCACCACCACCAATTAACTATCCATGTAAAAGGAACCCATTAATCATCTATCATCACCACCATGTATCTATCCACCCATATGGAACTCACTATAAATCACTCTTATTTGGTTGAGTCATTATCTACCAATATAGAATCTTGTTGGTTTTCTGGGAGTCCACTCACATGGAATCATTTCACTAAAACCTAAATCCATTGGGAACATTTCCACCCTCAGGGACTCTTATTATATTATTGGGTGTATAACCATGAATAATTTTCCCTCCTCAACATGTATTTTCACCACTTCACATCAATTATCCACCATTTCTACCTATTTTATTCACAATGACACCACAATGTCCACATCATCATCAATACCACACATCTCATACCACTACCACACATCTAGTTACAACTTCCACATCAATAACACATATCACAATGGATTTATACCCCCATTATATGTTAGTTCTCTAGCCGAGACACCACACATACAAAGGCCATAGGGAAATATAATCACACCACATCATTGACATTTCTTATATCCTGATAATATGATACAAACACTACTACCATCTACAAAAAATCATACTACACAACCCCCACTAGATTCATCATAGACCCATGACAATATAGTACAACCCTATAGAAAACATACCACCATGTGTAACTCCCTAGCTGAAAAATTCCTATAACTCTAGAATTTGGTATGGTCCCATGCATATATGGAACAACCATTTATAAATCACTAACAATTCATTCTTCACCAATATTTCAATTTTTTTTTCTATAAAGTCGTTGGGACCCCATGCATATATGGAATGGCTCATTCCAAAGCTCTTAAATTTCATCCTCTCACCTCCATGATATTTCCTATGAATTTTCACTATTCCAAGATCAAAATTTATAACGTGGAATTGGATAATATTTCAAAAATATCAATACAAATTGTTAAAATTAATTTTCAACCATGAGAAACATCTCAAGTAATTCACAAATTAATTATGATCAATATTCAACAAAAATTAATCAATTTATAATCATATACTCCATTCCTCATTTTCTATATCATATAATTTAATTTTATATAATCATAGAACTATATTTCCAATAATTTCTACTGATTAGTTCCACCAACTATCAATTTCAATAACAATACACCAAATTTATAAACTATCACTTTTAATTATTAATAATAAATAATTACCAATTCCATGTTTATTGATCATTTCCAATTTCAAGTTACCACATATCCATTCTTCTATATTATTATAAATAATATTTCTAGCACAGAATATCAAAAGCACAGTAGATTAAAAATGATTATAGAAGAGATAAAATTTTGATCCACCAATAATAATTCTATAATAAACACTATACTTAGATCCTATAATGCTCTCCCCTGATCATCCATCAAAAATCCAATTCTTCGTTTGTCATTCACTAATCTGCCACAACATCTTCACCAAGGGTTATATCGTTTGATATAATTGCAGATTCACAAGGGGAATTCCAATTGTTCCCTAATTAATCTCTCATCAATTACATTCCACTAACTTCTCACCCATCATTATTAAGCATAAATGTGAATTAAATCATTTATTACTTCACATCTACTCATTCTAATTCAAACATCCTCTTTAATTTATCTAAATTTCCATGTCACGACTTACTTATAAGGATTGACCTTCCTCTAAAAATTCCACACCACCACCACCAAAAGAAACACCTCCCATGAAAAAATTATTTATTTAAATTGAAATATTCCATTAAAAGATGAATTTATATTATAAATAAATGATAATTAATTTCCACCAACATCCATCATCTTCAAGTGAAACCAACCACCATAAAAAACTAATGGGTAAATTAACATGAATTGTAACTTAAATTACCATTAAGTATGAAGGATTCATTATATAACAAGTAAAAGGGAATAATATACACCATATAAATGAAATTATGTGTATAACATTAAAACATGCCTCAATAAAGTGAAATTGTGATGAAATCCTTTGCATTAAATCCAAACATGCCATGTATGTCCTTTAGTTCATGTATAATAAAAATATATCAATTATTTTCTTATTTAATAACATTTTAATTATTTATTTATCTATCATTAAACCATTTGTTTCATTTATTTCAATTAAATATTTAATTACTTCACCATTTAATCCCACAACGAGTGTTTTGAGAATATTCAGTTCATAACATCAAAAGGATTTCAGTATGATGGTCGAGGTTACAGATATCTTTTTTATCATAAATAATAATAATCATGACATAATTATAATTTTTATACATTAATTATTCTTTTAAAACCATCTGTGAATGATTATTTTGAAAATGGAATTACGTTACAATCATAGATACGGTAGGCTATATGTAAGCTTGGGTAACATTTCCTTTTTTCAAAAAAGATGATGGAATGATTATATGAATTATTTTATATTTCTAGAATTATTATTATATTAAAAATATAATAGTAAATCTTTAAATACACTTATATATACCATCCCTGTGACGCGATGATGAAAATTGAATCACATCGCATTGTAGAGGTGGTAATACACACATATACACAAATGATGTTATCTTGTTTCAGTGGATGGAAAGGTAAGAAAATATATTATATATTATATTATAGAATGATAATTATGTAATGAATATCATATATATATATATATATATTAAATTTATCATTATAAATATCCATAAGTGGTTCTTATGGAAACTGAATTACATCAGTTTGCGAAGTTGTAGTATTCCGTAAACACAGACGATGGTTTAATTTACCATTTTATGGAAGAAATAGATTGATATAGGTTATGAATCTAACATAATAACATCTAAATATATTTAATATACTTTGATTATTATTTCATCATGAATGAATATGATTTTATGGAATAAAAGAATAAATAAAACCAAAACTCTTGGTTAAAAGCTATACATCTCTTTCAGAACTCCTGTTTTACATTAAAACATAGACCCTTTAATAATGTTATTATGACCAAATAATACGCATAATACATGGTGTGGGATTCTAGAAAGGCATTTTGTTATGAAATTTCTGATCTAGAGTACTCTAAATGTCTGAGTAAGAGAGGATATGAGGTTTCCTTTAATAAGTGAGGGGAGGGGTACTCTTATAATTACTTAATTTATTGAATTAATATAAATTAATTTTCATGTAAAATTGGAAAAAAATTAATAAAATTATAATATATAATGTTTAGGAGTCATAATAATCTCGTCCAATAATATTTGGACTTGTTTAGTTGACGTTTTAACCCTTTTGATGATTACCGAGATATTAAAGTTTTCTGCTCTTTAGAAGTTAATAAAGTTAACATTAAAAGAAAAGTGACCCATAAATGGCCATGGTTTATATTTTAAACCATATACCATTATATTTTATAATTATTTTACTTTTATTTATTTTAAATCATTTAATAAAAAAATTATTATAAAATTTCATTAATGTTATTTTCGGAACTATTCAATTACTTTGACATTAAAGACATATAGATAATAATGGAATTAAGATATAAAATTTTAAAACATCCCAAATACATTATATATATATCTATAAAATTCACATAACACTATAACTCATGCAAAAAAATTAGTTTTATAATTTTTAAAATTATTTACTTTATTTTTCTATTATTTGCACAAGCACTATATCGGCGGTGCATAAGCAATTAAGGTAATTATTTAATCATTAAAAATTAAAAATAAATTACCATCCCAAAAATAACATCAATATTATTAAAATAAATTTATTATTCCTTCAAAACATATTTTTATCCATGTTTGAACATAAAATATAAATTTAAAAGCAAAAGAATTACACTTTGTATTTTTCTTTACTTAAGATAATATATAAGCCATTTTAAAATAAAAATGGATAAAAATTTACATAAATTATAATATTTGATGAGGATGGTTGGAAAAAACTCATAAAATATATAAAATTCAAATTTTAGGTTAATTTTTAGTCTTTATAATATTGTTTTTAACTTTATTTACCTGATTTACCTTTACCAAGGTAACAAATATTTACCATGACTACTATTCATTGTGACTAAAAGAAAAGGGAATTATTTACCACATTTTAACCTTAAGATTCCAAATATAGGACCCATTTTTTAATATTCAATTCCTAGAAGTGGTATAAATAAATCTTAATATAAATGTGTTCAAAAAAATAAAAAATAGTTCTTAGAAAATTGCATTTTATCCCAAAATAAACTCATACCAAAATTAGGTATAATAATGAATCCTATGTAATTAATTAGATTAATTATAATTTAAGGAGTATTATGTTTCTTTATTATCAAATTACACTTTTAAATTACTTATTTTAATGAAAATAAATGAATGTGTTAGAAAAATAGTTATTTTTCAATATTCACTAAAAAATCAATCTTTTTAGAGAAATACTAATATTCCACTTTAAGATAATTTTGAGATTCTGAATTCAAAATTGATACCATTTTTATATAATTAAAATTATAAAAATTATAAAAATTATTTTAAAATGAAACCATATAATGTATGAATACCCAATTTGGTTAGAAAAAAACTTTTTTTTTGCCTTTTGACTAAAAAATTACATAATATTCGTATCATGAATATAACTCTATAAAAAATAATTACTCAATAATAAGGCATGAAATTAATTTAATATTAAAAATACATGGTTCATTACATTCTTCCCCCATTTTGAATTTTTTTTTGGTAATTTTATTTCATGCTTGATATAAAGGGTTTAAAACATTTTCAAAATCATATCCATGGAGTTTAAGATAAAACATAGAGATATAAAAGGAAAACATTTTAATATTTAAAAATATAATTTTTGAAAACCCACATCTTGAAAAGGGATAATAAAACTTACTTTTGAAAATATGAAAATGGGAATACAAAGTTCCTCTGGAATAACACATAACTAGGTTTACAAATAGAACAACGTTAGTGGGAAGTGAAATATGGACATGGAGGAAAAACATAATGTCCAAATAATTTTGGAGAGTAACAGAGAACATTGATCACAATAAGTTTAATGATCATGAGAAATTAAATAACAAAAAAACCATAAACTAATGAGATTTGAAAAATACCATTGATTCATCAGAAATTAATGTAATATGATAATATTTTCATTTCAAGATCCTTTTCCTAAAGTTGGGGAATTAATTTTCCATCTATATTAAAAACATATAGAATTAAAATAGTGTGATTTTCTTTAAATCCATAAATATATTTTCATCCTTTCATTTCATGTTTAAAAAATTTTCCACCTTTATATCATATTTTACTCAAAATGATAAGTATGATTATTTAATTCTTGAATCATTGTAATCAACTTCAGTTTTACCATTAGGTATATAAAATGGATTATAATTTATTCTTATGGTCTTTACTAAAACCAAAGTGGCTATAACATGAAAATATGATTCCCAAAATGAATAATACTTCATATAAAGAAATAATAAATTAATCTACAGAATTGAACAATAACACCCAAAGTTCAAATTATATCAATCCACAAATAATTAACCTCATATCCTAATTAACCTTAATAACCTGAACATTAAATTTTGTTTTAACCTCATAATTTCCCTCATACCTTTCAAAATACATCCCAAAAAATGTAACATCATTATTATAAAATAACCCTTCATATTAAACTTAAGGGTTAAATATTCATCAACTAAATAAATCGTCTCCCAAAATATCATTAGTTTTCTTGAAATCATATCATATAAAACCTCAAAAGTGGTTTCTAATCAATTGAACTTATGATAAACCATAAAATTATAAACCCATGACGGTATCAATAACTCTTAAGTTAAACTCACATTAAAAAATCATAATATATGAAGTTATATACACCCTCCTCTGATACCAACTACAAATTCAGGGGTAAAAACAGAATATTTAAATTTATGGCATTGATATCTGTAGATGTGGCCCAATTTTAGCCATCCAAAACATGTAACATCACATTGAAATATGGGATCACTTACATACCTAAGGACCATTTAGGTTTAGTGTTTTATAGAATTAGTAAATAGACTTACATGACAATACGCATGTCTTCCACAACTGAAAAATGGTTTATTTATGATGGGGTCTTATCGCAAATAACCTGTCACTAAAAATGGCATCACAAAAGATAGTGTTTGTGATGGGCCATCACAAATACTATCTTTTGAAATAGGAGGGAAGCCCGTCACAAATAGTATTTACACTGGATTATTTAATCAAATATTTGCGATGGGCCATGTGACCCATCACAAAATATTATTTGTGATAGGTTGTAGTCCCATCACAAATAAGTTTAAAAAATAAAAATTAAAAAAATATCAAAAAATATCAAAATATTAAAATAATTTTAAAAAATGTGATAAATAAAACTATAAACATATGAATTAATAAAAATATTATACAAAATATTTTGATTTAAATTTTAACAAAATAAAGGTATACATAATGTATCAATCACTGTGGAAGGGGAGGGGGTTATCTGGAAGAGTAGGGGGTGGGAACTCCATACCTACTCCCTAAGCTAGTCATCGCATGTACTCCATCATCTGATCATGTTGCTGCTCCTACCATCATTGCATCTCCTCTTGCTATTATTTCTATTGTTGATGGAGCACTTCCTGCTCCCTACGCATGGCCTCTATAAACTTACTCTTAACACATGGTTTCTCATAATACTGTTTAGTTAATGATGAAGTCTCTCAATGATCTCCCCTTGAGTTGGACACTGACCATGAAACAATACTATAAAAATTTTCAGGTGTCAATTGGGAATCGATACCAACCACTCGACCCTTCTCAAAATCATAATGAGTCACTTATATCCATGCTGCATCATCAAATCCTACTACACTGGTGGCCCAAATCTTAGTCTTAGTTGGAATCTCATCCTAAGCCTGATAATTCGTAGCCTCATATTAATCATTCAAATGAAAGTTGAAATTAAAATACTTAAAATATTATTTTTAGTTAATTTAAAAGCTCAAAAAAATTATACTAACCAAAATCTAACACTAGAGACCACCTGTAATCTCTCCAGTGATAGGATCACTACACATCCTCTTATAAACAACAATCTTTATAAAATAGTTTTGTTAAACTTCCTATATTGGTATGAAATAAATATTTTACAATTAAAGTTATAAAAATTATTAAAAAAGTACATATCCTATATCATCGATGAGTAATGAATGTAAAACTACCAGTACGATGCGTCACCTCCTACCTGACCCGGTTCTACCGACCTAATGATACTCTCCTATGAAAACTATATCTCATCTAGTATGAAAATAATTCCTCCCAAACCAGATATCATAAGTAATCTGATCGGTGGGTGCAACAAGACTGATTAAAATTCATGACTCTCACTTTCTTCATGGGTATCATACTTAGATTGTGTAAAAACTGATGACAACACTCACACATATAGACCTCCAATGACTCCTAGATAGAAGTATGCATGCTATCATCGATGAGATACTAGAATACCTACAAATAATTAATAATAGAAAGTTAATAATTAAATAAATTTCAAAATAACTATTAGTTATTTACATACCATCCAATGATATGACATGTGGTGATAAACATAAATGGGAATCTGATCCTACATTACCCATGATCTAGGAAAATAGTTCCACTGAATAGCACTCACCTGTCCAACAACTCTATGTGAAAAGATGTGAAAGAATACAAAAAATAATCAAACAATTAGTACATAAACAAATTAATGAAAAGTAATGAAATCTAACTAAAATACACAATTGAACATACCTTTTCATGCATAGATCAAACTCAAGACGTGTACATCGCTCTGGAATAAGGTTTAGAATCCTCAATCTCACAAGACCACAACCCCTCTGAGTCAACGATGAACCACTAGTAACCTGAGGGTTAGATGATAAAGCATTAGGCTCATCAACAGGAATTATAGCCTCCCCAAGGTTACAAAACATATCATCATATGCATATTCATCCATCTAAAACATGAAAAGAATTTTGACAGAAAATAATTGAATATGAGTATTATATATATATGTGTGCGTATATTTATAAATTTTGACTATAACATGCATGTAATTATTTTATTATTCATTACTATCCTCATATTTTCATAAGATGATGTCAACATCTTCAACTTCTTCCTCAATATCATCAATTTACATAGGACCAGCTTTGTCACCTCTTGTTATTTTAAATTCATTTGTTACATCATCAACATCATCATCACCATTGACCCATAATTGCAGAGTGTTAACATCGTTATTCATTTCTCTTTGTGAAAAAATGTATTTGGAGCTGTCTCTTGAAAAATTTCATTTCCTTGCACTTCAGAAGAATTAAATTCACATTACATAAACTTATTTTTAAGAGATTTGATTTTTATAATGCTCCACCAATCAATTAACTCTCTTAAAGAAACACAATATTTTTCATAATATATTTGGTGTTCTTTATAATCCAATAAAAATGATTCATTTACTACAAGATGGATTTTATATTTAATATTAATAATTTCATAGTGCATATGAACACACAAGAATCTATTAGTATCAAACCAATGACATTTAAACATGGTTATATAATTCTATCCCAGATAACACAACTAAATTATTTCATCCAGCATGCCATAAAATTCAACATCACTTTCTCTGTGATGATATCCTCTCATGAAATCACCAATATTAATTGTTTTTTTGATTCAAAATTTTCATATGTATGGAATTGAAAACCATTAACCACATATAAATTATAATATTTAACAATTTTGGAAGGTGGGTTACTCAATACACTTAATCAATTATCAATTTTACCGGCATGTTGTGATACTGGTAAAATTTTAAAACAATTAAAAATATAAAAAATAATAAATTGATTTCATATGTTAAACCATAAAATATTTACTTTACCAGTCTTTGAAACTAGTAAGAAAAATTATGTTGATTACGTTCTTAATGAGAAGTAGCTGTAATTTTTTGAAATAATTTCTTTATATGATCATCATATAATCTAAAAATAAAAAAATGTTATTTAAAAAAATTATAGAATATGTTTTAGTATCCCTCACTGTACAAATAGTTTCATTTCCTCACACATTAGAAGAACATATGTATGATCTCTATGATTTTCATCATCTAAAATCCATCATCAATGAACTCCCCAAAATCCATGTTCAAACTAATTAAAAAATTATAATTGATTTTCCATTTCATCATTAATATTTACAACATTTTTTCACATTCAGTTATTCTTTGAAAGATATTTATATTGGAAATAATGGGAGAAGAAAAAATAAATTTCCTCTTGCAAATAAGATTTTTCAATTGACCCTTTAACTGATGCTTTGTTATGTACTTTTTTCATCAATTTCTGCATACATGTCAGATATTGATACATCCATCAGAACTATACTGACCCTCCACATTTTTATTCTTGTGGAAAATGTAATATCAAATGTTTTATTGAATCAAATAAAGATGGAAGAATTTTTTTTCTAGTTTACATAAAATTAATTCAATATCTTATTTTAGTCTACTAAGTGCATCATAGTCTATTGTCGACACACATATGTCTTGGAAAAAATATGATATTTCTGTTAAAGCATACCAAATCGAAGAATTCAACAAAGCTCTAAATTTAATCGGTAGAATTATTTCCAATATAACATTATAATCACGATTTTTAATCTGGTAATATGATTATTTATAAATCATATAGCCAAATTGAAAACATAACCATCCAGTAACCTCAAATCTAAAATCCAATGAAAAAATAATAAATAGTTTTCTTTGAAAAGTATATAAGCCACTTTTGGCTTCATTAACTTTCATGATCTGTCATTTTCCAACAACTCACTTACTAGTCGCCTAAAAACATGGTCAAGATCTAATCATGACTTGGATTTATCATTGGTCTTACTAGGTGTGTAAAAAACCATATAAAATATATTATCAAAAAATTAATTCTCAATATGAATGACATCCAACATGTGATAGAACACCAAATCATACCAATATGGGAGATCCCCAAAAAGACATTGTTTAATCCAATTGTGATCTTTCCCAAATCCATATTTTTTTTTTGTTTATAGTTAGTCCAAAGGAAATGGGAGGTAATGAAGGGATGATAGATTTTAAATCAATATATGAGATCATTATGGTAGGTCTATCTCATTCAATTGTACATTTTATAAAATTAATTTTGTTCATTCAGAGAGGTTGATCAATAGGAATAAATCTATAGCGACAATAACAAAAACAAGGTTTTCTCCCACCGATAAGCATAAATGCTTTACTATCACTCATACAATATCAACATGATTTTGGACCATGTGTAATATTTCCATCTAACATTCCATATACTAGGAAGTAACTAATTTTCCACATTAATGCATATTTCATTAGGAAAATCTATTTCGCAACAACATCATATTTACCGACGCCATTACTCCCCAATAAATTTAACTCATAAATCAATGGATTCAAATAAATAGTGATATTATCTTTTGGATGTCAGGGAATTAATAATGTTAAAAAGATTTATTTTTAATTCATCAATATCCATAGAGGTATGTTTTATGGAGTTATAAAGACAAGACAACAAGAATATTGACTCATGTATGAACCAAATGGACAAAACCATCAGTAGAAAGACCCAATCGAACATTACGAGATTCTAAAGAAAAATAAGGATGTACATAGTCTAAATGATTCCATGAATCACCATTACAAGGATGATTTAAGAATTTACTAGTAGGAATATTTTATTTCTTCCATGTTATTAATGATTCTATTTTTTGAGACATAAATAAACACTGTAATTTGGGTGTAGGTGGGAAATACCTCATCTTTTTAACAAGAACTAAACTATAAATTCCTTGTTGATCCTACTTGTACCTTGGTTTTACACATGGAGGAAAACTAACTAACAATTCATTTTCAATATAATATAAGATTCAATCATTTGAACATGCATGAATCTTATGATAACCAATAACCAAATTGCGAACTAGCCTCCTTATCTCATAAAAATTTCTAAGTAACACATTTTATTTAGGTAATAGTTATTTAACCAAAGATAATTTATAATTAAAATACTTATTTGAAATTTCAATATATGATTTAATAGAAATATATATATTTTAACTACTTCAATTTTTTTAATCTTACGACCAGGATATAAGGTATCTTCAAAAAAATTATGTAACTCATAAAATCGAGATGGTTCTAACTTAAAAGTGAAATAAATATCATTATGAGTTTCTTTTTGTTGAAAATATGGACCAACAACCTCATGTATTAAACCTTTGAACTATGATGGATCTTAAACTAAATTATTAGTATCATTTCTGAAACTGCATTTACCATGTGGATACCAAAGAACATGATCTTTCTGAAACCCAAAACACAATAGATAACCCCCAAATTGTCAAATGTATCAAACCTACTCATATCACATTTCTTACATGGATAATTAATTGTCCCTTATAAAAAAATTGGTTTAGAATATGAAAATGATAAAAAAGTTTCAACACCCTCAATACATATAGGATTTATACCAGAACTGTTTGGATTCTTTTTAAGATTTATCCAATCGCAATATTTTAATAAATACTATTGTCTACTTTCTTGTTTCGTATTTTTATAAATAAAATAAAAAATAAAAATATTGTTTATAATTAATATAATATAAGGATGATACTATCCAAAAAAAATATTCAAATTACTTGTAAATATTATCTATTTTATGTAATTACTACTAATTTTTTCTTATTCTGTAAATAACTGCTAATATTTTCTAATTAACACTAATATTTTATAATTACCGTTAATTATTACTAAGGGAAATAAAATGTTGACCATGGGGGTGAGGGATTCATGGAGTGGAGGGGATGAAGGTATGGACAAAGTGAAATAATTTTGGTGCCCCTATGTTCAGATCGTTTGGAGGAGACACAGTCATGGGTAAACCCACAAGTTTACCCATGACTACCTCTACTTTAAATTGTCTAAACACAAGGGCATTTAAATTATTTCACTCTATGTTCACCTTCATCCCCTCAACTCCATGCTTCCCTCACACCCCTTAGTGAATCATCTATTACTAATTATTGTTAATTATGGTTAATTGTGGTTAATTATGGTTAATTGTGGTTAATTGTGGTTAATTGTGGTTAATTGTGGTTAATTTTGGTTAATTATGGTTAATTTTGCTTAATTGTATTTAATTTTGGTTAATTTTTCTTAATTGTGGTTAATTATTGTTAATTGTTGTTAATTGTGGTTAATTGTGATATATTTTACAAAATAATGCTCATTGATAATATTTTTTTACAAAAAAAATGCTCATTGCCAGTATTGTTTACCAAATAACGACCATTATTGGTGTTTTCTACTATCTAACGCTCATTATTGGTATTTTGTTTACTAATTAACGCTCATTGATGGTATATTTTACTGACTAACACTCATTGTTGGTATTTTTTTTCCTGATTGACACTCATTGATGATATTTGTTATTGATTAATGCTCATTGTCATTATTTTTCACTAATTAATGCTCATTGCTAGTATATTTTTACTAAATACCACTCATTGTCAGTTTTTTTGACTAAATAACACTCATTGTAGGTATTTTTTACTAAATACATCACATTACCATCATTTTTTACTAAAAACCGCTAATTGGCCGTATTTTTTACCAAAAGATGCTAATTGTTAGTATTTTCTCTAAAAGATGCTAATTTCTTGTATTTTTACTAATTCCCACTAATTTTTAGTATTTTTTACTAAATCTCATTCATTTCTAGTAATTTTTACTAATTAACCTTATTAATGCTAGTTTTTACTAATTAACGCTCATTACTATTATGTTTTTTAATTACTGCTAAATTTTGATAATTTTTAATAACTACTGCTCATATCTTCTTATTCTTACTGATTATTGCTCATTTATGGTAATTGTTTCTAATCATTGCTCATTTTTGCTATTTTTTTCTAATTACATCTAATTTTCGTTATTTTTTACTAAATAATGCTCATTGTCTGTATTTTTTACTAAATAAAACTCATTGCTGGTATTTTTTTCTGACTAATGATAATTGTCTATATTTTTTACTAATTACTGCTCATTGTTCATATTTTTTTACTGATTAACACTCATCGATGATAATTTTTACTGATTAACACTCATTCCCAATATTTTTACTAATTAACTCTCATTGACGGTATTTTTTCACTAAATATCACTCATTACTGGTATTTGTTTACTAAATACAACTCATTACCAATATTGTTTACTAAATATTGTCCATTGTCGATATTATTTTCATAAAAACTGCTCATTACCATTATTTTTTACTAAAAAATGCTCATTGTCGGTATTGTTTTACTAAAACCACTCATTTTTAGTATTTTTTACTACTTCCCACTCATTGCCGGTATTTATTACCGATTCTCACTCATTGACACTAATTTTTATTAATTAATTCTCATTTCTGCTAATTTTTACTAATTAACCCTCATTGATGGTAATTTTTAATAATTACCACTAATTACCATTAATTTTTAATAATTGCTGCTCATTATCAGTTATTTTTAATAATTTCTGCTCATTACCAATTATTTCCAATAATGTTTACTAATTACTGCTCATTTACACTATTTTTTTATTAATTACCGCTCATTTACACTAATTTTTATTAATCGACACTAATTTATGCTATTTTTTATTAATTACCACCCATTTTCACCAATTCTTACTAATTACCACTCATTTTTATTAATTTTTACTAATTTCCTCTCATTTTCGCTAATTTTAAATAACTGTAATTATTTTCTACTCATTATCGATAACTTCTAATAATTACCTTTAATTTTTAAGAATTATTTCTAATTTTACTAATTACTACTAATTTGTAATGCCCTGAACCCAGTTACCAAGAGTCTGTGCATTATTACATAACATTGGTATGATCACAAAAGATCAAGTCTCGAAAGACCGATTAGTTTAGTAGCCTTGGAAACACTAGATACATTCATAAGTCTTACATTACATCATAAAGTGAAAAACTATAACAACATAGTATCCATAGTCCACACTCATAACCCCTTAGACTATCCCTGCAGGTCATTAATAAAATACTTCTTCACATCTTGGGAAAAATAAAACATAGAAAGGGGTGAGCTCAGATGCTCAGTAAGGATAACAATATAGTGGAAACTTTCATAAATAATCATAAACATTCAAGGCAATGTATAACTAAAACAAAAGCCCTTTGAACTTGAACTTCAGCATAATATGGTAAAAATAAAATGAAATAATTCCATTTACATATTCACATGGATATTCTACTAGTCGAATAATCACATGCAATATCAATAACCACTTTCATAATGATGGAATGAATAATGAAAGACTATAATAACCACATAATCAAGGCCTTGTGCCAAGACTACAAATACAATTTTTTCAAGGACTTGTTCCAAGACACTAGTTTGTCTCATGAGACCTACCGATGCATCGAGTAGCTATAGCAGGCTCCACCTGCCACTTACTAAGTCCAATGCATTCCTCATGTGAATAAGTTTAAACATAACATAAACATTATTATTAAAAATAGCATAAGAAATGTCAATACTTTATCCATAAACCATGAATGGTATAAAAATAACACATCCACAGTCAAACATATCACAAAATCTTCAACACTATATAGAATCTTTGTATCATAATAAATCAACTTCAAATAAGCTTAAAATCCATCAAAGGATGTTAACATAGATGAAATCAAAACTATTTGAGAGAAATATATCTTTTTTTTAAATCATTTAAAAGTCACATAATTATAAAATAAAACATTTAATTTTAAAATATTCTTATAATCTTGTAAGGGAAGTTTCAACGATTTTATAACGGCGGAAAATATCCGCACCCGCCGTATAAGTTAAAAAGACATTCTTACCTTAATTCTGTCGAAATGGTTAAAAAGGCGTTGTTTGGAAAATGACAGAAATATTCCTTTATAAACAACTTATAAAAAGTCAAATAAGGGTATAAATGAATTTAACCCATATTCTATAAATTAGTAATAATGTTTTAAAATACATTTTAAAGAAACATGGATGTGGATGATAAAGAGGTCCCAGTAGCTACTTACGTAAAAACAACATCGGATAATAAAGAGATTGTGAAATTAACCCTTACCTTGTACTTTTCCTTGGTCAAGGGTAGATTAACCTCCTGTATAATGGTTAAATATTTGTTATTAAATTATACAGGAATCATATACATTAATATGATATCATATATGGTCTTTTAACATTGCTTTGTTAATAATATCTTTGTATTATCGTTGTTTCAGGTGTTAAAAAATTCATTTTCCTTTATATTCTTTGTTATGTGAGTCATATTTGTTATGGATGGGATGTATCTTATTTGTATCCAGAATAATATCAAGTCTTTAAACATTACTTTTAATCATATAATGAAAATTATTCTTGAATGGATACGATGGGGAATGAATCTCATCGCGTTCATGGAGATGGTAATCTGTATGTACGCACGACCGAAAATATCATTATTTTGATATTAAAATAATATATAATTGGATGGTATATAATATATAAAGAATCATTATAATGTTATATTTATTATTTACATGAATTACACATCATTATTATACCCATCAAAAAAATAATGTATTGAATAACAATTACACCACGACGTGGAGACGATAATCCGTACGTACTCACATATGGTGACATGTCATTGAAAGGATGGATAGAATAATGAATTTGGCTGTACCATATTTATAATAAAATCATAGTATATATAAGATACTGGAGTTATTATTTTATAATGGAAATAACAAATAAAGAAGAGGTGGAAGAAGAAAATAACTTGAAAGAGGGTGGTGAAATTATTACCTCTTCTTCGGGTTCTTCCTTTTGATTTGTTCAAAAGGGCTCCTTAAGTTGGCTTTCTGATTAAAGGAATGCTTCTAGGATTAAGTGAGGGAAGTTTAGAGGGTATTTGGGTATAGTTTGGCCGAGATAAATGTTTTTGAATGTGTGAATTAGAGAGAAGGGGGAGTGCCCTTTTATAAGAGGGTTGAGGGGCACCTTAGGAAAAGCTAGAAATATTATTTTATAATAAAATCATTTTCAGTTTCTAATGGCTCCAAAATGGATTATTTAAAGGAAAAGGTGGGGATGGGTCGAAAACCACTCAACCAATATGTTTTATACAGGTTTGTGTCACTATATTAACTTTATCTTTTAGCTTTAACTCTTAGTTAAATAGTTTCACATTTACCATGTCACTTTGTATTTTTATATTATATGGTTAATAAACTTACTAAATAATTCCAAGAGAACCCCAAGTGGTTCATTAATGATACACCTATCATTATATCAGTCTTTTGGACGAACGTTATATTTTTAGGAAAAGAATATCAATTAATAATATAATATTTGTTTTAAAAACTCTTTTATGTCAATTTTGACACTATTTGATATTTTGTGTTTTCTAAATTCATAACAGAATTATTGCTTCGAAAAAAATTAATATAACCAACCCTAATATGTCATATTAACCTATAAAATTAGTGGAATTCATAAAAAGTCTCAAATTACATTTATTTGGATATTTATAATATCAATTATTTTAATATTTCATTAATTAGGTAATTACTACATCATTATTGTGTCATAAATAAATTAAATCATTTAATGTCTAAAAATTATAAATAAAATACCATTATATAGGAAATATTTTTATATTTCTAATTAATATTTATAATCTAATTTATCTTATGTGTAACCCTATATTAAAAATGTTTTAGTTATTAAACATTGATTTTAACTCTTTTAACTCTTCTTTCAATTAAATAATAATAAATGTCCTAATCTAATCCAAGTGGACCAAAGAGGTTCATATTTTATTCCTAAGGTTATTTTTGGTTGAATTATCTTATCCAATAGAATTAGGACACGTGTTAGGGTAATAATAATATCATTTTTACCCTTAATTACACTATTTAATTTTAACTGTGGTAAATAAAAGTAAAAAGTTACTATTCACCAAAAAATATTTTTATCTTATTGAACCACATTTTACTCCTTGATATTAAACATGTCTCTCAGATTTTTGAAATTCCACTCACAGAAGCGGTAAAATTAAGTTTTATGTGAATTTTCAAATTCTCCTAGGAGATGGGTAAAAGACGGTGAAAAGTTCAATAAAATTTTTATATATCTAAAATTATTATAAACTGACTCCAATGAATTACATTGAACTTATATAGGTATTATGTATCTATTTTGAACTAAAATAAATTTACATAAAATAAATAATTATTTAAATAAAAATTTGGTTTTTAACTATAACTCAATGTTTTTTCACTATTCATCAAAAAATTGAACATTTTCAGAAAAATACCAAAAATTCACTCTAGGCTAATTTCGATATTCCAAATGAAAAAATGAAGTCCATTTTGAAAGATAAAATTTATAAAATTTAAAAAAGTTGTTATTACAATTCATAACGGCTAGTTTGATTGGTTGTGGTGTGTGTTAGAACTCATAGTTGCATACAACACACGTTATTGTATTAATCAAAGAGAAGTGTACCGTGGGAGCTTGGGGTGTTACATTCTCCCCTCCTTCAAATAATTTCATCCTCAAAATTTCTAGAATATTACTGCATAAAAAGACTTGGGTGGTTCTTCATCATAAGTTCCTCGAGTTCCCATGTTGCCTCTTCCATCTTATGGTTTCTTGATAGAACTTTTACCAGACGAGTCGTCAGGTTTCTCCGCACTTGTTATATTGTATCAAGAATCTTGAAAGGCTCTTTGCAATAAGACAGATCAGGTTCCAATTCTAATTCCTCATAGGTGATTACATGTGTTGGGTCAGACATGTATTTTCTTAACAGTTATACGTGGAAAAAATCGTGAACTTTGGATAGATTTGGCGGCATTGCCAAACGATAAGCTACAGACCCATTTTGTTCTAGAATTTCAAAAGGTCCAATGTACCTGAGACTCAATTTACCTTTCTTTCTGAAAAGTATAACTCCCTTCCATGGAGATACCTTCAAGAAAACATGATATCCTACCTGAAATTCCAAATCCTTCCTTCGGTTATCGGCATAGCTCTTCTGCCTACTTTGAGATTCTTTGATGTGGGTTTGGATTACCTTCACCTTTTCTATCATTTCCTCAACAAGTTATGGGCCAACAAGTTTTCTTTCACCAACATCATCCCAACAAGTTGGTGTGCGACATCTCTTTCCATATAACGCTTCATATGGTGCCATCTGAATACTTGAATGGAAGCTATTGTTATAGGAAAATTCTACCAAAGGTAAATATTCACCGCACATACCCTAAAAGTCAAGTAAGCAGGATCTCAATATGTCTTCTAAGGTTTGAATAGTTCATTCTGATTGTCCATCTATTTGAGGGTGGTAGGCAGTGCTTAAACGAAGTTCAGTATCCAAGGCTTTCTAAAGACTTTTCCAGAATCTTGAAGTAAAACGTGGATCACGATCAGAAACAATCGATAGGGGTACTCCATGAAGTCTCACAACATCATTAACATATAGTCTTGCTAGACGTTCAAGTGTTAGATCTTCTCTTATAGCAAGAAAATGTGCTGACTTGGTAAAACGATCAATAATGACCCATATTACATCGTTCCTTCAAGGAGTCTTTGGTAGTCCAATGAAAAAGTCCATTGTAATATTATCACATTTCCACTCAGGTATGGGAAGAGGTTTCATGACTCCTTGAGGCTGTTTCCTTCTAGCTTTCACTTGTTGACAAACCATACATCTTGACACAAAATCAGCAATCTCCCTCTCCATGTTGTCCCACCAAAAATGTTTCTTCAAATTTCTATACATTTTGGTGCTCCCAGGGTGTATAGAGAAATTGGAACCATGAGAATCGTCCAAAAATTCCCTTTTTAGATCAGGTATATCGGAAACACAAAGTCTCTTCAAGAATTTCAAAATCCCATCTTCATATACGAAGTCAATCAATCTCCCATCATTCACAGATTTAATCTTCTTTTGAAACTCTTCATCACCGGTATGAGAACTATTTATCCTTTTTAGTAAAGATGGTTTAGCAACAATTTTAAAAAGTATTTATGTTTCACCTTACATGGTGATTACCATATACACCTTTACTAGATCCATGAAAATAGGATCCCTTTCAACTCTCATCTTGTTAAAAACTCCATGATACTTTCTGCTCAAAGCATCTACCACATTATTTGCATTCCCCGGGTGGTAGTGTATCGTGAAATCATAATCCTTGAGTAGTTCAAGCCATATTCTTTGCCTCACGTTGAGTTCTTGTGAGAAAATATACTTCAAACTATTGTGTTCGGTAAATATCTCACATTTTCACCATAGAGATAATGTCTCCATATCTTCAATGCAATGATTACAGCTACTAACTCAAGATCATGAGTAGGATAGTTTTGCTCATGATTTTTTAGCTATCGTGATGCATAGGCAATAACCCTATAATTTTGTATAAGGACACAACCAAGTCCTTTCTTTGAAGCATTACTATAAATAACAAATCCATCATTCCCCGATGGTATAGTCAAGATAGGAGCATTGAATAATATTCTCTTCAGTTCTTTGAAACATTCTTCACACTCTTTTGTCCAAAAAAATTTAACCCCTTTACGTGTGAGCTTCGTTAATGGGTTAGCCAATCTGGTAAAATTCTGGATGAAACATCGATAATAACCTACTAAACCAATAAAACTACGTACCTCTATTATACTCATGGGTGCTGGACATTCTTGGATTGCTCTTGTCTTAGAAGGATCAACAGAGATTCCATCCTTAGAGACAATATGGCCATGAAAAGAAATCTCCTAAATCCAAAATTCACACTTGATAAAATTCCCTAATAATTCATGTCTTCTCAGAGTCTTCAGGATAATGCGCAAGTGATTTTCATGATCTTTTTAGCTTTTGGAGTACACCATGATATCATCAATAAATACCACTACAAATTCATCAAGATATTCCTTGAAAACTCTGTTCATTAGATCCATGAAAATATAGGGTGCATTAGTCAGCCCAAAAGGCATTACTGTAAACTTGTAATGCCCATACCTGGTTTGAAATGCTGTTTTCAGAATTTCTTCCTTCTTTACACACAACCGATTATATCCAGATCAAAGGTCTATTTTTGAAAAATATTGAGCTCCATGAAGTTGGTCGAATAAATCATCAATGTGAGGTAGGGGATACTTGTTATTTATTATTATAGCATTGATCTCCCTGTAGTTAATGCACAACCTCATAGATCCATATTTCTTCTTAACAAAAAGAATAGGGGCTCCCCATGTAGAAACACTAGGGAGAATAAACCCCTTATTACTTAATTTCTCTAGTTGTTTCTTTAGTTCCACTAATTCTAAAGTGTCCATTCTATAAGGGGTCTTAGATATGGGCCTTGAACCAGGAATTAAATCAATGGAAAAATCAATTTCTCATCCTAGAGGATGTCCAGGTAAATATTCTAGAAACACATCAACATATTCTCTCATAGTAGGTGCATCCTCTCTTTGAACATTCCTTTCCTCAACCACAGTCATTTCATTCTCTTCCTCCCCAATAATTGAATTTAGTTGAGCTACTAAGGGTAGATCTAGATAAGAATTGGGTGGTGATGATTCTACTCTAAAGATAAGGTGTTCTTTATAATCGTCATAAAAAATATTAACCTCCTTCTTCTTATAATAAATTTTTGTATCATGGTCCGAAAGCCAATCCATACTGAGGATTATATCAAATTCAATCATGGGCATGATGATAAGATCAATAGATAAAGAAAATTTATATGTCCTAATGGGAACTTATTCAAAGAACATTGTAGCAATGATACTTCCCTTAGGAGTTTTGATTGACAACTCCCTTGTTAAATAAAATTGGAAATATCTAATTTTCTTAGCAAACTGGGAAGATATGAAACAATGCAATGATCATGAATTAAATAAAGCACTGGATAAACTTGAGGAAACCATTAAATTACCTACCACCACATCTTTCGGAGCTTCAACCTCAGTAGTAGTGATCACATAAGCTTGGCCTTGTTCCCTTGGCCTTTTCTGAGGTAAGTTTCCTGGACGCTTAGGACATTCATTTTCATAATGTCCCATCTCCCTACAATTGTAGCATTGAACATCGGTAGGTTCCTTCTTCCCCTTGCAATCACAAGTTTGGTGGACTTTTTCACCACACCTGTAACAGACTCCTATTCCCATCAAGCAAGTACCGGGGTGTTTCTTCCCACATTTAATATAGGATGGATATTAAACTTTTCCCTTCTTCCCCTTATTTCCATTTCTAGAGTGATCAGCAGATCTTTTTTTATCTTGCTTTGCTTTAATGTCATAAGACTTAGAGAATCCCTTTTCTGTCTTGATAGCACAAGAGACAATATCTTCGTATGACGAGATGGATTTTGAGACTAATGCTTGATGGAGAAATGGTTTTAACCCATCAAAGAAATGATCAATCTTACTTCTTGGGTTACGTATAGAATCTGCAGCATGCTTTGATAACCTTGTAAAGTTAGACTCATACTTCACAACATTCTCGTCCTCCTTTTGCCTCAGACTCAGAAATTGTCATTCCATATCTGCTCGATGGTCATGAGGAAATTATTTTTCTAATAAAATATCTTTAAACTCCCTCCATTCCATATTTGATACTTCATCATCTTCCTTAGTGATATGAATCAATGACCACCATTGATCCGCATCTCCAGTGAGGCGGTAAAATGCCATGACAACTTTTTCCATTTCACTACTCCCCAAGGCATGAAATATTTTCTCTAATGAATTTATCCATTTCTCATGTACTAGTGGATTTGTACCCCCATTGAATTTTAGAGGTTGTTTCCTCATGAAACGATCTAACATTGATCCTCCACACTGCGGATCAGGGTCCTCCATATGGGTAAGGTTATTATTCATAACCTGAGTGAGTTGTCCTAGTATGGTGATTAGCTGATCAGCACCAGTTGCATCACCAGCTCCACTATAATTATCTTGAGAAGGAGGGAAATCCCTACATGGAGTGCGTGTATTGATACAGTTTCCATTCCTTCCACTAGGAGCCATTTATAAACAATGGCATACACTATATTAGTTTATGAATTGTAATACATAAATCCAAACTTGTAAAACACTTAACATAAATTGAATAGTTTATGGATATAATCCATAATCATAAAAATGTTTTCTTTGATTAAGTATATACTCATAAACCCTTCATTATGGTTTGTAATAAAAATAAGAATTATCCTAATCATACCCCCCAGGAGTGTCGTAACCAAGAGTGCAACAAGGCCTGTTGTCGTGCACTAGTTGCCGTTCGAGCCTAGCTCAAAGCAGGGTTTTCGTGTTTTACCCCTAGGTACATCTGTTCCAGAGCCACCTCTACCAGCTCGTATCCAGATAGGGATGAATTTCTCGGAAAACTAAAAAAATCTCTACAATACCAAAATTCTAGGATGTTCTTCTATACTAATCCTCAAAGTCTATCTTAGGTATATGTGCTCTAATCAGAGTTTATCTAAATCGAGTTTCCAAGGTTTGTACTAAACTTCCTCTGATACCAATTGTAATGCCCCGACCCCAGTTACCCAGAGTCAGTGCATTATTACATAACATTGGCATGATAAAAAAAGATCAAGTCTCAAAAGACCGATTAGTTTAGTAGCCTTGGAAACACTAGATACATTCATAAGTCTTACATTACATCATAAAGTGAAAAAATACAACAACATAGTCTCCATAGTTCACACTCATAACCCCTCAGACTATCCCTGTAGGTTAGTCATGAAATAGTTCTTCACATCCTAGGAAAAATAAAACATAGAAAGGGGTGAGCTCAGATGCTCATTAAGGATAACAATATAGTGGAAACATTCATAAATAAGCATAAACATTTAAGGAAATGAATAACTAAAACAGAAGCCTTTTGAACTTGAACTTAAATATAATATGGAAAAAATAAAATGAAATAATTCCATTTACTTATTCACATGGATATTCTACTAGTCGAATAATCACATGCAATATCAATAACCACTTTCATAATGATGGAATGCATAATGACAGACTATCATAACCACATAGTCAAGGCCTTGTTCCATGACTACAAATAATTTTTTGTCAAGGAATTGTGCCAAGAAACTAGTTTTTCTCATGATACCTATCAGTGCACCGAGGATCTATAGCGGGCTCCACCTGTCACTTACTAAGTCCACTGCATTCCTCATATGAACAGGTTTAAACATAACATAAACATTCATATTAAAACTAGCATACGAAATGTCAATACTTTCTCTATAATCCATGAATGGTATAAAAATAACACATCCATAGTCAAAAATATCACATAATATTCAATACTATATAGAAAGTTTGTATCATAATAAATCAACTTCAAATAAGCTTAAAATCCATCAAAGGATGTTGACATAGATGAAATCAAAACAATTTGAGAGAAATATATCTGTTTTTTAAAACAATTTAAAAGTCACATAATTATAAAAGAAGACATTTACTTTGAAAATATTATTATAATATTGTTAGGGAAGCTTTGACAATTTTATAATGGCAGAAAATAGTTGCACCCGCCGTATAAGTTAAAAAGACATTCCTACCATAATTCAATCGAAAAGGTTAAAAAAGACCTTATTTGGAGAACGACAGAAAGATACCATTATAAACAACTTATAAAAAGTCAAACAAGGGTATAAATTAATTTAACCTATATATTATAAAATAGTAATAATGTTTTAAAATACATTTTTAAGAAACATGGAAGTAGATGATAAAGAGGTCCCAGTAGACACTTACGTAAAAACAACATCGGATAATAAAGAGATTGTGAAATTAACCCTTACCTTGTAATTTTCCTTGGTCAAGGGTAAGTTAACATAATTTATAATGGTGAAATAATTGTTATTAAATTATACAATAATAATATACATTAATATGATATCATATATGGTCTTTTAACATTTGTTTGTTAATAATATCTTTGTATTATTGTTGTTTCGGGTGTTAACGGATTCATTTTCCTTTATATTATTTGTTATGTGAGTCATATTTGTTATAGATGGGATGTATCTTATTCGTATCCATAATGATATCAAGTCTTTAAACATTATTTTTAATCATTTAATGAAAATTAGTCTTGATTGGATACGATGGGGAATTAATCTCATCACGTTCGTGGAGACGGTAATCCGTATGTACGCACGAGAGACAATATCATTATTTTTATATTAAAATAATATATAATTGGATGTTATATCATATATACAGAATAATTATCATGTTATATTTATTATTTACATGAATTACACATCATTATTATACCCATCCAAATAATAATGTATTGAATAACAATTTCACCACGACGTGGAGATGGTAATCCGTACGTACGTACGTATGGTGACATGTCATTCAAAGGATGGATAGAATAATGAATATGGCTATACCATATTTATAATAACATCACAATATATATAATATACTAGATTTATTATTTTATAATGTAAATAACAATGAAATAATAAGTGGAAGAAGAAAAGAACTTGAAAGAGGGTGGTGAAATTATTACCTCTTCTTCGGGTTCTTCCTTTTGATTTGATCAAAAGGGCTCCTTAAGTTGGCTTTATGACTAAAGGAAGGCCTATAGGATTAATTGAGGGAAGTTGAGAGGTTATTTGGGCAGAGTTTGGAAGAGCCAAAAGGCTTTGACGGTGTGAATTAGAGAGAAGAGGGAGTGCCCTTTTATAAGAGGGGTGAGGGGCACCTTAGGAAAAGCTAGAAATATTATTTTTTAATAAAATCATTTTCAGTTTATAATGGATCAAAAATGGATTATTTAAAAGAAAATGTGGGGATGGGTCTAAAACCACTCAACCAATATGTTTTAGACAGGTTTGGGTCACTATATTAACTTTATCGTTTAGCTTTAACTCTTAGTTAAATAGTTTCACATTTACCATGTCACTTTGTCTTTTTATATTATATGGTTAATAAACTTACTAAATACTTCCAAGAGAACCCCAAGTGGTTCATTAATGATACACCTATCATTATATAAGTCCTTTGGCCAAAACATAGATTTTTAGGAATATAATATCAATTAATAATATAATATTTGTTTTAAAAACTCTTTAATGTCAATTTTGACACAATTTGGTATTTTGTTTTTTCTAAATTAATAACATCATTATTACTTCGAATAAAATTAATATATCCAACCCTAATATATCATATTAACCTATAAAATTAGTGTAATTCATAAAAAGTCTCAAATGAAACTTATTTTGATATTTATAATATCAATTATTTTAATATTTAATTAATTAGGTAATTACTGCATCATCATTGTGTCATAATTAAATTAAATTATTTAATGTATAAAAATTATAAATAAAATACCATTATGTAGAAAATATTTTTATATTTCTAATGAATATTTATAATCTAATTTATATTATATGTAACCCTATATTAAAAATTTTTTAGTTATTAAACTTTGATTTTAACTCTTTTAACTCTTCTTTGAATTAAATAATAATAAATGTCATAATCTAGTCCAAGTGAGCCAAAGAGGTTCATATTTTATTCCTAAGGTTGTTATTGGTCTAATTATAATTATCCAATAGAATTAGGACATGTGTTAGGGTAATAATAATATCATTTTTACCCTTAATTGCCCTATTTAATTTTAAGTGTGGTAAATAAAAGTAAAAAGTAACTATTCACCAAAAAATATTTTTATCTTATTGAACCACATTTTACTCCTTTATATTAAGTGTGTCTCTCGGATTTTTTAAATTCCACTCACAGAAGCGGTAAAATTAAGTTTTATGTGAATTTGCAAATTCTCCCAAGAGATGGGTAAAAGACAGTGAAAAGTTCAATAAAATTTTTATATATCTAAAATTATTATAAACCGACTCAAATGAATTACATTGAACTTATAGAGGTATTATGTATATATTTTTACCTAAAATAAATTTTAATAAAATAAATAATTACTTAAATAAAAATTCAGTTTTAAACTATAACTCAGTGCTTTTTCACTATTCATAAAAAATTGAACGTTTTCAGAAAAATACCAAATATCCACCCTAGTCTAATTTTGATATTAAAAATCCAAAAATGAAGTCCATTTTGAAAGATAAAATTTATAAAATTTCAAAAAGTTGGTATTACAATTCATAACGACTAGTTTGATTGGTTGTGGTGTGTGTTATAACTCGAAGTTGTGTACAACACACGCTATTGTATTAATCAAAGTGAAGCGTACCATGGAAGCTTGGGTTGTTACATAATTTGTATTAATTATCACTTAGTTTTATTATTTTTAAAAAATTATTAATATTTAGCATTAATTATTAAATATTAGTGTCAATTAGTACTTAATTACTAATTAATGTTATTTATTATAAATTACTATAAATTATTTTTACATATTACTAATATCATTAAATTATTACTCTATTATGTTAATTAATACTATTTATTTATCAATTATAAGTAATTAATATTAATAACAACCACTTACTGATAATTAAAACTAATTATTACAAATTAAAACTAATTACTTCTAATAAAAAATATTGCTAATTAAAACTAAATATTTCTAATTTAAAACAATTACTACTAAATTATAAATAATTACTTCTCATTAACACTAATTACTGATAATTAATAATATTAAAGTCTAATATAAAATAAAATAAATGAAAATAAAAATAAAAATAGTAAACAATTACCTCAGAACTGAAGCTTTTGTCAGATGCAAAGTTGAAAATTTTCTTCAGTATCCAAATTAAAACTATTAAACAAATAAGTGATGAGAATGAGAGAGCAGAGGAGGATTGGAGAGCTCAGAGTAATAAATAATAAAAAAATTGGGGGAATATATAGGATAGATTATTAACGATGAGATTATTTGCATGGGATTCACGTCACAATTAATACCCACTAAAAATAAGCATGTCGGCGATAAAAAAGTTATTTACGATGGGTCCTGTCACAAATTCTCATTTGTCGATAGATTATTTGCGGCGTGTTATTTATTCCATTTGCAAATAACATTAATGATGAATGGTATTTGTTATGAGACTCATCACAAATATTTTTATGCTAACATATTATTTGCGACGAGTTACAAATTCCCGACGCAATTAACATTAACGATGAAGGGTATTTGCGACAGGTGAAAATAACTATCGCAAATATCTTTTCCCATAGTTTGGCATGCAGGCGTGCCAAATATTTTTATGACAGAAATTTTTTCCCATTGAAAATAATTATTTATTTAGGATTATTTGTTATTGGAAAAGAATCTCATCGCAGATAATCCATTGGAAAAGACTATTTTTGACGGGTGATGGGCCCGTCTCAAACAAACTGTCACAGAAAGCTCTTTTTCCCATAGTGTTCAAGTGACCATTTTTTCGATTATACCCTAATTTTATTATTTCGAAATAAGTATTCAACATCTCCCATATAATTCTTCACACATGAAAACTTTCAAGACATAATTCATTTTACATCATTCTGCATAACCTTGGGAAATTAAAAACATAATAAGGGAGAGATCAAATGCTCAGAAAGTATAAACATAGCATTAGCAATTGAATGTCATCACTGACTATAAGATGAGCATAAGGGTATGATGACATAATAAAAGTGTGTGAGCATAACATAATAGTATTCATACCCATAAAACATGGATCATTAAACATGTTACATAGAATAAAGATTAAACAAAGGCATGAGTCATATGAATCAATAATCATGAGCTATGTGATGTAAATATTAATCAAATGATCCATTAAAAACTCATGAAAAACATAGATAAAGTGTGTTGTAATCATGGAATAATATCAGCATAAAACCCTCACAAGACCACATATATTTGGGATAACCTTACCTAGTTAAAACTTTTCACGACCTAGCTTGAATAACCCTCAAAACTGCAACTCAAGCCAAATTGTGCCAAGACCTGAAGGGTGTTCCCAATCTCCACAGGCAGGAGACTAGAACTCGGGAATCCTATAACAAATAAGATGAATGATTTTTCTGAACCTAAAAATAGACACATGTAATATTATAGAAAGGAAACCAGAAAAAGAATACATACCATAATCAATTAAAGACAGTGGTAGTGATGCAACCCAAATGAAAACAACAAGATAAAACTCCAAGTCACATGTCCAATATCCACAAGATGACTAAAACCAAAAACGGATACTCTATGTGATAATTGGGAAATGTCCCACCATCTCACCACTAACTACCCATACCAAGCTGATATAAACCTCACCGCCTCATTATAGTGATTTCCCTTTTTCTTGCATCAAAAGACAATACAAGGTCTTCACATTCTTAAGTGAATTTTCATGGTGTGAGATAAATAATATTAGTAGAATCCCACATAGGTGTTTCATATAATATCTCCATACAAAAATCTTAATATGCTCAATTTTAATAAAAACAAGGCATGCTAAGTGGTTAAACAGTTTTTAGCAAAAGTATGGTAAATGGTTCCCCAATTTCTACAGTTTTTTAAAAATATCAGGTAAAAAAAATTAAATCATAAATCTAGCAAACCATTTTAATTTAGGTATATCAAATCCAAACAGTATAATACTAAATAATAATGGTAAACACACACTAAAGATTAGAATATTTCATGCTATCTAGATCAATGACAGAACTAAATTATGCACATTTATTTTAATATGAAACATAATGTTTATGAAATTTAATTTATTAAACCTATCGATATTTAATAGTTTTCATGATTTATGGTAGGCTATAATGTTTTTTTTGAAAATGAGTTAAAATTAAATGGATTCAAAGTGAAATCAATTTCCTATGATGTCCTATAGGCAAGGGATTGACTTTAATGATTCAAAATGAGGAATCAGACAAAAATAGAGATGAAGTTACTAGATAACACAAATTTACATCATAAATAGTTAATTTACCATGTAAAAGTGGAGAAATTTTATGGGGTGAAAATTTATAACATAAAATATACTTTTTGGGAGAATGAAAACATGTTTCACATTGTGAGACATATATTTCATTCTGTGACACTCCCTTTAATATTTCAAGACATAATTTTAAGCCATAAAACATCTTATCGGGTGCTTCCTTGATATATTTACACCATCAAACCAGCTTTTATTATGTAAAAATGTTGGTTAGGACCAAAAACGACGATTTTTTATGTTAATTAATACTCAGACCCAATTTATGACCCATTATTACTTGGGATTAATTTTTATGCATTTATGAGTATGATTAATAGTGAATGAGAACCATTTAGGCCTATAAATATAAGTCCTTAGGGGAGAATTTAAGAGATTATTCGGTGAGGGGAAGCTCCAGATGATGGATTCATGCCACTTTATTTTCCTATTTTCTTTTCTTTCTTTTATTTCTATCATTTGAATCATTCCTTCTCCATAATCAACTTATTTACCCTATCTGTGGAGGGGTAATTTATATGAGTGTTCAGGAAAGAGGAAGGTTGAAATGATATGTTATTCTTGAGTTTCTCAATTTAAATAAATGAAACCATCTCATTCTTCTTCTATTTAGTTTTAATTATTATTTATAGTTTTAATAATAAATGCATTTGTATTTGGTTTTTGATTCTGTTAAATTTATATTTCTTTGGTCAATGATTCTCAATATTCCTCCACCTTATCCTAGTTTGTATACATTGGAACATGCTGGGGTTAGGTGGTGAGTGCTTGGATTTCTCTAACACTTGTGAAAAATTGTGTTAGGAACCATTGGCAGTTAGGGAATAACAATACTCGGTCATGGATTTCCCTCACTATTCAAGAGAACCCAAGAAAAAACTCATGAAAAAATAAATGTGGTTATAAAAATCTGATGTTTTAGTTCGGGATATTCTGACTGTTGCTATCTAACCAAGGGAGTGAGAGGAATCAGTCAAAGAATCTCACACTTACCAGACACCAGAAAAGAAATAGTAAAACTAAAAACAATGAAAACATAACACTATGTCTATTCCTGCCTGACCCAATCATCATTTAATAACTCGTATTTTCCCCTTTTTATTTTTAGAAATTTTCTGGGAAAATTATGAGACCAGGTGCTAAGACGACGTGCGATTCTGAGGCTCGTTGTGCCCGGAATGGTTCGAAGAAAAAATATTAAATTTTTAATAGCACTCCTGAGTGGTTTTCAAGAAAAAATGGAATAACTCTTAAACGGGTGCCTAGATCAGAAATCTAAGGGCACCATTACATTCAGGATGGTAGGTTTACCCTAGGTGTGACTTAACTTTAGTCGGTAGGGGTTTTTAGTGAGAAATCCCAAAAATGGAATAACCATAAATAATATAATTAAATAAAAATATTTATTTTTCAAATCATTATAAATTATGAATGGTGACTCAGATAGAAAATATGAGACAACCGTTAAGTTTGTGATGGGGTGTTTTCCTTAGGTGGAGCCAAACATTTCCCGGCGTGGGTCAACTGTGGAAAGTAGTTTTTGGGACATAACCATAAATAAAATAATTAAATAAAAATTATTTTATTTTAAAATCCTATAACTCATAAATGGGAACTTGAATTTGAAATTTGAGAGTACCGTGTAGCTCATGAGGGTGTTCATTCCTTAGGCAGGGTCTAACCTTGACCAGCGCAGGTCAGGGGTAAAAGTTATTTTTTGTATGTTTTAAAGGTTAGTAAAATAAACATCAGAAAGAGATTATTTTATTTCTTTTAATGTTTTGCAGTGATACAGTGACATAATGACACCATGAATAAAAACTGTTTCCTTTTATAAATTAAACAACGTGGTGACTCTACAACATAGAAAAACAGTGATTCTAAAATGCATTTCTTCATTTAATAGCTTAATAGGGATACGAGATTAGATGAGAAAATTTAGGAGAAATTCCCTAGAAGATCTGGAAAATAAAAGGTGTTATAAAATCCTCTCTGCAGCGAATGACAAGCGGCGATGAACACCGACGAATTGTGGATCATGAATCGTGGATCAAGGATCGAGGAATAGGAATCGACGAATGACACCGGTGAAACTCCATTATCCACCAATGACTGATCCAATCCTTGAGGTAGGGGTTTTATTTAAATGTGATTTTATTCTACCCATTATTCTTTCAAATGAATAACGTGGATCAACCGATGAATATGTTGATTTGTGGGTCGATCTTTCTTGTGGGATGGGTGTCTTGTTGTGGTGATTAATTTGGGAATTAGATATTTGTGTTTTTAATCTGTTCTTCATGATCCTACTAACAAGAAATAATTTGGGTTGATGTGAACAAAGGCATGGATCCATTCTTTGGGTGTTCTTGTGTTTCTCCTTCCCCCCTCATCCTTCGATTTTTCTTTGTTCTTCATGAGGATTTGAGGTGATAGATTGTTGTGCCATCGATATAGGGTGCAACAATCCCGAGACCGAGAATCATACACCACAGAAACCCTGCGGAGGTGAGAGGACTAGTGCGGAATGAGATAAGGCCACTGGAGGAAGCGGCACCGGCTCGGTACTGCAGCCGTTCTAGGAGAATGGTCACCAGTATGGGAGCTAGTGGCAGTGGCGCGCTGCGGTCCAGCGGGACCTCGACGGTGGATCGAACCACGCCAGGGGAGGCATGGGTGGTGGTGCAGGCGGCTGCTGGCTTGATTACCGAAAATGGAAGGGCCCATGGTGGCTTGGCCATGGGAAGTGTGCGGGATCTGTGGTGATGGTAGACAGCCGTGGCAGGGGGCTGTGGAGGAGGGACACGGCTTGCCGGAGCTGTGTCAGACAGAAGACTCAGGGATTTTCCACAGGTAGCACTGGTCACAAGAACCGACCATGTAGACTGTGGACTGACTGTGTGGACAAGGGAACAGTTCAGCTAGATGGCCACGTCCGGTGCAGGCGGACCTGCCCGCATGCGGTGGGCCGGGCCGATCTGACCGAGTCGGACTACACCTGGACCCAACTGACCCCTTTTTACTAAAAGAATCATATCTTTCAAACTGTAAGTCTGTTTGACGAGAAGTTTGTGGCGTTGGAACCCTCGCAATGAGGAGGGTATTATTTAGATGGATTTTTTGGTTTTTAGTGAGGACCAATTTAAATTTGAAGCTTCACCTTGGTTCTTTCCTTGAGGATTCGGTACGACATTGCATCCACTTCACTGGGCAACAATCCACTCAAGACGATAGAGTCCCCGATAGAATTTTGGAATCCTCCTTATGAATGGATTGATAATATATAACCCTTTATAGAGTTTCTTGGGTATTTATGTGACCTCAAAGTGTAGGGTGTTAATCCCCTATCTAGTGGTCCATATCAGTAGGGTTTGTTGTATTCTCTTAGGAGAATCCCCAACATTACGAGCCGCATTGGTAGGGTTCATAGTATTCATTGATAAGAATCCCCTATGTTGTGCATTAATATAGATTGGGTTTGTGGTGTTCTATGAGGAGAATCCACTATCCATAAATCATGATATTTGACCATTATTTTCTCTTTGGGTGTGGCCCAAATTAGAAGGACCACTTGTTAGAGTCCTCGATGACATCAAGGCTCAAGGAGTGAGTTATCTTAGAATGATCATGCCTCGAGCAGAATCATGTGACCAAGGATTGGTTGTGATATTGATACTCCTTGTATTAGTGAGATCAGATGTCTCAAGTAACTTCATGATGTATCGAGACCATATGTTCTCTCAGATACTTTTTGTAAAATTGTTTTGCGTGATTATTATCAGATATCCTGAGGAGTGAGATCTCCCAAAATTGAGCATGCTATGAGCGGAACCATATGGATAGCAGTGGATGAGACCTTGAGTCTTGGAATCCTTTAAAAGTATACATGGATGTTCTTATTATATTTTTTGAAGAGCTATACTTGTGTTAAGATGAATGTTTTGTCTTAGTAGTATTTCCTCTATGGTATTTTATTTTTTGTTTCAGGGTGCCACACTGAGTATTGTTTTACTCACCCCTGCACGGGATTTTCCTGCATGTGTCGTGTCTTGTGTAGAAAATCAACTATTTGATGGTGTTATAGGAAGACCAGGACCATGTGGGGCTTAGTGTGATCAGACATACTGAGGTGTGTTTAAATGTATTAAAAATAGTAGTCCAGTGTCATACCTTGCAGTTGGATCATGTGGGGTTTTCTGCGGACGAGATTCAATACATGTGTTACATACTCTTTCTTTTTGGTGGGCTTGTATTCTGGCCCAGTTTTACTTTACTGATTTTTTTTCTGTCATACTCTGTTGTTGGGTTGCAGTGGTATGCAATCATTTTCCTTAAATAGTGTTTTTTTAATTTCCAGCATATTTGGCTTGAAGTTTTGTGCGTGTGTATATGTTCTTAGGAAAATGACTCCCATTTGTGGGATATGCCTACTCAGTGATAGTCTCCATCCCCTGGCCTATCGGAGGCAGGATTGGGGTAGTCATGACATGGGCCCCAAGAGATGGGTCATGATAGAGTGGTATAAATGGAGGTTAGTTCTACCTTAAGAATCTAGAGTCTATGAGTTTGGTTTGGGGTAATGGTGTTGAGTGTTTCATGTTCAGGTTTCAGGCCAAGGAATCCAGTGTTGGTGCGGCGGCCGACATATCCATACACCATGACCCTAAATTCTATTATTTGACTTGGTACATGAAAACACTAGTTGTAGGAAAAAAATGGTACATAAATAATATAAGAATGGGTTGTTTTTCCATGTACTTCTTGAGTTAGCTCACTAGGTATACTCTATTGATCATGGTACATCCTGTTTTGTTTCAAGATGCTTCCATGTAGACAACCATCTAGGATTCGACTGTGTGATCATGAGGATTATCCATAGGGTGACAAGATATAGGTACATGGATTTTTACTAGAGACATCACCTCAAGGTGGGTACCAGTTGTACCACTACCTATAGAGTAGCACATCATACTCGTAGTACCAGCAGATGAGATGCACGGGATGAGCTCACTTAAAGAGTTCCAGTGATAGAGACCCTGCTGGTTTTTAGCAGATCCCAACTTTTAGGTGGCTGAGGATTGGCTTGAGGTGGTGACTGAGTTTTCCACCCTGTTAGTACACCATTAGATTAGCTGGTGGTCCTAGCAGTGATCATTCTACATGGATTAGTAGGGAAATGGTAGGGTTTAGATTACTCGACCTTTCGATGAGGTGAATCTTCCATGGAAAAGGTTTAAGAATCTTTCTCAGATAAACGGTTCTCGCCATAAAAGCTACTGGCTATGCGTGGACAATATCTTCTACAGCTTCGGTAGGATGAAATGTCGGTAACTGAGTATTCATTGAGCCATACTGACCTTTTCCAAGTACTCGATGGATATGATATGATGAGGGCTTCAGGGCCCAGACCTCTGAGTGAGGTGAGTTTCGGGAAATCCAAACCAACATTATTACTATGTGAATTCCTACTTATTCTAGGGTGATAGAGAAAAACATTGTGGTTTAATGTCCTTTAGCTGAGTGGGTACAACAAATGGATGTCATCAGTGGGAAAGCAGGAGTAGAGACCTTGGGATTAGGAAGCCGATGTCAGTATTAGAGACTTGGACGTGTGAGATGTTCCTAGAGGAGGTCCTAGGACAGAGGATCAATAGATCAGGGCTTATAGGGTGATTCTAGTCTCCATAGAGAGAGTAAATTCATTTCATGATACGACATGAGACATCTCGCTAGAGATTGTCCAACCCATCGTGCTACTGATAGTGAAATGGTGGATGGGCCTCTGAGGTAGAAACAATGACATGAACAGATGGATCTGAAATGTGGAAGAAATGGATGGGGAGATGGGAGAACAACATGTGGTGGTATAAATTTCGACAAGATACCACCACTACCCCCATGTGGTCCACAATAGGCTTAAGGAGCTGGAGGATAGGGGGAGAGGCAGCTGTGTAATGTCCCGGATCCGGGTGCCGCCCAAAGGTGAAAAACTAGATGGTCACATAACCTCAAGTACATCTCCCCAAATTCCATAGGCTACCGAATAGCAGTGAGGGGAAAGGTAAGACATTGGTAAAACTATTCCCTCATTGGCAGAGTATGTATAGCAGAATCTAAATATAAAATAATAGTAGAAGCAGTAATACCATACAACAAAAGAAAATAGCGCAAGACTGATAATATTACAACTGCAACATATATAAATAAATAATGCATAACACATGTATCCAAGAAATAATCCAAACAAGTCACAATTCTAGAAATACAATACTGAAACCAAAGTATAAAAACAGTAAACTCTAACAGCATCGCAAGCCTCAGCTTGGTCCCATGCTCTCCAACTCCAACAGTAATCTAGTACCTAATGAAGAAGGGTGATTTCCCTTGTCTATACCTGTAACCATATAATCTATTTGAGTTCAAAATCATGACCCAGAAATGGTGTGAGACGAATCCCAATATTCAACCACCAAAATATTTGTGTCTATCTATTAGTGAATATATATATAGCAGTAAATATGAATAAATGAAGTAATAAACTAGGAAGTACTCAAAAGTAAACAATCCTATAGTTTTTAATTATATTCATTTTAATTTATTAATTATTCAAACTACAGAATAATTAATCTTGAGATCTAGCCTAAGCTCTGTATCCCTCTATATAATAGTAACAATAGGCATCTCAAAAGACCATCTAAGAAATCAAGTAAGGTTGAGTCCAAGATTATGCTCTGGATTGGAAGACTCATCCCAATCATAAAATCATTCATAAGAAAACCTCTGGGAAAGTTCCCATAGTCTAACCTATCTGGTTTAACATATCATCAATTCAATAAATAATTACCCTATGGGAAATCTCACACAGTCTAACCTCTTTTGTCCCACATAGCACTAAACATTTAAAAATGACCTCCTGGGCAGCTCTAATGGTCAATAATCCCTTGGTATGCATTATAATGACCCCCTGGATTCTCTCATAGTCAACTCCCTATAGTCTAACATTCATTAATAATAACCCTCTCGGTATCTCTCACGGTCTAACACCTCTGGTCTATGACCACCCGAAAGCTCTCACTGTCGATTCCACTATGTCAACATGAATACAATTATACATAAATGAACCCACCTCAGGAATATCTCACATTCAATTCCCCTTGGTCATATAAAAACACATTCATTCCATATAAACAACAACCCCATCCTAACAACACTAGGCATGAAAAAAAAGCAAGACTAACATGCTTTCTAGACCCAAAAATCCATAATCAATCAAACATGGGAAACAAATCCATAATCAAGTTATAAAACCTTATTCATAAACAAATATCCCTTTCTAAATCAAACGCATCATAACGAGTCTTAAATAGGGTTATTAATCCATAACACACAATACCCCAAACATGGGTATTCAACACTTGAAGCATATATAATCCAAAGAAAATCAAAGAAAGGCACAAACCACCTACCTTGATGTTGTACGATGAACACTCTTGAACGTCGGCCCTTGAATTGGCCTAGAACGACATAGATTTAAAAAAATGATAAAAACTTTCAACCTTGAAATACTCATGAGAGAGGAGGAATCAAGAAGAGAGGACCGAGAAGAAGGTAGAACTCACCAATGGGATTCCAATGCACCTGCTGGAGTTTGTATTAGACCTTGGATGGAGAAATGGTGTCTTAGACTTTGATCTTTTCTCCTAGTTGCTCTTCGATGAACCAATGTTAGAAGAATAATGATTTGTAAATCAGACGTTACCCCGCTCTAATATCTCAATTAAAAAATAAAAGTACACGACATGTTCTTTAAAGATACACGACGTGTATAGGCCTTTACCAGGTCCTACCTTAAGCGGACCTACCATGTCATCACACGACCATGTACGCAATCATGACCCAGTCAGAACATAGTCTGGATGTAGTGCTAGAGTACACAGTGTGAACAAGGAAGTACATGACGTGTACTTAAAATTTTTCCTTCTTCCCTTTTCCCTAAAAAACAACAGGAATTGAAAATCCATACCTGAAATAGAGATCTGGGTTCTTACAAACTTCGAACCTTAAATCAATTCATCCCCAAATTTCCCTTCCAAGGGTGGTGAAAGAGAAACTTCAAAAAACTCTAGCCACTATGATCGTACATCATCCTCCCTCTCCCATGTCTCGTCTTGTACTCACTTGTGCTGCCATAACACCCGTACTAGATGAACATACCATCCACAGAGAACCTTTGTGCTGCAATCCAAAATCCATATAGGGTACTCCTTGAAGGATTCATCCACCTCCAACTTAACCTCCTCGGGTTGAAAAAATGTGATACGATTCCGAAAAGTGACGATGTAGATGAGAAACATGAAATACATCATGCATAGCCCGATACCTCTAAGGTAAGTACAACTGATAGGAAATCGGCATGACTCTCTCTAAAACCTAAAATGGTCCGATGTATCTCAGTGAAAGATTCCCCTATCTCCTAATCATCCCTTGTACCAACCTCGGTGTGACACATAAGAAAAAATTATCTCAGACCCCGAACTCCATAGGTCATCTCCGTCAACCAGTATAAGATTTTGGGTGAGATTTTGCAGTAGCCACCCTCTTCCGAATCAACTCCTTCTACTCAGTGGTCTCCTGGACAATATGAGGTCCTAGTATAGCTACCTCTCCTGCCTCTATAAAACTTAGGGGTGATTGGCATGGACTACCGTACAAATCCTCTTAAGATTCCACTTGAATCGTCGCCTAAAAACTGTTATTGTAGAAAAAATATACTAGGGGTATGTGTCTCTCCCAAGAACCCCTGAAATCCAAGACGTATGCTAAAAGCATGTCCTCCAAAACCTAAATTGTGCACTCAGACTAGCCATCTATTGGGGGATGGTATGTTTTACTCAGAACTACCTCTGTACCCAATGCCCTCTGTAGTCCCTTCCAAACATAAGAAGTAAAACAGACATCCCGGTTTGAAATGATAGAGTGTGGAACCCCATGAAAATGTAAAATCTCTCAGATGTGAAACCTTCCAATCTCATCAACATTGAAGGTTTCCTTGATCCTAAAGAAGTGTGGAACCTTCATAAGTCTATCAAAAACAAAACAAACCACATCATTACCTCGAGGAGACCTCGGTAAACCCATCAAAAAATCCATCGCAACATCATTCCACTTCCAATCGGGAATGGGTAACTGCTGAAAAAGACCTGCTGGTCAATGATGCTCTGCTTTCACCTGATGAAAGGTGGAACATCTCACAACAAAACTAGCAACATGTCTCTTCATAACTAGTCACCAATACTGATGGTGCAGATCTCGATACATCTTGGTGACACCATGATGAACTGCACATGATGAGGCATGAAAATATTGCAAGAGATCCTAGCGAATGTCTGCTGACACCCATATGTGACCATGAAAATGCAAGACCTCATCCTCACCTATGGTCCACCCAGGAGTAGGGTCCTTACCTAACACACTCTCTCATAGGACTAGGCCTTCAGAATCTGATAGCTTCCTCATTTTCACTTGATTCAGTAGAGTAGAGGTAACATCCAAAAAATAAATAAAAATATTCCCCTGACTATCATGCACCTCAAAATGCATCTTAGAGAATAGATCCATAAGCTGCCACTCTCTATCGGCCTCCTGAACTACCTATATCTGAGTTTTCCTGATCAACAAATCAGCCACTGGGTTGCCTTTCCTTGGCATGTAGGCAAGCTCAATGTCAAAATAATGACAGTACAAAACCCACCTTTGATGTCTCAAATTCATATCACGCTGAGTAAATATATACTTGAGACTTTTGAGCTCACTGTATACCACAAAATTATGTCCCAAAAGATAATGTCTCCAACAGCGTGAATCATGAACAACTGCAGCTCACTCGAGATCGTGTGTTAGGTAATTCCTATCTTTTGGCCTCAACTACCAAGACCCGTACGCAATGAATCCTTCCCCCCTGCATAAGCACTACTCCAAAACTGATACCTGATGCATCATAGTAAACAGTGTAAATATTTCCCAGCTCTATAAAAACCAATATTGGTGTTGAATTAAATCTCCCTTTCAGTTCCTGAAAGAATGAATCACTGGAATATGACCACAAGTACTTCACACCATTCTTAGTTAGGCCTATCAGTGGAATTACTAAGCATGGAATGTCATTTATAAACAACTTGTAGTAACCATCCATTCCTAGAAAACTCTGTACCTCAAATACATTCTCCGGATTCTCCCAGGAAGCTACTTCTATCACTTTTTTTGGGTCTATTGATACTCCTGTCTCTAAGATAACATGATCCAAGAAGTGAATTTGGTCCATCCAAAAGTGGCATTTTGAGAGCTTGGAATATAACTGATGCTCTCTCAGTGTACTAAATACGATCTCAAGATGGGTGTCATGGTTGTGTCGAGTGTGATAGTACACCAAGATATCATCCATAAAGACTATCACAAAATAATCCATGAAAGGATGGAACACTCGGTTCATCAGTGCCATGAAAACTACCGGCCCATTCGTATGACTGAACGACATAACCAAATAATCATATAGACCATACCTGATCTGAAAGGTTATAAGAGTTATATCAGATGGTCTAATGTGCAACTGATGATAACCAGATCTCATTTCAATCTTCGATAACACCCGGGATCCTTGAAGCTGATCAAAGATATAATCAATTTTAGGTAAAGGATATCGGTTCTTGACCATCAACTGGTTCAGATTTTGATAATCCACACAAAGACTGAGGGTACCGTCCAACTTCTTCACAAAAAGTACAGGCAAACCCCAAGGAAAAGTACTAAGTTGGATAAAACCCTTTTCCTGCAACTCCTTTAACTACTTCTTGAGATCCTGTAACTCTAGTGTACCTATCCTATATGGAGGAATGGACATGGGTGCCACTCCTAGCACAAGATCAATTGATAAATCGACCTCTATCTCCCGAGGTATACATGAAAATTTTTCTAGAAAAGACATCTCTGAAATGATCCACCAGTAGAGGAAAGCTCATCTGTGAAGTACCCTGGTCATCCAGATATAAACCCACAACATGTGATATAATTCCTTCCAACCCATGATGCTCGAGTCCAACTCTTCTTGCCTGGACATCACATTCTCCCTTGTGTAGAAAATACCTTCCTTCTGGTGATGTGAAACTCACCCTACAATGATAGCAGTCAATAAAGCCTGAAGGGAGACTAACCAGTCTATTTTGAGAATGAAATTGTAACCTTTCATCTCTAAGTAATAGGAGTCCCAAAAGAAGTGACACCCACCAACCTTGAGAGGGAACTCCTTGAACTGACATACACTAGCCGTCCTAATCACCAACAGAGTGCCTAGTGTCATAACATTCTCAAAACTAAAGATACAAATCCCAAGGATCTCTAAAATAGCAACAGATATAAAACTATGGGAATCCCCTATATCAAAAATAGAATAAGATAAAAGTGAGGCAACTAGAATCATACCTTTAACTGTAGAGGGTCCGAGATCCTGCTCCTACTGGATCTTCTCTACTAAAAAAGTCTGACCTGTACCATAGCCTAGAAACCCTGATTGACTACCCTAATCTGATCCACCCTATTTTCACTGAAAACCTATAGCCTGACTACCATGTCCACAACCTCTTCCATGGCCCGAATGGCCTGACGAAATCTAGTTCCCTGACTGATGAGAAATTGGCGGTCCTGCTCCTGAACATGGAGTCATAACAGAACCCCTATCACTTTCTACTAGTGAGAAAACCTAGAAAAAACACTAAAGATGACCCATCTTTCCATAAGATCTGCACTCAATTGGGTCCTTTAGAAAATTTGGTCTCATATTCCCACTATTTCCTCACTGGTAGTATACCACATGGCTACCTGAATAAACATCCTATGAAATCTTCCTACGATGCTTCCTGCTATCTGTCGAAGGAGTACCAGCCTTGGATCCTGAACTGCCCAAGCTCACAACTCCCAAATACCTCAGATTTTTCTCAGTAATCAGCATCTGGTTCACTATGGTCATCACCGAAGTTAGCCTGAAAACATTCACCTACGATCAAATGTCATACCTGAGACCATCCTCAAATTTCCTAGCCAAAGATAAATCTTCACCTCCTAGAATAGGTGAAAAGTGATGATGCTTTGTGAAATGAGATAAGTAATCCATCACTAAAAGAGATCCCTACTCCAAATTCATGAAATCTTAGGCTCGATCGACCCTCAATGTCTCAGGGAAGAAATAATCATAGAAGATCCTCGGAAACTATTCCCAAATCATATACTGATGATGTCCCTCCCGTGATACAACATCCCACCATCTCTTGGCAGAATCACATAGTATGTATGTATAAAGATTCACCCTCCTCTCTGGAGGCATCTCTATATGCTCAAAGATATCAATCATGGCCTCCAACCATGATGCTGTAACATATGGTCCTCCATCCCTAGAAAAAGTGGGCAGATGATGCTACCGGAACATCCTATGTCAGCTCTACCATGGATGAGGTAGAATGCAGTGCTCCCTTAAAAGTATATAACATCCTAAAAAAGCCTTCATGGGACTGTGCATCTGCACCTGTGTCCAGTATAACAACTGATTCCAAGATGGGCATGATGGGAGGATCTGCTGGTAGTCACTGATCTACCATTTTTTGTGTCTGAGCATTGCTCTATATCTGGCGTATGACCGGAGGACTTCTTGATGGAATGAATATACAAGGTCAAGAGCACACCTCAGTTCAATATTATGAAGTTCAACAACCTAGTAGTGCATGAAATGAACCTGAGGATAAAGCATTCAAATTTTACAAAATAGGGTTACATGGTGTGTATAAAATCTACACGATATTTTTTCTTAGTCGTTTAACATGGCGTGCACCTCTGCCGATCCTGGTCATGTAACACCCCTTACACATGGTGCTTTCCTCCTGAGACACGATGTGTAATTGAATTTTTCCCCTTCCCAAGTACTTCTACTTGGCTCGAACCACACAGTTCTCTCCTAGGTAACAATACATGGAATGTTCACCCTACACATGGCATGTACTACTTAATTTATAACCACCCGTGTCGTTAGCCACATGGTCGGAGACATGGTCAACTCTACATGGAGTGCAAGAACGGGACATGACATGTACAACCTAAGTTTCATCCACCCATTTCGTTGGTCACATGGCTAGATACACGGTCCTTTACAACACAACATGTACAATCTGGACACGACATGTTCTACGCAAAAGATTTCTCAAACCCATGTCTTTGCTCAAAAACATCAGTCACATGGTTAAAGACTACACGGCGTGTACTCCCAGTACACTATGTGTACTTAAGAAAAGTTTTTTCTTCAATAATTGAAGATCACATGGCGTGTGTTCATAACACCACACGTAGTGTTTTCTAGGTTTCCAGATTGAAGGCCCCTGAAACTTCTCTAGAACCCTTAAAAACATAAAATTTTGTCCATGAAATAACAAATTCCAACCCGTGGGAGCCTATAATCTCTGTGAATCGGAGTTTGGAATCCTTTTTCACATCACTACTTGACAAAATTCAATTAAAGTTGAAACATGATCCACCATATTCCGCTCCAAGAGGGCCCATAACACCTCGGGGACCAAAGTTTGACGTCCATCCAAATGAAACCTTACATACATCAATACCCTATCAAATGGAAATTATTCTCTCATGGAATCCCTCACAACATGATTCATATCTAGCACAACATTTATCACAAAAAAATGAAATTAGTAATGCACCCTAAATGGCATGACAAGAGTGCATGACATGTGATCTCTAGTAAGTGAATATATGATGCATGAAATGGAATACGATCATATCATCGGGTTTCAACAGAAATAGAACCTCAATAATATCAATTATAACAGAAAAAACAAGCGTGTCACCCAACGGTGAAATCAAACCAGCTGTAATAATTTCAAAACTAGAAAATTTACAATATTCGAGGTAAATTGGCTTTTCCCTCAACATGGGTTAACTACTCCCGGGCATAGCTTATTGAAAACTACCTATTCCTTCTTATCCCAATATATAGGATCCAAATAGTAAGACTAAGAAGAAAATAAACTCCTCTAATACCACTTTGTAACATCCTATATCTGTGTGCCGCCCAAAGGTGCCTTGAACCTGGTTGGTCACATAACCTCAATCACATTTCCCCAAACACCAGAAGTGTCCAACTAGTAGAGAGGGCCCAGGTAAGACATTGAGGAAACTGTGCCCTCATTGGAAGAGTATGCACATCAGAATCCAAATATAAAACAATAGAGGAAGCAATAATACCATAAAACAAAAGTAAACAAAAGAAGACTGATAATATAACAACTTCAACATATATAAATAAATTATGCATGTCACATGTATCTAGGAAAGCATCCAAACAAGTCACAATGATGGAAATATAATACTAAAACCAAAATATATAAAATAGTAAACTACAACAGCATCACAAGCCTTAGCTTGGTCCCATGCTCTCTAGATCCAACATCAATCAAGTACCTGATGAAGAAGGGAACTTTCCCTTTTCTATACTTACAACCATATAATCTGTTTGGGTCTAAAAGCATGACCCAAATAGGGTGTGAGATGAATCCCAGTAGGAAAAAAAACAAAAGATATGTGCCTATTTGTCAGTGAATATATATATAACAGGCAATATGCTGAAATGAAGAAATAAACTTGGAAGTACTCAAAATTAAACAATCCTACATTTTTTAATTACATTAATTTTTATTTATTAATTATTCAAATCGATGAATAATGAATCTCGTGATATAGACTAAGATTTATATCCCTCCATATAATAGTAACAACAAACATCTCAAAAGACCTTCTAAACAATAAAGTTAGACTGAGTCCAAGCTTGTTCTTTGGCTTGGAAGACTCATCCCAATCAACAATCATTCATAATCAACCCACTAGGAAAGTTCTCACATTATAACACCTATGGTTTAACATATCATCAATTCAATAAATAATGACCCTCTGGGAAATATCACATAGTCTAACCCATTTGGTCCCACATAGCACTAAACATTTACAAACGACCTTCTGGGTAGCTCTCATGATCAATACCCCCTTGGTCTGCATTATAATGACCCCTGGAAGCTCTCACAATCAACTCCCTATGGTCAAATATTCATTTAGTAATAACCCTCTAGGTAGCTCTCACGGTCTAACCCCTCTGGTCTATAACCACTCGACAGCTCTCACAATCAATACCTCTAGCTCAATATAATAACAATTATACATAAATGACCCTACCTTGGGAAGATATCATAGTCAATTAACCTTGGTCATAATTTCACTATGTGAAACACATGAATTTCATATAAACAAAAACTCCATCCTAACAACACTAGGCATGGAAAACAAAGCAAGCCTAACATGCTTCCTAGACCCAAATAGCCATAATCAATCAAAGATGGGAAACACATCCATAATCAAGGTCTAAAACCTTATTCATTAAACAATTTACCCTTTATCAATCAAAAAGACCATAATAGGTCTTAAACATGGTTAATAATCCATAACATGCAATACCCAAAACATGGGTATTCGACACATGAATCATATATGATAAAAAAAAATTAAATAAAGGCACAAACCACCTACCTCGATGTTGTACGATGAACACTCTTGAACATAGGCCCTTGAATTGGCCTAGAATTACATAGATCTATAAAAAGGTTTAAAATTTTCAACCTTGAAATACTCATGAGAGAGGAGGAATCATGAAGAGAGGATTAAGAAGAAGGAAGAACTCACTGGTGGGATTCCAACTCACCCACTAAAGTTCGAATCAGACCTTGGATGGAGAAATGGTGGCTCAAACTTTGATCATCGCTCCCTGTCTCTCATGGACTAACCAAAGTTAGAAGAATACTGATCTGTAAATGAGATGCATCCCCACTATGATATCTCAATTAAATAATCAAATTACATGACATGTTCCTTAGAGATACACACTGTGTATAGGCCTTTACTGGGTCCTGCCTTAAGCGGCCCTGCCACGTCATCACATAACTGTGTATGCGGCCGTGACATGGTCATAATACAATCTTGATGTGGTGCTATAGTACATGATGTATACACGGATATACATGGCATGTACATAAAAATTTTCATTCTTCCATTTTCTGTAAAAAACACCCCGAATTGAAAATCCATACCTGAAATAGAGATCCAGTTTCTTACAGGCAGCATGCGTTCAAGGTATATGACCCAAGGGCTCTAGGAATGATTCAAGATGCAATCTGTGTCTACTCTTAGATTTCGTATTAATTACCCAGGTGCTAACCATTCTTCCTTAGCATGAATCTTTTTCAAGACCTAGAGTTTCCTGTTAAACTGTTTAATTGGACTTTATGTTTGGAGATAACTTTGAAAGGAGACTCTATAATCACACTTATGCTGATAGTGTGATCTGAACCTTGATGAGAGAGTTTTGGATAGAACCTCTTGATGGTAGCGTTGAGGCCTTATGAAGTCATTCTGGGTATTGATTATTTATCGACAGTCCACACCCAGATTGACTGTTTTTGGAAAAAGGGTGCGGTATGTCTGCAATGATGGAATAGGGTTTTCCTTATTCAGTGAAAAATGAAACCCAGGAAACATGGGATAGACTCATTCATTGGAGGGTGAATCCAATCACTCTTGAGTCGGATAGCCTTACCCTTGGGGTAGTGGATGTTATGAGTTGTCAGTTCCTAGTAGTAGTGGAAGAGTATGAGGAAATATTCCCTAAAGATGTTTGAGGTTTAACTCCCCATAGGGAGATATACTTTTTTATTATTCTACACCTCGATATGGGACTAATATTAGTATCATTATATCAGATAGATTTCACCGAGCTTCACCATCTAAGGGTGCAGGTGGAGGACTGGTGGAGGAAGTCATTAGTAAGACCTAGTGTTTGAGGTTTTGTCTGGATTACCAATAATTTAACAATGTGACTATGGATAATGAGTATTGACTACCAAATGGTTGATGAATGCTTTGATTAGTTTAAATTTTCGGCCTTTCCCGTGGATAGAAAGGTTCCTGTAGGCTTTGAAATAGTTAAGAAAGAGTTTGAAGAGTGCACTGATCTTGAGTTTTTCAAAGTTGGGAGTCAAGTAAATAGTGTTCTATGATGCATCAGGGACCAAACATGGTTGTGTACTTATGCAGAGGCAAGCAGTGATTGCCTATGGTTCACGTTAGTTGAGACCACATGAGCATAACTATGAGACCCATGATATTGAGTTAGAAAATGCGGTTTTTGCATTGAATATGTGGTGAAACTACATGATGAGCGAGTGGTTTATCATCTACTCAGACCACAAGAGTGTCAAGTATATCTTCACTCAGAAAGTTCCAAACCTAGTATAGAGGTGTTTTCTAGAGTTCCTCTAGGACTATGACTTGGGGAGAGTCTATACTCAGGGTGGGGGAAACATGGTAGCAGATTCTCTCAGCAGGAGATCCAATTTATTTTTACTAAATGAGGAAACAGAGTAGTTGGACTCATTATAGTTATCCTTCATGGATTAAGATGATACAACTTACCTCTAATCAGTGGTTGTTACCCCTCTACTCTTATAGTGAGTCATAGAGGCATGAATCTGTGATACCAAAAGTGAGACTTTAAGTGATCAGTTTTCCATGGGGAATGCCCCTTTTGGATATTAAAAAGGTGGGGAGAACGTCATTCCCTTTAGGGGATGCTCAGTAGTAGTAGTGGACACCTAGAGTGGTGAGATACATTGGGATATGCATGTGGGTGTCAAGGAGGACACCAGGGATTATAGAATAGATTAAATATGGTCTTACCTATTGATATAAAAACTGAACGCATATTTGAATCAGTTTTGTGGTTTGTCAACTCACCGTTTCGATCCCTTGTTCTTAGAAGGGGTTTATCTTTTCTTACTTGGGGTTCCAAGAAGTGAGTGAGAAATGATATAAATAGACTTCATAATGGGTTTATCACGCATGTCTAGGGGACATGATACCATTTGGGTGATCATTTATAGACTCACCAAGTCAACCAATTCTTATCTTTTCAGTAGGAGAGTTTAGTAGAGAGCTCGAGATGCCTCTATTTGTAGGAGATAACTCGAATACACGGAATGCCGTACATGATAGTTTCTGATTGGGATGCTCACTTGCATCTCGATCATGGAAATTGAGGATCAGTAGGATATGACTCTCATTGGGTAGTCGATTCCTTTCGTGTGTGCCAGATGGAAGCACAAGAATATCTGGAAGAGCACATGGGAGTGGGAGGCTGAGGTTCATGCTTGTACCCTCAACTGTTTAGGTATCCCTTGTTTTGGATTTTAGGGACATAAAGCCTTAATGTGGGGAGAATTTAATGACTCATATTTTCTTAATTTTATTTTTAGAAAATTTCTTTGAAAATTTTGAGACCTAGTGCTAAGAAAACTTGGGATTCCGAGGCCCAGTGTGCCTGGAATGGTTCGACAAAAAATGTAACATTTTTAATAGCACATGTGGGTGGTTTTCATGAAAAAGTAGAGTAACCCTTAAATAGGTACCTAGACAAAAAATCTGAGGAAATCATTATGTTTAGGATGGTGGATTTACCCTAGGCGTGACTTAACTTTAGTCGGCACAAGTCTCCTGTGAAAAAACCTAAAAATGGAATAACCATAAATAAAATAATTAAATAAAATAATTTTATTTTTAAAATCATTATTACTCATGAACGGTGTCTCAGATTGAAAATATGAGACCACCATTGAGTTTGTAATGGGATTTTTTCCTTAGGTGGAGCCTAACATTGGCCTGCGCAGGTCAACTATGGAATGTAGTTTTTGGGACGTAACCGTAAATAAAATAATTAAATAAAAATTATTTTATTTTAAAATAATATAACTCATAAACGGTTACTCACATTGGAAATATGAGAGTACCATTGAGATCGTGAGGGTGTGATTTCCTTAGGCATGGCATAACCTTGACCAGCATGGGTCGAGGGTAAAAGTTAATTTTGGGATGTTTTAAAAGATAATAAACTAAACTTCAGAAAAAGTTTTTTTTTATTTCTTTTAACATTTTGCAGCGATGAAACAATATTGAGACACCACGATAATGTAGCTGTTTCATTTCATATATGAAACAGTGTGGTGATACTGCAACATAGAAAAACGGTGATGCTAAAACACGTTTCTTCATTTTACATCTTGACAGGGATACATGATCATTTGAGAGAATCGTAGAGAAATTCCCAGAAAGATCTAGAAAAGAAAAGGCATTGGCGAAGCCTCTCGGTAGCGAACAAAAAATGGCGATGAGAACTAAAGAATCACAGATCACGAATCATGGATCAAGGACTGAGGATCCTGGATTGATGAAAGACAGTGGTGCAACTCCATTATTCACCAACAACTGATCCAATCCTTGAGGTAGGGGTTTCATTTTGATGAGATTTCCTTCCTACAGTTCTTATTTTAAACAATTAACATGGATCAACCCATGAACATGTTGATCCGTGGGTCGGTCATTATTTTGGGATGATTGTCTTGTTGCGGGGATTATCTTGGGAATTCTATCTTTGTGATTTTTAATTTTTTCTCCATGATCTTGCTAACAAGAACAAATTTAGGCTAACGTGAAAAAAGGCTTGGATCCGTTCTTTGGGTGTTCCTTTGTTACTCCTTCCACTCGTTCCTTCACTTTCTCTTCATTCTCCATGAGGATTTGAGCAGATAGATTTGTGCGCCTTCTATCCATGGTGCAACAATATCTATGTTGAGAATCAAACACCACAGCAACCCCACAGAGGTGCGATGACAAGCACTATGCAAGTTGAGGTCGTCAGTAGAGCGACTGCTAGTGGAAGCAGTATCATCTCGGCAGTGCAGTCGGGTTAGGAGAATGGCCATCGATATGGGAGCTGGTGGCAGTGGTGGAGCGACCTGCGGGTGGTGGGTCAGGTGACTATCTGCTCGATGGTTAGTGGAGGAAGGGTCCATGGTAGTGGCAGACAACCGCAACAGAGGGCTATGGCGGAGGGACACGGCTCACCAGTGTCGTGTCAGACGGAATACCTGTGGATTTTCCATGGGTGACGCTGGTCACATGGAAAAGTTGCGTAGACCACAGACCAACTGCGTAGACTGTGGACTAGCCATGTTGACCTAGGTGGGGCACAACCAAGTAGCCACGTCAGGTGCAGGTTGACTGGACCGCATGCAGTGGGTCGAGCTGCAGAAAACTGATCGGCCCAGCGGGCTGGACCAACGACCCAGCAGGATAGGCTAGCAGTTCGGACCAAGCCCAGCCGAGGTGGGTTGAGCCCAGTGGGCCGGGTCAGACCGGACCCAGACCCAACCAACCCCTTTTTACTAAAAGACCCATAACATTCAAATCACAAGTCTATTTGATGAGCCGTTTTTAGAGTTGGAACCCTCGCAAAGAGGTAGTCCTTTTTGGAAGGCTATATAGGTTTTTAGTGAGGAACATAGTAGGTTTGAATCTTCCCCTTGGATCATTCCTCAAGGGTTTGGTACGATATTGCATCTACTTCATTAGGCAGTAATCCCCTCAAGAGGATAGAGTCTCGGATAGAGATGTGGTATCCTCCTTGGGACTAGAGTGATAATATATCACCCTTGATGAAGTTTCTTGGGTATTGATGTGACCTCTGAGTGTAGGGTGTTAATATTCCATCTAGTGGCTGTATCGGTAGGGTTCAAAGTATTCTTTGAGGAGAATCCCCTATGTTACGAGCTGCATCGGTGTGGTTTGTGGTATTCTTTGGGAATAATCGTCTATGTTGTGGGTTAATATAGATTAGGTTCATGATATTATCTAAGGTGAATCTTTTATCTGTAAATCATGATCATTTACCAGCATTTTCACTTTGGGCGGGTCCCAAATTTGCAGGACCTCTTGTAAGAGTCCCTGATGACATTAAGGCTGAAGGAGTGAGTTCTCCCGGAATGAGTATTCCTCGAGCGAAATCCTGTGACCAATTATTGGCTGTGATATCATGATTCCTTGTATTAGAGAGACCTGATGTCTCAGGTAACATTATGACGTATCGAGACCAGTTGTTCTCTCGGATAATTTTGGAAGACTTATTCTACGTGATTACTATAAGATAACTTGAGGAGTGAGATCTCTTAGAATCAATCATGATATGAGTGGAACCATATGGATGGTAGTGGATGAGACCTTGAGTCTTGGAATCATTTATGAGTATACCTGGATGTTATTGTTTATGTGTTTATGGAATATACCTATGATGAACTAACTATTTATTCTTAGTGGTGTTTCCTTTGTGGTCTTTTACTTTGTGTTTCAGGGTTCCCCACTGAGTATTGTTTTACTCACCGCTTCACAGGATTTGCCCGCACGTGTTGTGTCCTATGCAGACAGTCGATTCTTCGACGATGTTCTAGGAAGACCAGGACTAGGTGGGGCCTATTGGTATCAGACAGACCAAGGTGTGTTCTGGTGTCTTACAAACAGTATTCCAGTGTCGTACCTTGTAGTTGAGTCAGGTGGAGTTTTCGATGGATGAGATTTAGTACTTATGTTACAGACTCTTTTTTTTGGTGGGCTTGTATTCTGGCCCAGTTGTACTTTAATTTTTTACTTTCTATCATACTCTGTTGTTGGGTTGTAGTGGTATGAATGCATTTTCCTTAATTAATGTTTTTACTTTCTAACATCTTTGTCTTGGAGTTGTGTGTGTGTGTGTACATGTTATTATTAAAATGCCTCCCATTTGTTGGATATTCCTACTCAGTGATAGTCTTTATCCCCTAGCCTATCGAAGGTGGGATTGGGGTAGTCATGGCATGGGCCCCAGGGGACGGGCCCTGACACTTCAACTTCATTAACCTTTTTATTCCATCATTTAAATTTATTTCATAAATTTTCGAATTCAAAATCCAAATAAAAAAATATTTTCCTAGAAACAACTAAAAAGTGAAAAACTGGTTTCGCATGAACTCCTCCTTAGGAGACTACCCTAGAGTTGACCATTATAATATACCTAGGAAATAAAATTGTTTTTTCACACCCCATGTAATTGAATGAATCAATCAACAATACTAAAAAATATACTAGTGTGTATATCAAGTCCCAAGAAATATGCATTGAATATAGGGAGTAGAGGAACACACCAGAAATTTAATCCCCCAACAGTGTCTAACAAGATCCTAAAACGAATGGACTAAGGATAATAATAAGACCCCATGAATGAACCCCCAAAAAATATCATGTATGAGGCCTATCCCCACACATTACACCTAAGTACCCAAGGATTACCATGTGTTATATTTCAAAAATCATTTCAAAATGCCTCATCAAATTTTATAACATAGTTCTAAAAAAACCCTTTTCATTCATAAAAATGTATTATTTGAAAACTAGTTTCAAAATCTATTTCACAATTCTTTGAAAACACTTTCATTTACCAAAATGAGGGGAAAAATATATTTTCTAAAAAACCCTTCTTCACAAACACAAATCAATAAACCATGAAAATTCATTTATAAAACAAACCAAGAGAAATCAAGGGTTAATATAACATATTATAAATACAGAACCACCCACCTCAAAGTTGGGATGCACAATAAGGGAAGATAAGAAGAATGAGATCCATTAATGGAGTCCCTAAAATTGATCCCCATAACTTAGAACTGAATTACATTACAACTGTTGGTCAGAGAAGAATACTCAAGTGGGGGGTGAATTGAGCACCTTTAAAAATTTATGTTATAAATTGGTTCTTTGAAAACTTCCCCCTATTAAAAAATATAATCTAATTCAGTTTGTAGTGCATTTCTAAGAGTCCCGAATGTTCAATTAATTTCTTAGAAGATTGATTAGTTCTCATCTATACTAATCTAAGCATTAATATAACTTTTGAAACCAACCTACTAATTCAAAACTATTATAAACTCTTTCTAAACTAACTATTAGAGATTGACTTTGTTTGAATGAAATATGTTGTAAAATAAAGTAAAATAAAATAACAATAAGCACAACATAATTTAAAACAAGAGGTTCAATATCAAGCTAAGACTTCGTCCTCTCCACTTGGTTATCACCTACCACCAAGAAGTTTAAATAAAAAAAAGTTTTATCCACACCCTGGATTGGGGTTCACAATAACAGATAAGGCTATCCAGGACACACTTGACCTCTACCACAATTCTTCATGGGAAAAATAACAAACATGTCACACTTGACCTCTTCCACAGTTCTATGTGGGATACAAAAGGATAAATTGAGTCTGAGATTGAGGATATCATGTATCCTCCAATTATTCATAGGATTCAGTGTGTGTGTAACAGACAGATACACACACTGCTAAAAAATGTAAATAAATGAACATAATAGAGATAAATATGTATATTTAGGTTTAAAAGGCTATGAGTGTTATGTATTGAAGCTCTGGACTCGTTTGATGTAGTGGAATTGAAGTTTGAGTCCTCTTCTGGAAGTTGACTCCTAAACAGAGTGCCGTAGCCTATGTGTTATTTATTTTAGGAGTATGAGATGTTCAAATTATTGTTAGAAAGGTGTTCAAGGTACCTTAACAGATTTTGGTTGACTTCTTGATCTCCCTATATGTTCTTCCTTTTGAGTTCATGGTATTTTTTTGGAGTTTTCTTGAGAGTTGCAGGAGTTTGTTGGTCTTTCTTTTGTTCCTACTTTTCAGAACACCTTGAATGATCTAGCTTGTAATTATTTTATACATCAAGGTATAACATGAATAATAATCTCCCCACATTCATGTACCTTATACTATCTCCTGAATATCCCACATACAACATTAAATAATGTAAAAAACATTATTTTGTCTAAATACCACCGTTAGATATAAATTTGAATTAATAAAATAATTTTTTTTTATGTATATCAGTGAGTCATAAGTATCAGTGAGTCATTAGCATCGGGTTTTTAGCATTGGTCTATCAGAATCAGTGACTCTTTGTATCAGTGATTCCTTTCCATTAGTATCAGTGACTTTGGGCATCAATGATTCATTTGTGCTATCGGTTTTTTCGGGCATTGGTGAGTCATCACTAGTAACTCATTTTGAAGTATCGGTATATCACCCATCGATGACTCATCCATCGTTAAGTCTTGCATCAGTGTCTTTTTCGATTGATGACTTCTTGGATCGGTGACTTCTTCATTGGTGAGTCATCCATTAGTGACTCCTTTGCACCAATCGGTGTCAGGGACTTTGAAAAATTAAAAAGTGTATGTCTTATACAGAATAATACCATATTAAGTGAATTTCATAATTACATGTAAATATACACATGTAAATATATTAAAAAATAAATATCCATAATTTATTTACTTATTGAAATGTATTATACTATGTGACATAATTTATTCATTTATAAATATTCACTAACATGATTATTATTACTCAAAACATAATATCCGAATTGTCATGATTTCTAAATTGACATGATTTGTGATTATTAAAATAACTATCTCTCAAAGGGTCCAAAAATATCCCCCTTTTTGGTAATCACAAATCATGGCATTAATGAGTTATACATGATGTTAAGGATTAAAAATTACTTGACTTAGAATACCAGTAGTGAGTGTGAATTCTCAATTTAACTAAGGTCTTTCCTCTTAAGATCCCCCTAAATTATTGTATCAGAGGATATATATAGAAGGATAATTTTATGAGATTTATATCAGAAAATTTTAATTCTCCCCCTTAGTATATTGTATTAGATAAATCTGAGTGATTTTTATCAGAGGTGGGATATATATATATATATTATGTTGATTACATTCCATCTTTCTTATGCCATAGTTACTCTCCCCCTTAGATTAAGAGTTTATGCCATACATATATTTCTCCCCCTTTGATGAAGAGTTGATGCCATCTATATATTTCTCCCCCTTTCAGGATTATAAAAAAGGGGAAAAGAAGCAGAAACGATAAATAAAAAAAATAACATAAAGAAACTTGAAACATATGGAATTCGAATTAATATTAAATAAGGTACAAAGAGTACAATCATCAAAAGATAAGTACAAATCCCCATAAAAAAGTGATGCACAACTAAGTCTTGGGTTTTTGAGGAGCATTCCCTTTGTCTAATGGGTCAAGAGAAGGTGTAGAAGGTAGTGTTGTGGATGTAGGAAGGGATGATCGAATGATAACCCAAGGTAAGGAAACACCTATAGGAACGTTAGGTGCAAGGATTGGTCTCCTCTCTGACATAAAATGACTTTGAGGATGATCTAGGATCACTGGCCTAAGTGAAGATAAATCTTGAGATACTAATATTTTATCAGGAGGTAGGTAACCAGATAAAAAATAAATATCTTCTGGGACCACTATTTCTTCAGCTTTCACACGCAGGTATGGATTTAACAGCTTGATAAAATCATTTATGATTTCAACCTCATAACTCATTGCCTTTTCAAAATCCTCCTTGTTCTCCACGAATTTTTCCAAAGTAGGTGTAAAATATTTCAACTGGATCACTTGTCTCTTGAAGGCCTCAGTCACTAGAGGGATCTTGAGATTCTCAGCCAAGTAATTATAGTTGTTATTAAGGTCATGATTGGTGTCAATTTTTGAGAAATAATTATCCACTTTTTTATCAGGTATCCTTTTGAGTAGCAGATTCCTCATTTCTACACTATCTCAACATATTATAATTAAGGTCAGTGTTCTTGTGCACTTTGTAAAGAGTTTCTTTATCAGAGTCATTCTGAACAGCCTTGAGCTCTTATCTTACAACAGTACTAAGGGACTCCATATCAGTTGTAGGTCTGATAGCTCTAGAAATGGATGCACCAAATATCCTCTTTCCAAGATCCTCCTTCAACTTCTTCAAATCTACACTCAAGAGATGTGTAACCAGGTTCTTACAAACCTTCATAACACCACCATGTGTGGTCTTTAAATAATTGGTTAGAGAATCCAATTCATTACTCATTCTCTTCACTTCTTCTCTCAGCATTGTATTATTTCTAATAATGGTCTCTGTAGTAGTGATTAGGTTAGGCTGAATCTCTTGAATCACTATTCTAGCAATCTTAGAAGCATCTACCTTTGAAATACTCAGAGAAGTGGAAGCTTAATTTCTGACTCCAATAGATGATCTCACTAAATCGCATATATCAGCTTTAAATTGTTAAATATCTTCCTTGGTGACAAATTCTCTAGGCACTATAGGTACAACCAGATCATCGACATTAGGTACTATAGGTGAAGTTGGAGCAATCAGTTCAACTTTATCATGTGGAGCAGGAGGAGCTACCATCTCTCTATCTGAGTCATAATACAGTCTAAACAATATATATCCTTGATTTATATTCCACTCACCAAATTAGGCCCAGTCTCTAGGCACCACAGTATCAATCTTGACTCTTCTTCCTTGAGGCTCAGGTACAATCTAAGCTTCATCTTTTTATTCTTCTGGACCTCTATCCAAAACAAAATTCTGAGGCACTAGTAATACCTGAACTTTTGGTTCTTCTTGATCTTTAGCCACTCAAGCTACACCAACCAATTGAGGATCCTCCTCATTCTGAGGCATATGTTCATTTTGAGCTTTATCCTCTTCTTCTTGACCTCCTACCATAATTTCACTAAGTTCCTGAATGATGCCTTGAGCATCATTAGGGTGTTCATGCATGTCCTCATTTCCAGCATCTCCATCATCATCATGATCAGCAGCATCCTGTCAAACAGGATCTATATCAACATGTTTATCATCCTCATCATATTCTCTATGAACAGACTCCTCTCCTGAACTAACTACATCTTTTATAGATTTTAGTGAGTCACTCACATTCTCACCATTATCATCCTCATCAGCATCATCATCATTATCATAATTAACATTAGTCTTTCTCACATATCCTTCAACTTCAGAGACTTCAGTCTCTTCCCCATCTTCATCATTCAACAAAGGTTCTCAAAAGGGTAATTCCAATGGTGGAATGGCAGGTCCATATGACATGTATTTATTTCTTTTAGCTATATCTGGGTCATTCCTATTATATATAGGAGACCCCTCTTTTCTTGGCAGCTCAAGCTCAACCAGTTCCTCATTAGAATAAAAAAATTTCTCACGAGGTTTAAGACCTGGATCAACTTGATCCCTTGGTCAGGTAGGATGATCAATAGGGTTATAATCTTCATATAATATGTTCTCATCTCCTACTAAAATTCTTATCCATGGGTTCCAAAAGATCTTCATCCTCTTATAGATGTCTTTGTGTAGGCAAAATACACTACATATAGTGATCACCTCATCTCCATCCTCCACACATCCTAACTTCTTCATCATTGCATAAATCATCATTGGGTAGTGTAAAACGGATTTTTTCTTGGAGGGTTTGATCATATCACTAATTTGTAATATAAGGTTCCTATATAAATTAACTTTTACTCTATTTTTTAACAAATAAATTAGGTAAACATCCTAATACTTCAAAGCAGCAAAATCTCCCATCTTTGGGAAGATTTGGTGTTGAATGAACTTGAAAAGAAGTCTAGACTCTCCATCTAATTCTGTAGCTATTTATATCCTTGACTCCTTATTTCCAGAAAATTATTTTAAATCATTTTCATAAGAAAACAAATCCGAGTTTGAAGAAATATTACCCTGATAGTTAAAAAATATACCCTCATGGGGAATCTCCAAGAATTCGGCCCATTCCTTTAAAGAAAAATAAATTTCTTTTCTCTTCACCACAAACTTCAACCTATCCTCCTTGGTTCCTTCCAAAGACACTTTCATGTTGAGATAAAACTTATGTACCAGCTTTGGATAAAATGGTCTCTCATTGTTTGCAAACCAGCTCATCCACACTTGAGATTCCAAAACTCTCAGCAAGAGAGACTTAATTGACAACAACCACTCAGTAGACACTTCTTTCTCAATAGTTACAACATGGATTCCTAATCCTGGCTTCATAGAACATACTTCACTACTTTATTTACCTTTCCAATGCTTAGCTAATGGTGATTCACTTGGTCCTTCGATCACGCGCTTCGTCCTTGAAATTCTGATGGTTTGGGTTCAAAGCGTGTCTAAAGATCAAAGGTAGAGAGCTAGAGTGTCGAATAGTAGAATTAGATTAGATCAATTCAATTTTTTCATTCAGGGATTATACTTCGTAAAATAGAAAATAAAATAAAGGTAAAATAAAAAGAATGAAATTGTGTCGTTTTACTTAAAATAAAACATATAAATAGATTTATATAAAAAAATTATCGATATCGGTTTCAATTGATCGGTATTGTTCTCACTCCATCGGTTTCATCTGATAGGTTTTACAGATCAATTTCACTAATCAGTTTCACAGATCGGTTTTAGAGATCAGTTTCATAGATCAGTTTCACAGATCGGTTTCATAGATCAGTTTCACATATCAGTTTCATAGATGATCAAATTTTTCAATGGGGATAAGGTTGGATAGTATTTATAGATTATCATTCCAAGTTCACATACGATGTAGATCATTCTCTCAAAGATTAATTATTTGGTAAATATGTAAGCAAGATGATGTTTAGTCCTAATAAACTCAAGAGTTATATCACAATTTTGATAATGGTCTCTCCAAAAGTGAGTCCTTACATCAATATGTTTTGTTCTAGAATAAAAAATTGGATTATTAGAAATGTTAATAGCACGTGTATTGTCACAATTTATGCAGATATGTTTTAATTGAAATCCATATTCTAATAAATTTGGGTTCATCCACAATATTTGTGTACATAAACTACCAACAAAAATGTACTCTGCTTCAGCAGTTGATAATGAAACCAAAATTTTCTTGTTACTACACCATGAAATTAGAGACTTTCCAAAAATGTGAAATGTTCCATAGGTGCTTCTTCTATCGAACTTACATCTTCCAAAGTTATCATCAGAATAACCAACCATATCAAAAGGATATCCTCTTGGGTAGAACAATCATAAATTAGTTTTATATTTAAGGTATTTGAAAACTATTTTAAGAGATTTTAAATGTGAATCTTTTTGGTTTTCTTGAAATCTTTCACACATACACACACTAAACATGATATTTGGCCTACTAGAAGTTAATTAAAGAAAACTTTCAACCATTCCTCTGTAAGCAGTTTGATCAACAGATTTTCCATTTTCATCATGATATAGATTACATGTAGAACTCATAGGTGATTCACTACTCTTAATTCCATTAAATCCATATATTTTCAAAAAATATTTAGTGTATTTGATTTGATTTATAATAATACCTTCTTTGTTTTGAAATATTTGAAATCCAAATTTTTTTTAAGTTCATCCATAAAAATAATTTTAAACCCACTTTGCATCATTTTTGAAAAATAATTGTATAAATATTTTTTTGAAGATTTATAAATAATATCATATAAATATATTTGAACTATTAAAAATTCTTTAAAAATTCTTTTTATAAATAAAGTAGGATCTAAAAATCATTTTGTAAAGCCTTTAGAAATAATAAAGATACTTAATCTACCATACCAAGATCTTGGATCTTGTTCCTTCTAGAATTATGGATGTTCTATAAAAGAATTGGAGTATGGTTTGTGTTTTTTTTCAATCCTTATTGTAAGTTCAGAATTTTTCTCAGTAAAGTGATCATACAGTTCAAGCAGAAAACAGTATTGAAGGTGGTGCCGTTTCCTAGTGTTTACCTAAATTTTGGGCCTAAAAATCGGAAAATGAAGTCATGGGTTGTTGGAAAAATGAGGTGCTCACAAAGAGGAAGTGGTGCGCGAAATAAGTGAGGTGTGCATGAAATAGGTGGGTTGTGCATGAAAAAGATCATGGTGCGCAAAATAGTGGATCGAGGTTTTTCACGCAAGAAGTGTTTCAGAATCAGAACGTCAAAAAATGGCAAAGGAATGGGCTGTGCAAAAACAATGGAGATATGCGCAGAAAACGGTTCCTGTGCGAAATGTATTGTGCACCGAATGAGAGTTTTTCTCACCATGATGGGTTTTGTGAACGGCGGTCGACGACACCTATAAATAAGAGGTGAACCCCCTCATTCTGTATGACTGAAGAATTAGAGAAGATCCGAGTACTGATGCATGTAAAAGGTTTGTGTAAAGGGAGTTGCGCAAAACAATTCGAGTTGTGCGAAAAAGGATGAGTTTCATGATAAATGAGAGGGTGTGAGAAAAAAGAGAAGTTGTGTGTAAAACATGAGGTTGCATGTAAAAGTTTATGTTTCATGAAAAATGTGAAGCTGCACATAAAAGTTGAGGCTGTACGTAAAAGTTCCAGTTGCGCAAAAATGGTGTTGTTGCGCGAAATATTTTTCCACACGAAAAGGAAATAATGTTCGCAAAAGTGAGGTCTTGCACATAAAGGGTATGTGTTGCGCGCAATTGTCAGTGAAAATTGTTTGCACATTCTAATTATCTATTTCAGTGGTTCAGTGCGTTCAAGTACATCAATTCCGAACATCGATGCAAGAAGAGTCTCATGCTAAGCAGAGGGAAAGACTTCAATGATAATCTATTGAAAAGACCTTCACGTCTATAAACTGAGGGTGACTTTACCAAGGGAAATGGGCTAGGGGGAGTCAACGAGAGTGACCTGAGGGACACAGTGATCTATCCCTGAACTTTTGTAAAGGTAGTGATCCTGAGAGAAAGTGACTGTGATCAAATCTTGTAATCCATAAACAAGTGAAGATTAGTGGATTTTGGTACGACAGACACATTATCGGTGTATGATCTTTGGACGTAGACCTTTGTGGAAAACCAAGCAAAAGTGTTTTGTCAACTTCTTTCTTTCAATTGTTTGATAAAAAGTTCCTACCAACATGGTAACAAGATCCACAACTTTAAAAAGAAAAGGTTGACACCCTGATTCACCCCTCCCCTCTCAGGGTGTTCTGGGGTCCTTCAAGTGGTATCAAAGGGAGGTTAACTAGTGTTTGATCTGTCATTTACCATTATGGACAATTCATCCAATGTCAGGGGAGTCCCTATCTTTGATGGAAGTAATTTCCAGATCTAGAAGAATAAAATGATATCTCATATAAGATCCCTTGGAATAGAAGTTATTTTTTATATTTTTAAAGGAATACAAGTCACTAATCCAACATGCCTGGTTATTACTGACACAGATAGGAAAATTCTTGATGTATATGCTAAAGCACAAAATGCACTCACCGCAGCCCTTTCTGATCAGATCTATCTAAAGGTGATTAGTTTCACCTCAGAAAAATCCATGTGGGATAAAATTGAAAATATTTATTAAGGAGATAAAAAAGTGAAGGAGTAAAAACTACAAGTCCTACACAATAGGTTTGATGATATGAAGATGCATCCGGATGAGAATGCAGACTCATTCTTCAATCAAATTACTGAAGTGGTTGGAGTAATTCGGGGTCTAGGCAAAGAAATCAAAGACATTGATATTGTAAAGAAAATATTAATATGACTTCCACCCCTATACAATTCAAAGTTTTCAGCCTTTGAGGAAATAGATCTTTCCAAACTTTCTCTGGATGATCTACTGAGGAGTTTGGTAGCATTTGAAATGAGAGTCAAACCAAAAGATGCTACGACTCGAGTGATCAAGGAAATGGCATTCAAGGACATGGATAAATAGAAAATTTTAAAATATAATAGTGGTGAAAATGATGAGGAAAAATAAATTATTTCTCTCATTTCAAAGAAGTTACAGAAGGGAAAAGGGAAATTCAAAGGGAAGTTACATCTTTCTTGCTTTCGTTGTGGAAAAGTTGGGAACATTGCCTCTCAATGCTTACGAAAGATCAATGATGAAGATAGTGAAGTTGAAAACATTGAGAAGCCTCAGAAAAGGTTTTTCAAAAAGGGAGACTTAAAATCTAGAATGAATGTTCCGAAGAAGAGTTTTATCTATGAAAAGGAAGATGATGACAACGAATTCCGTGAAGAAGAATAACCAGAATTTAAAACTGGAAACCATGCTTCCATGATGGAAACTATTGGAAAACTAGAACCATGAAAAGATAATGGTCAAGACAATCAGTTGAAAACTAATTCCAACCCTGAGTTGCAACTTAAAGATTCTGTTAGTAAGCTTAAGATCAAATGTAAGAGTTGCAATAAGTGAAAATCTATTGTAGAAGAATCATCTGATTATGTTGATCAGCTCGAAGCAGAAATGGAACGATAAGAATAATTTCTGAAAATGCAGTCTAAAATTCGTGAAAGCACTGATGATACAGTGGATCTGAAGTTGATAATTGAAGGAAAATCACAGGTCATCAATGACCTTACCACTAGACTGAAATAAAAGACCAAGACTATTGAGAGTCTTGAAGAGGAAGTTGTTACTCATAGGAGAAAACTTGGGAGTGAATCAATTTCAAAATAATCAAGGAAGAAAATACAGTTTGGAAGGTTCTCAGATTTTGAGCTGTTAGAGAGAGAAAAACGTGGCTCTAATGGAGTTGAAAGGATTTTAAATGATCAAAGACCTTCCTGCATAAGATATTGTGGAATTGGTTGTGAGGAAGAGTCATCAAATGTTGCAAATAAAGGTGACGAAAATAAAGGTAAGTTGAAAGGGGGAGATGTGGAAAAGTCATCTGAATTGATAAAACAAAAACCCCCAATTCAATCTGAAAGAAGAAAAGAAGATTATCCTCAAGCCTCCTGGAACAGGGAGCCCTGAAACTAATATCCCACAGAAGGAATCAGGATAAACAGAAGTGAGAAGACATTTCCTCTCATGAAGTGTCAGTTCTGTGGATATTTGGCCCATACCATGTATTATGGTGAAGAGGAAAGAAGCTATCAGAATAGAGATGGTATGGGAGATCAACAGAGGAGAACAAATTCATATAATAATTATTTTATAAGAAAAAATTTCTATGGATATTGTTTTCGTTGTTCTATCTTAGTCATAAGGCTGTTAATTGCAGGCAGGGAAGGGACATGGACACCTCATACCGGAGTTCGAGACAAGTCAAATTTCATCAACAAGATAGTGTTGCTCTTACAAACAGGTTTTCTCCTCTCAAAAAAGATTTTGACTATGAAGAACCAATGTACACAGAAGAGATAATTGAAAGGACATCCATTTTCTACACTCAATCCAATGTCTCATGGAATGAAAAGAAGAAAATTGAGAAATCCAACCTTGCATAGGTGGCCCTCAAAGCTAAAAAAAGAAACAGTACCTGGATTTTGGATAGTGGTTGTTTGTCTCATATTGTAACATCCCGGTTCTAGAAGCCACCAAGAGGCACCCCATACCCGGTTGTTCATATGAACTCAAGAGCATTTCCATGAACACCAGAGGATGCCGACTAGTATTGAGGGCCTTGTCTATGATAGTGGGGAGACTACGACCTCATTGAAAGAGTACACAGTGTAAGTAAACATATATATATACAAGAGCGGAAGCATTAATAATGTCATATGAAAATAAACAGTGAAGACTGGAAGAATAAGTTGGAGCACATATATAAAATGATGCATAATACATATGTCTAAGAAAGCAGCGAAGCAAAGCACAATGCTGGAATACAGTACTAAACCAAGTACAAAAGAAAAACAGTAATCAGCTCCACAACATCGCAAGCCTAAGCTTTATCTCATGCTCTGCTGCTCCACAACATGTCAAGTACCAGAAGTAGAAGGGTGCTTGACCTTGTCTATACCTGCAACAATATAATCTATTTTATCCCATAAGAATATCCCAAATAGGGTGTGAGACTAAATCCTAGTAGGCAACCACCATGAGATCTGTGCCTAATAGTCAGTGAATATATGGCAGGTAAAAGTACAAAAAATTGTAAATAGGAAGGTACTCAATAGTAAGCAATCCACAATTTCAATATCAAGCAACAACTAACCAGACAAATCAACACAAACAGGTAACCCTCTGGGAAGTACCCACATCCTATCCCCTATGGTCCTACCTAGCAATGCAAGCAAGAAGCTAACACATAGGTAGAACTCTTGGAATTACTCACAGCCGATCCCCTTTGGTCCTACCTAACAAGTACAAGAAACCCTCTGGGCAGTACACTCAGTCTAACCCCTTTGGTTCATCTTAAGCATAGACTCTCTGAGAAAGAACTCACCGTAAATTCCCCCTATAGTCTCGTATCGTAACTAAAGGCGCTCTAGGGAAGCACTTACATCACATTCCCTTTGTGGCCCTTGTCGAGGAACTACAGAATCTCTGTGGAAGCACTCAACGTCAATCCCCCCTGTGGTCTTGCATCGTAAGTAAAACATACACTCTGGAGAATCCCTCAACTTCCATTCTCCCTATAGTCTATACGCTAGGTTCTCACAGCCCTGTATAAGTCAAGCATGTGTAGCAGTGCGTATCGGAGAAGATAAACCTCAATAACTACTTGGCTAGAATTCTACAACATAACAACATAATAAAACAACAATCACACCATCCTACAATACTGGGCATGGGAAAGTAAACAGTATCCTAACAGGAAAACCAGACCCAAAGGTCAAAACAAGAAAAACATGCATGGGAAACACATCCAAATCACATCAATTCACCCTATTCACAATCAAATATCATCTAATCAAGCATAAAATCATAGTATACAAACAATAGGGCTAAAATGGTAACCGCGCAATACCCCGTTCATGGGTATTGGGAAAATTTTCACATAAAACTCAAATACTTTCTACAGAAAGTTACAAACCACCTATCTCGATGTTAGGAGATCTCTAGATGTGATCCTCAAGGATTGAATCACCTTATAACGTTGAAGATCCACAAAAAGTCTAAACTGTTCAACCGAAGATAACATGATAAAAAAGAGGAATCAGTAAACGAAGCTCTAGGAGAAGGAAGATCTTACCGAGGTGATCCCAACACAATTGATGGTGGTCGAATCGGAGATCGGGTGGAGGCTCGGGGGCTCGGAGAATAATCACGACTGTATGGGAGCTCTCGGCTGAATTAAACCTTAAAGGAGTCGTTTCTGGCGATTAGACGCAACCCCGATGCATTTAATAAAAGAAGAATATACAGGGTGTCTAATTTCCTTTTCTGTAATCCACTTTAGGCAGCCTCCATGTCACCCCACACGACTTTGTGTGTGGGCATGACACAGATTGTACACGACCTCCAGTGGAAACACAATACATGGTGTGTACTTCAAAAATTTCCAGAAACTCCTCTTTTCTCAAAAACTCAAAAAAGAAAGAAAATCATACTCAAAAAGAAGACTCGGGTTCTTACAATCTTCCCCCCTTAAAGAAATTTGTCCTAGAATTTCCCTTACAAGGCGGAATAGAAGAAGAAAACCCAAACAGCTCCAACCACTGCGATCGTACATTAGCCTCTCTCTCCCAAGTCTCATCTGGTACTCGCCTGTGCTTCCATAACACCCGTACCAGAGGAACATACTGGCCATAGAGAACGTTCTTACTTCGATCAATAATCTGGATGAGATGCTATTTGAAAGATGCATCCACCTCCAACTCAACTTCCTCGGGTTGGAAAGCATGAAATGAGTTTGAAAAGTAACGTCAAAGCTGAGAAATGTGGAAAACATCATGCATAGCCTGGTACCTATGAGGTAACTGCAATTGATAGGAAACCAACCCAATTCTCTCCAACACCTCAAATGGCCTGACGTACCTCGGTGAAAGCTTACCTTGTCTCCTAATCCTTTTGTGTCCCAACCTCAATGTGACATGTAGAAAAACCTGATCCCTGACCTCGAACTCCAGAGGTCATCTCCACTGATGAGCATATGACTTCTCACGAGACTGTGCAGTATCCATACCCTTCCATATCAACTCTATCTGCTCTGTGGTCTCCTGAACAAGACGAGGTCCCAACAAAGATGCCTCTCCTGCCTCCAGCCAATATAAGGGTGATCGTCATGGCCTACCGTACAAAGACTTATAAGGTGTCATCTGAATAGTTTTTTTAAAAACTATTATTGTAGGAAAACTCCACAAGAGGTATGTGATTCTCCCAAAAACCTCCAAAATCTAGGATTTATGCTCGGAGCATGTCATTAATCACCTGAAGCGTAACGCTCGGACTGGACATCTATCAGGGGGTGGTAAGCTATACTGAAAAGTACCTGTGTACCCAAAGCCTTCTGAAGCCCCTGCTAGACCTGTGAAGTAAAACGCACATCCCTGTCTGAGACAATGGAATGTGGAACTCCATGAAGATATAAAATCTCACGGATGTACAACCATCCCATCTCATCAACACCGAAGGTCTCCTAAATTGAAAAGAAGTGAGCGACCTTCGTAAGCCTGTCAATGACAACCCAAACTACATCATTTACTCGAGGTGACCTTGGTAAACCTATCACAAAATCCATTGCGATGTCATTCCACTTCCACTCGGGAAAGGGTAACTACTGTAAAATCCTTACTGGCCACTGATGCTCTGCCTTCACCTACTGACAGGTGGAACACCTCATGATGAAACCTGCAACATCCCTCTTCACACCTGGCCACCAATATTGACAGTATAGATCACGATACATCTTGGTGACACCATGATGAACTGCCCAAACCGAGGAATAAAAATCCTACACCATCTTCTCACGTATATCTGCTGGCACCCATACACGCCCCTAGAAATGCAAGATCTAATCCCCGCCTATGGTCCATCCAGGAATAGGGTCCTCTCCTGACACACTTTCCCACAGGACTAGGCCTTCAGAATTTGATAGCTGCCTCATTCGTACTCGATCAAGAAGGGTAGAGGTAACAACTATAAAAGAAAGGAAGTTCTGCCTCTGTCTATCGTGCACCTCCAAATGAATCTCAGAGAACAGAGCCATAAGATTCCACTCACCCCAGGCCTCTTGAACTGCATGTATCTGAGTCCTCCTGCTCAACACCTTAGCGATTACGTTTCCTTCCCCTAGCATATTGGCAAGATCAATATCAAAGGACTGAAGGTACTCGACCCACCTTCACTGTCTCAAATTCAAATCACGTTGTGTGATGATATACTTGAGACTTTTTTGGTTGGTGGAAAATAGAAAAGGCTCACCCAAAATATAATGTCTTCAATAGCGGAAGGCATGAACAACTGCCGCTAACTCGAGATCGTGCGTCAGGTAGTTCCTCTCATGTGGCCTCAACTATTGAGACCCATACATAATGACTCCTTCTCCCTGCTTAAGCACAACTCTTAGCCCGATACCTGAAGCATCACAGTACATAGTATAGCTCTTGAAATACTATGGAAACACTAGTATCAGTGCTGAAGTCAACCTCCCTTTCAGCTCCTGAAAGGCTAGCTCACAAGAATCTGACCACACAATCTTTACACATTTCTTAGTCAGACCTGTCAGTGGTGCTGCTAAGCGTGAAAAGTACTGAATGAAACATATTTAGTATCTAGATAGACCTAGAAAACTTCGCACCTCAAAGACGTTCTTCGGATGCTCCCAAGAAACCACTGCTCTCACTTTCTATGGGTCTAATGATTCTCTTGTTTCTGAGATAACATGACCCAAGAAGTGAATATGATCCATCAAAAAGTGGCATTTTGAGAGCTTAGCATATAACTGATTCTCCCTCAATGTACTCAGAATGATCTCAAGATGTGTATCATGGTCATGTCAAGTGTGAGAGTACACCAAGATATCGTCCTTGAAGACAACCATGATAGAATCCAAGTATGGATGGAACACTCGGTTCATCAGTTCCATGAAAATTGTTGGCGTGTTCGTGAGACCGAATGACATAACCATATACTCATATAGACCATACCTAATTCGGGAGGCTGTGGGAGGTATATCAGATGGTCTAACGTGAAAATGATGGTAACTGGTCCTCAATTCAATCTTTGAGAACACCCAGGCACCTCGAAGCTGATCAAAGAGATCATCAATCCTTGGTAAAGGATATCAGTTCTTGACCGTCAACTGGTTCAACTTCCAATAATCCACACAAAGCTTGAGGGTGCCTTTAGCCTTCTTCGCAAACAGAACAAGAAAACCACAAAGAGAAGTACCAGGTCGAATGAAACTCTTTGTCTACAACTCCTCCAACTGCTACTTCATCTCCTGAAACTCTGGTGTAGCCATCCTATAAGGAGGAATGGACACTGGTGCTGCTCTTGGAATAAGCTCAATAGAAAAGTCCACCTCTCGCTCTAGAAGAAAACCTAAAAAGTCATATGGAAAGAGATCCTCGAAGTGATACACCACTGGAGGAAAGTCCATCTGTGAAGTCCCCTAGTCATCCAGATATAGACTATCAATTAGGGCTATAACTCCTTCTAACCGATGATGCTCTAGACCCACTCTTCTTGCCTGTACATCCCATTCACCCTTATGAAGAAACGATCCACACTCTGGTGATATGAAACTCACCCTTCGGCGATAACAATCGACGACTGGCTATAAGGGTACTAACCAGTCCATCCCAAGGATGACATCGTAGCCTGTCATCTCTAGGACATAGAGATCCCATAAGAAGTGACACCCACTAACCTCTAGATGGAACTCCTTGCACTGATGTACACTAGCCGTCCTAGTCCCCAACGGAGTGTCTAGTGTCAAAATATCAACAAAAGAAAATATACAGAGCCCAAGGCTCGCCACAATAGAAACATATATAAATCTATGGGAAACCTCTATATCGAAAATAGATGAAGATAAAACTGAGGTAACTAGAATCGTAACTCAAACTGTAGAGGGTCCGGGATCTTGCTCCTGTTGGGTCTGCTCCACTGCAAAAGTTGAGCCTGCTCCATGGCCCTATGACCCTGCCTGACCACTATGAGATGATCCGCTCTACTGCCGCTAAAAGATATTCGACTGACCACCATGGCCACGACCACCACCTCGGCTTGAATGGCTGGAAGAACTCCAGTTCCTAGACTGGTGAGAAACTGGAAGTGATTCTCCCGAAAGTAGAGTCATAGAAGAACCCCTATCACCAGCTACTGGTGAGAAGATATGAAATAAGCACTGAAGGGGACCCATCTTTCCACAAGATCGACACTCTACTGGGTCTCTCTAGCACTGTGGCCTCGTATGCCCACTCTTCCCACACTGGTATCATACCACCTGGCTAACAGAAGATGATCTCTCGCCTACTCGGATCTACATGCGAAGACTCTTTGTGACTATTCCTAATATCAGTAAGAGGAATGCTAACTCCAGATGTCGAGATTCCCTAGATCATAACTTCGGAATCCCCCAGATTGTGCTCTGTGGTTAGTGCCTGGTTGATTATAGAAGTGATGTAAGTCAACCTGAATATGTTCACCTGGGAACGAATTTCGTGCCTGAGACCATCCTCAAAATTCCTCGCTAGGAACAACCCATCTCCCCTAGGAAGGGTGTAAAGTGATGAAGCTCGGTGAAGCGTGAGAAATTCTCCATGATAGAAAGAGTTACCTACTCCAAACTCATAAACTCTTGGGCTCGGTCGGCCCTCAGGGTCTCCAGATAGAAGTAGTCATAGAATATGTGCTCGAACTCCTCCCAAGCCATAACCTGTTGATGCCCTGCCTGTGAGATCACATCCCACCATCTCTTGGAAGAATCCTGTAGCATGTAAGTAGCAAGACTGACCCTCCTCTCTGGAGGCATCTCCAGATGGTCGAAGATCATCAGCATGGCTTCTATCCATAACTCTACAGCCTAGGGTCCCCCATCCCTGGAGAAAGTGGGAGGATACTGCTTCTGGAAAACCCGCGTCAAATCAGCCATCGACGGGGCAGGAGGCGGTGCTCCCTGAAAATTATACATCATCCTCATAAAGCCTTCCCTGAACTATGCATTAGCACTGGTATCAGGTATAAATGAAGGTGCTAAGATTGGCATAATAGGAGGATCTACAAGAAGTCCCTGATTAGCCATATCTGGTGTCTGATCACTGCCTGTCAACTGGCATACAACCGGAGGATGTCTTGGTGGCATGACTCTGCAAGGTCAAGAACACACCTTAGATCAAGATTATCAAGGCCTAAAAACTAGAAGTGCAGGAAGGGAAAAAGGAGGAATAAAGAATTCAAGTTTTTCAAAACACGACTACATGACATGTATAATTCCTACACAGCATGTTCCAATAAGCCATTCACATGGGCATGTACTTCTTCCAAGACTGGTTGTGTAACACCCAATCCACACAGAGTGTTGTCCTAACACACGACGTGTACTTGAATCCTCTTCCCCTACTCGAGTCCTTATACATGGCTAAGCCACATGGATCTCCTAAGAAAAGACTACACGATGTGTTCAAGATATACATGACATGTATTAGACAAGCTTCCCCTAGCCCGTGTTGTTAGTGACACAACCTAACACATGGCTCACACTACACGATGTGTTCCAGATATTCACGGAATGTACGATAAAGGATAACACCGACCCGTGTTGTTTGTGACACGAATGGGTACCTGGGTTAGACGAAACGACATGTTTAGATGGGACACGGTGTGTATAAGAAGAGACTCCACCATCCCGTGTTGTTAGCTACACGGCCATGTTAAGGAAGGGTGTCTGTGCTATCACCGAGACCCAGTTGTTACACATATGACAGGTAATGAAGTCCTGTTAACGGACATCAAAAGAATGGTTGATGAACAATATGGTTTGGTAATGATCGAGCTATGAAAATCAAAGGCATTGGAATTACTGAATTAGCTAATGGTGATCTAAAGAAAACTGAAGTCCTTTATGTAGAGGGCCTACGTCATAATCTCCTCAGTGTAAGTCAACTACGTGACTCAAGACTTATAGTTACTTTTAATCATAAAGGCTGAACTATCAAGGGAAAGATAGGAAATTCACTTATGAAGGGATGCATAACAGAAGGCAATTTCTATCAGGTTGATAGTAAAGAAAACGTTTGTTACATGACTGTTGAAGAAGAAAACAATTTGTGGCATCGGATACTGGGGAACATCAATCAACAAGAAGTGGATAAAATATCAAAATTGAGGATTTTCATGGACATTCCCAACCTAAAACGTCAACATGAAAAGTCTTGCGATGCTTGCATTCGTGGGAAGCTGGTCTGTAGTTCATATCGGCCAAAAAAGAAAAGGGAATCGTATCTTCTTGATCTCATTCATACAGACGTATGTGGCCCGATAAATGTTTCTGGAACTCATGGATAAGGTTACTTCATCCTTTTCATATATTATTACAGTAGAATGGTATGTGTAATGGTAATACATAGGAAACAACAAGTACTTGATTGCATGAAAACATATCGTCGAATTGCAGAGAATGATATTGGACGAACAATCAAAGTGTTGTGATAAAACAATGGAGGGGAATACACATCCATTGAATTTGAAAACTACCTAGAGAAGAATGGGATATAACATGAGGTAGCTGCTGTGAGAACTCCACAGAAAAATGGAGTTGTTGAGCATACAATTTGACAGGTGAACAACATGGAAAGAACTATGATGATTGGGAGTCGTATTCAACAAAATTACTGGAAAGAGGTCGTTCAAGCTAGAGTGTATATTCAAAATCGAACATGACTTTATATGGGTGAGACGAATACACCGTATGAATTGTGGCAAGGAAGAAATACCTCTTTGAAATAATTTCATGTTTTTGGAAGTAAGTGCTTCATCAGAAACAAAGAAGGAAATCACGAGAAATATGGAGACAATGTAGATGAAGGAATTTTCCTTGGATACTCAATGAATAGTAATGCCTACAAGGGTTTCAATAAGCGATTGAGAAGGATTGTGGAAAATAGTGATGTTAAGATCATTGGAGAGAAAACCACAAATTCTTCAAGTATTTCATATGCTGATATGATAGAAAGTGAGGAAGAAAGTGAACATGGAGTAAATACAAATATAGAAATAGAAGAAGGTGTACAAAACAATTAGGAGTCACATCATGATGTTGACTCAGATGAAGAATATGAAGAGGAAACCTTGGCGGGAGAGAATCCGACTGAACCTCACATGAGAAATCGAAGAGGTGATATTGATCCATCTAACATAATTGGGGACAAGAGTGCACCCACACAAACAAGAAGGATGAGGAATAACACACAATCTTCATTTTTTTAGTAGTAGAGCCATCCTCATTTGAAGAAGCTGCAAAGGATGAATCTTGGGTGAAATACATGAATGAAGAGTTAGATCAGATTGACAAGAACCACACATGGGATCTAGTCAAGAGACCCAAAGGTCACAATGTGACTGGTACAAAATGGATCATCAAGAACAAGTTTTATGAGCATGGAAGTGTTATTAGAAACAAGGCATGACTGGTATGTAAAGTATATTCCCAGATTGAAGGTGTTTATGTTGAAGAGACCTTTGCACTAGTTGCTAGACTAGAGTCAATAAGGCTTTTCCTTGCCATGGCACTACAAATAGGATATAAAGTATATCAAATGGATGTCAAGACAAAATTATTGAATGGTATACTCGAATAAGAAGTCTAAATTAAACAACTAGTGGGTTTTCTTCTTGGTACTGATGAAAAAAAGGTTTGCAAACTAAAGAAAGCACTCTATGGATTGAAATAGGCACCACGAGTGTGGTACTCCCGGCTGGATTCTTACCTCAAGAAGCTATAATTCAAAAGAGGAGGAGTAGATCAAAATCTCTATGTGAAGAATTATCCAAAAGATCAGTTCATGGTTCAAGTTTACATTGATGAAATTATATTTGGTGGTAGTAGGAAGAAATCAGTAGATGAATTCTCCAATAACATGAAATCAAAATTTGAAATGTCTATGATTGGGGAGCTCACATATTTCTTGGGGATGTAGGTGATTCAAAAGAATTATTACACGTTCATTTATTAGGAAAAGTATGCAAAAGAACTTCTGATGAAATTTAATATGCATGACTCGAAACCAATGTCAACTCCAATTGCAGTTGGAACCAAAATTGGAAAGCCTAAGGATGGGACCTCTGTAGATCCCACAATGTATAGAAGAATCATTGGGAGCTTATTGTACCTGATAGAAACACAACTAGAAATTGTATTTTGAGCATGCTTAGCAGCCCGATTTCAAAGTAATCCAAAGGAACAACATATGGCATCATTAAAAAGAATAATGAGGTATATTCAAGGTACTCACAATTGTGGCTTATACTTTGCATCAGGAAGGGACAGTGAATTATCAGTATTTTGTGATGGTGACTGGGATGGTGATGTAGTGGAAAGAATGTCCACCAGTGGCGGAGCATTCTATATTGGGAATAAATGTGTTGACTGGTTGATAAAGAAACAAGAAAGTACTTCTCTTAGTACTACTGAAGCCGAGTATATCTCCTCCACAAAGGAATGAACTCAACTAATATAGATTAAGCAAAAACTAATAGATATTGGTGATGAGGTGAAGCAACCAATGGTGATTTACTGTGATAACAAGATCGCAGTTGATCTTATGAAGAATCTTGTTCATCATTCTCATACAAAACATTTTGAAATCAGGTATCACACTATCAAAGAAAAAGTCGAGCAAGGCATGATTAGAAAGGATCATGTGGGAACTGATGAGAAAGTGGTTGATATCCTGTCCAATCCACTGTCAGTGGCTATGTTTGAGAATCATCGTTTGAACCTCGGTGTTCAGCCACCTCCCAGTGCATAAGGAGGTTAGGAAATACCCCTCTTCCCAGTTATGTTAACTATTTTTAATCTGTTTGTGGATGTGATGAAAGATTATGGGGGAGATACTATCCAGGGGGTGTATTGAGATGTTTAATGAACAAATAACGATCTTTGGGTTTATTTACAATGAGGGAGAAGGAATAAATTCAGGATATGTGATGGACATGTATTGCTTTTGGGTCACTGTAAGATAATTTCTTCAGCTTCATTGAGAATTCCAAAACATGGGAACCCAATTCAAGCTTCCCCTCTTGTTTTTCACACCACGATGGGTTTTGCATGCGGGGGTCGGCAATGCCTATAAATAAGAGGTGACCCCCCTCATTCCATATATCTGAAGACTTAGAGAAGATCTGATTACTGATGCACGTAAAAGGTTCACGTAAAGGGAGTTGCGTGAAAAATTCCGAGTTGCGCGAAAAATTCCGAGTTGCGCAAAAAATGAGATGGTGCGCAAAAAAGGAGAAGTTGCGTGTAAAAAATGAGGTTGCATTTAAAAGTTGATGTTGCATGAAAAAGGTGAAGCCACGCGTAAATGTTGAGGCTGTGGGTAAAAGTTCCAGTTGTGCGAAAAGGGTGCTGTTGCGCGAAATATTTTTCCGCATGAAAAGAAAATATTGCTTGCAAAAGTGATGTCTTGTGCACAAAGGGTAGGTGTTGCGCGCAATTGTCATTGAAACCTATTTTCATGTTCTGATTATCTGGTTCAGTGGTTCAGTGCGCTCAAGTACATCAATTCCGAACTTCGATGCAAGCATAGTCTCGTGCTAAGAAGAGGCAAAGACTTCAATGCGAATCTATTGAAAAGACCTTTATGTCTACAAACTGACGGTGACTTTACCAAGGGCAGTGAGCCAGGGTGAGTCAATCGGAGTGACCCGAGGGACGCAGTGAGCTATCCCTAAACTTTTATAAAGGTAGTGATCCTGGCACAAAGTGACTGTGAATAAATCTTGTAATCCATAAACTAGTGAAGATTAGTGGATTTTTGTTCGACCGACACATTATCGGCGTATGCTCCTTGGACGTAGCCCTTTGTGGTGAACCAAGTAAAAGTGTTGTGTCAACTTATTGCTTTCAATTGTTTGATAGATCTAAAAAGTTCTTACCAATGTGGGAACAAGATCCACAACATTGAAAAGAAAAATTTGACACCTTGATTCACCCCTCCCCTCTCAGGGTGTTATGGTGTCCTTCAGTTTCAAACCATATAAAGCCTTAGTTATTTTGAAAACATGATTTGGAAAATGAAGATTTGTAAAACCTGGGGGTTTTTCAACAAAAACATCCTCAATTATATAACCATTTAAGAATGAAATTTTTACATCCATTTGATAAAGTTTTAAATCCATGTTTGATGTATAGGCAAGTAAGATTCTAATGGATTCAAGCCTAGATACTATTAAAAAGGTTTCCTCATAATCAATTCCCTTTTCTTGATTATAGCCTTGAGCAACCAATCTAGAATTGTTTCTAACTATATTTCTAGTTTCACATACTTTATTCCTAAACACCCATTTAGTTCTTATGTCAAGGTATCTTTTGGTCTATCAACAAGATTCCAGACATTATTTCTCTCAAACTGATTAAGCTCTTATTTTATAGCCATCACCCAAAATTAATCATTGATTTAATCATTGATATTTTTAGGTTCAAGTTGTGAAAAGAATGCTTGATGTTCAACCTGGTTTCTCATGGAATCTCTAGTTTGAGTTCCTCTGTCTAAATCTCAAACTACAACATCTAATGGATGGTTTTTAAAAGTTCTAGTTGGTCTAGTAAAAGTAGGTCTAGTTATTTCAGGTTCACCATTTGGTTCTGGTTCATTGTGGGTAGAATCTGGGGAATTTACAGAACTAGAAGTTTTAACAGATTATTTTATAGTATGGTTAGAGGTTTTAAAATTAATTTCCAGATTGGACATATCCTCTTTAAGATTACCCAGAGAGGTCTTAGGTTCACGTGGATCTGTTTCATCAAACTAGACCTGTAAAAATTCCTCCACACATTTGGTTCTTTTTTTAAAGACTCTATATTCTTTTCTTGATTTTGAATATCCAAAGAATATTACTTCATCAATTTTCGAGGAAAATTTATCTAGATTTTCTTTAGTGTTTAGAATATAAACTTTACATCCAAACACTAAAATAATTTACCTTGGATTTCCTATTATTACACAACTCATAAAGAGTTTTCTTAAATATGGGTCTAATTAAGACTCTATTTATTATATAAAAAGTTGTATAAACAGATTTCACCCTAAAATAAATCAATAGGTCATATTCATTGAGCATAGTTTAGGAAATTTCTTATAGGGTTCTATTTATTCTTTCTACTACACCATTCTGTTGAGGTGTCCTAGGAGAATAGAAGGTATGCCTATAACCATTTTGTGAGAAAAAAGTTTCAATGTCCTAATTTTCAAACTCATGGCCATGTTCAGTTATTAGGGATTTAATTTTAAGTCCACTAAGATTTCCTACTATCCTAGAATACTTGGTAAAATGAGGGAAAGCCTCACTCTTGTGAGATAAGAAAAAGGTCTATGTATACCTAGAGAATTCATTTACAAGAATATAAACATAGTGCTTTCCATTGAGACTTGAAACTATAGATGGTCCAAAAAAGTCTATGTGAAACAAATTGAGAGGTTGAGAAGTTGTAACTTCTTTCTTTGGTTTGATAGAGATTTTGTGTTGCATTCCCTTTTGACAAGAATTGCACACTATATTTTATGGAAACTCTAATTTGGGAAGGTATTTAAGTAAACCTTTATTGGCTAATTTATTAAAGGAGTGTACATTACAATGTCCTAGACTTCTATGCCATAGCCAAGACTCTTTGTGAAAGTCACTTAGGTAGGAAACATTCTAAGAGCCTAGTGTGTCTAAATTTATAGCATATACATTATCATTTCTATGATAAGTAAATACTATGTTATTTTTGGAATAAAAAACATTGAATGAATCATTTTTAAATTTAACATTAAATCCATCATCACATATGTAATGACCCGTAAATTTCAAGGAATTTTTTTTAATTTTCTTTGGAATTTTACAAGAACGCAGTTTCTGGCGGCACGTGATTCCGAGGCCCGGTGTGCCCAGAATCAATTTCTGAAGTTTGGCTCGAGTACGTTCATTGAACGAACGAGCGGGTTTTTCTAACTTTTGAACCGGTGCTCGGAATCGAATTCCGAGGGCACCGATTAAATCGCAACGCCGATATTTTCTTAGAAACGCCTCTTCCAGAGTTGCGTTTGCTCAGGTGTGGTTTTTAATTTTTGGGTTTTAAGTTAAGAAATAAAATAATGTGGTACGACAAACTTTATTTTATTTCACTTGAAGCCGCTTAAAGCTGCTTAAAAGCCACTTAAATCTGCTTAAGTTGAGTTGAAGTGGATAGGGTGGAACCCAAAAATATCCTACCCTCTTGGTAGGATATTTGTGAGGTGGGGCCCGCACGAGCCCCACCATTTCTTTTCCGCTAAGTAACGCACCCGCGAAAACCCCTATTAAATGAAAGTCAACTGGGGCGTTTCTTAAACAATTAAACGATCCTTTTAATTGGGCGGTTAAGTTCGTTGAAATTAATTCTATGAATTAATTTGTTTGCTTATTAACCTGTTTTCAAACTGTTGGCATGTTAATAAAATAAGACCAATGTACCTTTCTTGAGGATTGTTCGTTGAGAGAATTTGACAGAACTTTAAGTCCTCCATCCTCCTTCGCAAAGAACGCGAAGAACGTGAAGAACGCTAATAACACCGGCCTCCGACGAAGGGCAACGAAGAACACCCGAACCCCGGAGATCGACGCGACGCCAACACTTCTTCCGCGACGTTCTTTCCCCGCGACAAATCTTTGATCAACTTCTTGAGGTAGGAGATTTAAAATATTTTAAATTCCTTTGTGGTTTCTATCCTCAACATGGATTTAATTGTTATAATTAAATCCGTGTGTTTTTTAAACCCTCGGAGATCATCGACGCGACGCCCTTCCGCGACGACGCGACGCCCTTCCGCGACGCGACGATCACCTCCTACTGCGACGGTCAATTCCGCGACGAACTCGCATCTGACGGCGATGGCGAGGTAGGGATTTTATTTGAAAATAATATTCTATTCCCATGGTTGTTTCCTTCAAAAACAAAGAGCCGAGATCAAAGTGAAATTTTAATTTATTAAAATTGTATCTTGTTGTGTTTTCATGTGTTGATCATTATTTCCCAATTGTTATCACCTAACGTGGAGGGTGCGAAGAACGCGAAGAACGCGAAGAACTCCAGCCTCCGACGATGGGCAACAAAGAATGCCCGAACCCCGGAGATCGATGCGATGCCAACACTTCTTCTGCGACGTTCTTTCCCCGCGACAAATCTTCGATCAACTGCTTGAGGTAGGAGATTTAAAATCTTTTAAATTCCTTTGTGGTTTCTATCCTCAACATGGATTTAATTGTTATAATTAAATCCGTGTGTTTCTTAAACCCTTGGAGATCATCTACGCGATGCCCTTCCGTGACGACGCGATGCCCTTCCACGACGTGACGATCACCTCCTACCGCCACGGTCAATTCCTCGACGAACTCGCATCCGACGGCGACAGCGAGGTAGGGATTTTATTTGAAAATAATATTTTATTCCCGTGGTTGTTTCCTTCAAAAACAAAGAGCTGGGATCAAAGTACAATTTTAATTTATTAAAATTGTATCTTGTTGTGTTTTCATGTGTTGATCATTATTTCCCAATTGTTATCACCTAACGCGGAGGGTGTGGGGCAAACAAACACGGCCCGAAAACCCTTTGCAGTTCTTCGTTGATGTGCGGAATGGCGGATGATGAAAAAACGGGCTGCAGAGACGATTTGTTGATTCCTAAGTGAAGAACGGGACCCGGGAGGAGCTACGGCGCAGACAGAAATGGAATCGGACCACCGGAGCAACTCCGGTGGCCCGCAGAATCCACCGGCGGCGCGGGTCGCCGGCGCGGATGAAGCCGCGGCGGTGGCGGCCGACCAGACCCGCGACCGCACGGGTCCGGCGAGACACGGGATGCGGCTTTGCCGCGTCTGCTGACCAAGCACGGTCCCATGCGGGGCCGCAGCTCCTCTTCCCGCGGGGGCTGTACATCCCGCGGCTCCCCTTGCTCGGCCGCTCGGCCGAGCCGAGCCGGTCCGAGCTGACCCGCCGGCCGGGTCGCAACCAGGCCGGGCCAGGTCGCACCAAACCGGGTCGGACCCGAACCCGGGTCGGGTCGACCCGGTTTGGGTCGACCCAGGGGGGGTTGGGCTGGGTCGGTCCGGGCCCAGACCCCCCGTTTCCATACTCTTTTCGGTCTTTCGCTCATAACTTGAGCTACGGGCCTCCAAACGACGCGCCGTCAGTGGAGATATGATCCTTGGATCGAGACGATCGTTTTGGTATATCACACTCAAGGGTTTGGAATACTTTGGGTTCAGCCGGGTTGGTTCGTACACGAAAGCAACCGGGCCCTCGGAGTGGAAACACTCATATTTTGAGCTTCGGACGTCCGATTGACGTGCCGTCGACTTTGTTGAATTCCTATAAGTGAAAAGGATCTTTTGGATTACTCCGCCCGAGGTTTGGACGTAGGTGGAGTACGGTCGGGTTGGTTTTTTTTCCTTAAAAACCAACCGGGCCCCTGGGACGAAAAAGCCAATAACTCTCAGACTGGGCGTCCGATTGACGCGCCGTCTGCGACGTTGAGTTCCTGTTGACGATACGGAACTTTTGGATACATCAACTCTGGACTATGTTTCATTTGATGTGTCAACCTCTCGGCTCGTGGAGCGGACCCTCCCGAACGAGCTTGCTGTGTGCGGGGACCCTAGAGCTGGCTGCGACTACTACTGTGACGACGACGACTGTATAAAGATCGTCAGTGGATTCGACTGCGATGATGATGAAAACAGTACGGGAATCCTCCGTGTTTTCGGCAGTGACCACTACGGTACATCTTGGGATACATCAACTCCGGACTACATTTCAGTTGATGCATCGACCTCTTAGCTCGTGGAGTGGACCCTCCCGGAACGAGCATGCTGTGGGAGGAAACCCTAGAGCCAGTTGAAACTTGAAGACTGCTGATCGAACGACTCGGTGTGTTACGGATAGCCCAGTGGGGAGCGCTTGGTTGTAGCGGCAGACCCACGGCGGAGGAGCGCTTGGTTGTAGCGGCAGACCTGCGGTACTCACAGAAGGAGTACCTCTGGAGGCTATGAGGGGGAGCGCTTGGTTGTAACGGAAGACCCACGACGGAGGAGCGCTTCGTTGTAGCAGCACCAGGGAGTTCTTGGTTGTAGCGGCAGACCCACGACGGAGGAGCGCTTGGTTGTTGTGGCTGACCCGTGGTACTCAACAGAAGGAGTACCTCTAGAGGCTATGAGGGGGAGCGCTTGGTTATAGCGGCAGACCCATGGTGGGTAGCGCTTGGTTGTAGCAGCAGGCCCACAATACTCAATAGGTGGAGTACTACAGCAGTCCAAGGTGAGAGGGAAGCGCTTGGTTGTAGCGGCATAACCACTGTACTTGATGGAGAAGGAGTTTCCCAATATTTTTGGGTTAAACTTCATGATCGATCCTGTGTGGGTCATTGCGGGGGTTAGTATCTACAGATCCTTTGTGGGTTCGACGGATTAGATAAATATGTGGCTATATCTGATCATCTATAACGTCATATGAAGAAGTATACCTGTATGAGCTGAAACCCTGTTTTGTTTTCCTTTGTGGATTGTGTTGTGCTATCCTGTGTGGATTTACGTTTTACTTTCCTTTGAGGATTGTGTTGTTCTATCCTGTGTGGATTTACTTTTTGCTTTCCTGTGTGGACTGGGTTGTACTTGAGCTCAGATGTTGGAGCCGAGAGAGAATTTATGACTTAGGTATATGTATGGGCATATACTTAAGCCATGTCGGATGTTATTTCGTGATTGTATCTTTCCTTTGTGGATTATCCTTTGTGGATTCTGGGAGACCTTCGGGGGTCTCGAGGTCCCTACTGAGTATCTTATACTCACCCCTGCACGGTCTATGCCCGCACTACGTTGTGTTGGTTGCAGACGACGGACAGCGCTGATCGTGGTGGAGGCTGGTGGAGCAGGACGGTACCTGGAGGTGGACCACGGGGCGGGACGTACTCGGAGCGGTCGGCTGGACTCGAGGAGCAGTGGAGGCTATCTGTTCCCACCCTTCAGGTGTGAATTCCAGTGGACGGATCGACATTGTGGCTTTACTTTTTAGTTGCTGTTTTCCCTTTCAAGTTGTACTTTACTTTCAGTTTGGGTTTGTATTCTGGCCCACTTACTTCCGCACTTACTGTTGTACCAACTTTTACTTAGTGTTTACTTCTTCTGTGTGCTTGCTCTGTGGTGTTGTTGTTTACTTTAAAAGGCAATGCCTTTCCTTTACCGAGATTTACGCCTTGGTGCTAGTCGCCAGCCCCTAGCCTATGGAAGGCGGGCTTGGGGTAGTCACGGCACGGGCCCCGAGGACGGGTCATGACAAATTGGTATCATAGGATTTCAGTTCTACAGTAGACTCTGATCTTTCTTCTATGTGAAGAAATAGTGTTAAGCGTATTGAGTGTGGTTATCAGTCCAGGGAGTCCAGTGTTGGTGCGGCGACCGACGTATCCGTACACCAGGACCCTGACTTCTGATTTCCGACTTAATGCATGAAAACATTGATTGCATGTGTGTTTCAAGTTTTCTTATGATTACTTTGTATCAGCTCACCAGGTATACTGTTCTGACCGTGGTGTACCTGTTTCCTTTTCAGGATGGCCCTACGATGACATCCAGCTAGGGTTCCGAGAGTTGAGCGTGATGACAGCCCACCGAGTGACGAGGTATCAGTGCAGGGCCCTTTGACAGCAGAGGCACCGGCAGTACCTCTACCCGCCGAGCCACCGATGATTCTAGCCCCAGCCGCTGATGATGCAAGTCGCCTTAGTGCACTGCATGAGTTCCAGCGCCAGCGACCGCCCAGGTTCCGCGGGGAGACGGACCCCCAGGCAGCCGAGGACTCGCTGGAGGTGATTGTACGAGTTTTCCAGTTAGTGAGGACACCAGCAGACCTTATGGTGGTCCATGCCGCGAGCCTCCTGCATGAGGCAACAGGAAGATGGTGGAGCTTGATGCTCCAGGTGCACGACGAGGAATCACTCCTTTGGACAGACTTTGAGAGCCTTTTTCGCTCAGAGTTCATCCCAACAATCCTCCGAGTGGTGCGCATCCAGGAGCTACTATAGCTGCGGCAGGGAAGCATGACAGTAGCCCAGTACGCGGCGAGGTTTACCAATCTCTTGCGCTATTCCACGGACATGGTACGTGACCCATTCTTCAGGGCCCGAACCTTCGAGCAGGGGCTCAGGAGAGAGATCAGAGCTTCAGTTGTTTCTCAGAGCATTCCGACACAGACATGGGTGTTGGAGCGATCCCTCTTAGTGGAGAGTTTCCTTGCTGAGCAGTCTCCAGCAACAGGACCCACCACTAGCCGACATGCGGCAGAGTCTTTTTCAGAGGGCAGTAGACAGATGATGCAGGGGTCCAAGAGGAATAGACCTACCGGTGGTTGACTGCGTGACACATGATCGTTTGCGCGAGGCACCCGGGGTGGACAACGACTTACCATGAGCGGACAATGTTACTCCTGCGGCGGGGTTGGTCACATGGCTCGTGACTGTCCAACCCGCCATACGGATGACCAGCAGATGAACGAAGGACCTCCTAGGCAGAGGTAGAGGTTTGATCGAGGCGGATTGCATGGAGCAGGAGACCGTGGCAGGGGAGCTGGCCATGCAGCTGGAGGTGGACAACGCTTCGAGGTGTTTCCACCACCACCACCAGGAGGTCCACCCCGACCACAGGGAGCTGGTGGGCATGGGAGAGCTCAGCTTCAGGCAGCTAATGCCTACGATCATGGAGCTACGGGAGCAGATGGATAGGAACAGGACTAGCTACAGACCTGTGGACTTTTGTTTATGTTTATTCTAGCATTGTTGACATTTTTTTGTAGATGTTTTAAGTCTTTGTACTTTGAGCTGCAGTAATAAAAGACAATTTTCTTGTGGCGTTTACCTTCCTGTCCTCTCTTTTAGTTGTTACTAAGAGGTTCCGGTTTAAAAACGGTTGACTTGACCCTCACTTTGAGATACCTACTAGAGGACACCAAGTGACCACACACTGATGCTGACAGCATGACTCAACCCTTGGAGGCAAGAGTAACGGTTGGATCTCTTGGTAGTAGCGTCGAGGCCTTATGACGTCATCCTTGGTATGGAATAGTATCACCCATGTCAGGATTGACTGTATTAGGTGAAGAACATGGTTCATCCAGGGGATGAGACCAGATTTCTCTTATCAGCAAAGAAGAAATCTCAGTAGCTCTTGTAGGACCAGAAAGGTCCAAGTCATCCATGAGAGGATGAGGACATCTCATAGCCGGCAAAAGTATTGTGCTGACAGAAGGCGGAGGCCACTAGAGTTCGAGGATAGGGACCACGTCTTCTGGCGTGTCTCAACTTGACGTGGATTATAGAGATTTGGCCGAGGAGGAAAGTTGTCTCCAAGCTTCATCGGACCATTCCAGGTCCTCAGAAGGATTGGCGAGGTGGCTTATTGCCTGGCTCTACCACCTCAGTTGCACCGGGTGCACGACGTCTTCCACGTATCTCAGCTGAGGTGATACGTGCACGACCCGACGTGTATCATTGACCATGGGGAGCTAGACGTTGAAGATGGGGAGACTTTTGCGGAGGTCCCGGGGGAGATCGAGGATTGACAGGAGTGGGTCCTACGTGGACGATCGATTCCTCTTGTGCGCATCAGATGGCAGCACGGGAACCTCCAGGAGAGCACTTGCGAGCGGGAGGCTCAGATGCGTGCTCAGTACCCACATTTGTTTCCCTAGTTTATGATGTATATTTACGGGGACGTAAAGCCCTTAGATGGGAGTGATGTAAAGACCCGTAAATTTCAAGGATTTTTTTTAATTCTCTTTGGAATTTTACAAGAACGCAGTTTCTGGCGGCACGTGATTCCGAGGCCCGGTGTGCTCGGAATCAATTTCTGAAGTTTGGCTCGGGTACGTTCAGTGAACAAACGAGCAGGTTTTTCTAACTTTTGAACCGGTGCTCGGAATCGAATTTCGAGGGCACCGATGGAATCACAGCGCCGGTATTTTCTTAGAAACGCCTCTTCCGGAGTTGTGTTTTCTCAGACGTGGTTTTTAATTTTTGGGCTTTAAGTTAAGAAATAAAATAATGTGGTACAACAAACTTTATTTTATTTCACTTGAAGCCGCTTAAAAGCCACTTAAAGCTGCTTAAGCTGAGTTGAAGCGGATAGGGTGGAACCCAAAAAAATCCTACCCTCTTGGTAGGATATTTGTGAGGTGAGGCCTGCACGAGCCCCACCGTTTCTTTTCCTCTAAGTAACACACCCGTGAAAACCCCTATTAAATGAAAGTCAACTGGGGCGTTTCTTAAACAATTAATCACTCCTTTTAATTGGGCGGTTAAGTTTGTTGAAATTAATTCTATGAATTAATTTTTTCGTTTCTTAACCTGTTTTCAAACCGTTGGCATGTTAATAAAATAATACCAATGCACCTTTCTTGAGGATTGTTCGTTGAGAGAATTTGACAGAACTTTAAGTCCTCTATCCTCCTTCGTGAAGAATGAAAAGAACGCGAAGAACACGAAGAACGCGAAGAACGTGAAGAACGCGGGCCTCCGAAGAAGGGCAACGAAGAATGCCCAAACCCCGGAGATCGAAGCGATGCCAACGCTTCTTCCGCGATGTTCTTTCCCCGCGACAAATCTTCGATCAACTGCTTGAGGTAGGAGATTTAAAATCTTTTAAATTCCTTTGTGGTTTCTATCCTCAACATGGATTTAATTGTTATAATTAAATCCGTGTGTTTCTTAAACCCTCAAAGATCATCGACGCGATGCCCTTCCGCGACGACGCGATTCCCTTCCATGACGCGACGATCACCTCCTACCGCGACGGTCAATTCCGCGACGAACTCGCATCCGACGGCGACGAAGAGGTAGGTATTTTATTTGAAAATAATATTCTATTCTCGTGGTTGTTCCCTTCAAAAACAAAGAGCTGGGATCAAAGTGAAATTTTAATTTATTAAAATTGTATGTTGTTGTGTTTTCATGTGTTGATCATTATTTCGCAATTGTTATCACCTAACGCGGAGGGTGCGGGCCAAACAAACACGGCCCGACAACCCTCCACAGTTCTTCATTGATGTGCGGAATGATGGATGATGACAAAACGGGCTGCAGAGATGATTTGTTGATTCCGTAGTGAAGAACGGGACCCGGGAGGAGCTACGGCACAGACGGAAATGGAATCGGACCACCGGAGTAACTCCGGTGGCCCGCGGAATCCACCAGCGGCGCGGGTTGCCGGCGCGGCTGAAGCCGCGATGGCGGCGGGCGACCAGACCCGCAACCACGCGGGTCCGGCGAGACATGGGACGCGGCTTTGCCGCGTCCGCTGACCAAGCGCGGCCCCACGTGGGGTCACGACTCCTATTCCCGCGGGGGTTGCACACCCCGCGACTCCCCTTGCTTGGCCGAGCCGAGCCGACCCGCCAGCCGGGTCGCCTTGGCCGGGCTGGTCGCGCCAAAACGGGTCAGACCCGGACCCAAGTCGGGTCGACCCGGTTCGGGCCGACCCAGCGGGGGGGGGGGGGGGGGGGGGGGGGGGGGGTTGGGCCGGGTCGGTCCGGGCCCAGACCCCCCGTTTCCGGACTCTTTTCAGTCTTTCGCTCATAAATTGAACTACGGGCCTCCGAACGACGCGCCGTTAGCGGTGATGCGATCCTTGGATCGAGACGGTCATTTCGATATATTACACTCAAGGTTTCAGAATACTTTGGGTTCGGCCGGGTTGGTTCGTACACGAAACCAACCGGGCCCTCGGAGAGGAAACACTCATATCTTGAGCTTCGGACGTCCGATTGACGTGCCGTCGACTTTGTTGAATTCCTATAAGTGAGACGGATCTTTTGGCTTACTCCGCCTGAGGTTTGGACATAGGTGGAGTATGGTCGGGTTGGTTTTTTTTCCTTAAAAACCAACCGGGCCCCTGGGACGAAAAAGCCAATAACTCTCAGACCGGGTGTCCGATTGACGCGCCGTCTGCGACGTTGAGTTCCTATTGACGATACAATAATTTTGGATACATCAACTCTAGACTATGTGTCAGTTGATGTATCAGCCTCTCGGCTCGTGGATCGGACCCTCCCGAACGAGCTTGCTGTGTGCGAGGACCCTAGAGCTGGCTGCGACTGCTACAGTGACGACAACGACTGTACAGAGATCCTCAGTGGATTCGAATGTGACGATGATGAAAACAGTACGGGACTCCTCCGTGTTTTCAGTAGTGACCACTATGGTACATCTTGGGATACGTCAACTCCGGACTACATGTCAGTTGATGCATCGACCTCTTAGCTCATGGAGTGGACCCTCCCGGAACGAGCATGCTGTGGGTGAAAACCCTAGAGTCGGTTGAAACTTGACGACTGCTGATCGAACGACTCGGTGTGTTACGGATAGCCCAGTGGGGAGCGCTTGGTTGTAGCGGCAGACCCACGACAGAGGAGCGCTTGGTTGTAGCGGCAGACCCGCGGTACTCAACAGAAGGAGTACCTCTGGAGGCTATAAGGGGGAGCACTTGGTTGTAGCGGTAGACCCACGACGGAGGAGCTGTTGGTTGTAGCTGCACCGGGGAGTGCTTGGTTGTAGCGGCAGACCCATGCCGGAGGATCGCTTGGTTGTAGCGGCTGACCCGTGGTACTCAACAGAAGGAGTACCTCTAGAGGCTATAAGGGGGAGCGCTTGGTTGTAGCGGCAGACCCATGGTGGGAAGCACTTGGTTGTAGCAGCAGGCCCACAGTACTTGATAGTTGGAGTACTACAATAGTCCAAGGTGAGAGGGAAGCGCTTGGTTGTAGCGGCATAACCATTGTACTTGATGGAGAAGGAGTTTCCCAATAGCTTTGGGTTCAACTTCATGATCGATCCTGTGTGGGTCATTGAGGGGGTTAGTACCTACAGATCCTTTGTGGGTCCGATTGCTTAGATGAATCAGTGGCTACATCTGATCATCTCTAACGTCATATGAAGAAGTATACCTGTATGAGATGAAACCCTGTTTTGTTTTCCTTTGTGGATTGTGTTGTGCTATCCTGTGTGGATTTACGTTTTTCTTTCCTTTGAGGATTGTGTTGTTCTATCCTGTGTGGATTTACGTTTTGCTTTCCTATGTGGACTGGGTTTTACTTGAGCTCGGATGTTGGAGCCGAGCGAGAATTGATGACTTAGGTATATGTATGGGAATATACTTAAGCCGTGTCGGATGTTACTTCGTGATTGTATCTTTCCTTTGTGGATTATCCTTTGTGGATTCTGGGAGACCTTCGGGGGTCTCGGGGTCCCTACTGAGTAGTTTATACTCACCCCTGCACGGGCTATGCCCGCACTATGTTGTGTTGGTTGCAGACGACGGACAACGCTGATCGTGGTGGAGGCTTGCGGAGCAGGACGGTACCTGGAGGTGGACCAATGGGCGGGACGTACTCGAAGCGGTCGGCTGGACCCAAGGAGCAGTGGAGTCTATCTGTACCCACCCTTCAGGTGGGACTTCCAGTGGACGGCTCGACGTTGCGGATTTACTTTTCAGTTGTTGTTTTCCCTTTCGAGTTGTACTTTACTTTCAGTTTGGGTTTGTATTCTGGCCCACTTACTTCCGCACTTACTGTTGTACCAGCTTTTACTTAGTGTTTACTTCTTCTATGTGCTTGCTCTGTGGTGTTGTTGTTTACTTTACAAGGCAATTCCTTCCCTTTACCGGGATTTACGCCTTGGTGCTAGTCGCCAGCCCCTGGCCTATGGAAGGCGGGCTTGGGGTAGTCATGGCACGGGCCCCGAGGACGGGTCGTGACAACATAGATGAGATATGCTAAGAAATTTATACTTTAATCTATCGACATAAAGTACTTTGGAAATTGAAATAGAGTTAGGGTTACCAATCTGGCCTAAGCTGATGATTTTTCCTTTACCATTGTCACCTAATGTGACATGCCCCCTATCAATCTTTATGAGATTCTTGAAGCTTGAGTAGTCTTTTGCCATATGTCTTGAACATACACTGTCAAAGTACCAAATATTCCTATAGTAACTCTTTAGGTTGTTTACCTACAAATCAATTCATCCAAGAAAAGATTTTGGTACCCATATTTTTATGTGTCTAGAAACATTAGTAATAAAGGTTTTAGGAACCCACAATTTTCTTATGTGTTTCCTATATGTAGATTGTAATTTATTTGAGAAATAAACTTTATTTTGGTCTAGAAAAACATTATGTAGTAAAAGATTTTTTAGAACTAGAACTTGTAGTAAAATATTTATTTTTGGATAGAGAAATATATTTTCTATATTTAGGTATAAAATGCGTTTTAAATAAATTTCTTTGTCCTAGCTGATATTTTATTCCAGTCGTATTATTAGGAGATATCAATTTACCAAGTAACTGAGTAAGTGTGTTTGTTTCCATTGGTAAACTTTTCTAGATCCTTCTTTAATTGGTCATTCGATAACTTTAGATCATTATTTTCCTTTATCAATTGTGAATTTTTCTCTTTCTCAATAGTATGTTCAGATTTAATATTCGCAGTGAGTGCATGTTCTTTATTTAATGATTTATAATTATCCTTTAGTTCATTACATGTTTCTTCTAGCATATTTCAATACTCAAAAAATTCATCATTTTTCATATTTTCATATTCAGATTCATCTCTATAATAATAATCATTAGGTACAGGAGAGTTTAAGACTACCTATGAAGTATTTTTCATAAATCACTTGTTTTATATATCTTCTTTATCATTGTGAGAAGAAGAATATTTATTAGATCTATCCTCGAATGCACTCCAGGTGGCCTTTATTGTTTTCTTATATTTCCTATCTTTATTCTCATACCTATTTTTATACTTTAATTTAAGACAGTCGGCTTTGACATGCCATCTACTTTTTTATTGATAGAAAACTTTTTCTTCTAATTTTTCAGGATTACTCCAATTCTTTTTCCAATTGCCTTTGTTGTCATATTTTACTTTAAAGCTTGGTTTCTTGAAGAACTTTTTCTTTCTGTAATTTTTTTTGAATATCCTGGCCAGATGAGCCATTTCCTCATCACTATCTGAAGCCGATTCTTCACAAATTTTTCTCTCAATAGCATCTTGAACTTTCTCTTTGTCTTTGATCTTGGAGGTGGTAGTCTTGAAGGTGACATATTTTCTCTTCGGTTCATCCTCCTCTTATTTGTTTACTTTCACCTCTTATTAATGCATCATTAGTTTTCCAATGAGTTCTTTGATAGGTAATTTTATGACGTCACATGATTCTCTAATTAAGATAGAAGTTCCTCTTCATCTATTAGGTAATCATATGAGAATGCACATAATTTGTTCTTTGGCAGTAACTTCTCTTCCCAGAGAGATCATAGTGGTCACTATTTCATTGAAACTGAGATACTTGTCATAAATAGGCTCATCAGGATTTATCTTAAAGTTATCATATTTAATATTATATGTGATAAGCCTCATTTCCTTAACACTAGAAGTTTTTTCATGTGAAATAGACAAAGTAACCCAAATTTCATGGGCTATTTTAGATACAGAAATTCTGTTAAATTCATCATCTCCTACAGAGCAGTATAAAGAATTCATGGATTTTCAATTATTGTTATAAGAAGTCTTAGTCGGGTCATCCCAAGTAGTTCTAGAAGTAACCGGAATCTTATACTCATCTATAATTAGAGACCAAATTTCAAAACCCATACTCTCTAAGTGCATTTTAATTTTAATTTTCCATTGGTCATAATTAATTATATTAAAGAATATAGGTCTATTAGTAGAATCACCTTCCAACCAATTATCCATAATAAAATTTTAGAACAAAATTTGAAAGAGATAAAAATTTAGTATTGACAGAAATTTTGAGATCATTGAAATAAAACTAAAATCACAGTTGAAAAGATTGGAAAAACCTTTGAAAACTGAAAATTCCAAAACCTCTAATACCAAATGTTGGTTGGAGTAGAATACTCAAGAGGGTGGTGAATTGAGTATCTATAAAAATTTCTTTTATAAATTGATTCTTTGAAAACTCCCCCTATTAAAAAATATAATCTAAGTCAGTTTGTAGTGAATTTATAGGAGTCCTGAATGTTCAATTAATTTTTCAGAAGATTGATTATTTCTTAGCTATACTAATCTAAATATTAATATATCTATTTAAACTAACGTACTAATTCAAAACCTTTATAAACAATTTCTAAAAAAACTATCATATATTGGCTTTATTTTATTAAAATATGTTATAAAACAAATTAAAATAAAATAACAATAAGCACAACAAAATTTAAAATAAGAGGTTCAGTCTCAAGCTGAGACTTAGTCCTCTCCACTTGGTGATCCCCTTCCACCAAATAGTTGAAATTAATAAAAAAGTTTTATCCAAACCCTGTATTGTGGTTCACAATGGTACACAAGGTTGTATAGGTCACACTTGACCACTACCACAGTTCTTCATGGTAAAAACAACAAACATGTCACACATTACCTCTTCCACAGTTCTACGTGAGATATAAAAGGATAAATAGAGTATGAAATTGAGGATATCAAGTATCATCCAATTATGCACAAGAGTCAGTGTGTGTAATAGATAGATACAGACACAAATTATAAATGTAAATAAATGATCATAACAGATCTAAATATGTAGAGTTTGGTTTAGAAGGCTCTGTGTGTTATGTAGTGAATCTTTGGACTCGTTAGATGTAGTGAAATTGAAGTTCGAGTCCTCTTCTGGAAGTTGACTCCAAAACAGAGTGTCGTAACCTCTGTGTTCCACATTTTAGGAGTATGAGATTTTAGCTTCTTGTTAGAAAGGTGTTTAGGTTAGCTCAGTAGATTTTGGTTGACATCTTTATCTCCCTGTATGTTCTTCCTTTTGATTTCCTGGTCATTTTGGGAGTATGCTCAAGAGTTGTAGGATTTTGTAGGTTTTTCTTTTATTTCTACTTTTCAGCAAACCTTGAATGATCCAACTTGTAATTCATTTATACTTTGAGGTCCATCATGCATAATGATATACCCACATGCATGTACCTCATACTGTCTTTTGAATACCCTACAGACAACATTAAATAATGTCAAAAAAATTAATTTGTCTAAATATGACAGTTTGATAGAAATTAGAATGAATAAAATAAAAAATAATTTTTATGTCTATTAGTGAATCATAAGTATCAGTGAGTCATTATCAGCAGTTTGTTATCATCGGTCTATCAGCACCAGTTACTCTCTGTATCGGTGAGTCCTTTCCATCGGTATTCGTGACTATGGGTATCAGTGAGTCATTTGTGCTATCGGTTTGTCTGGGCATCGGCGAGTCATCATCGGTGACTCATATTGAACTATCGGTATGTCGCACATCAATGAATCATCCATCAGTAAGTCCTGCATCAATGTCTTATTTGATCGGTGACTTCTTCAATCAATGACTTCCTCAATAGTGAGTTAGCCATCTGTGACTCCTGTGCACTAATCGGTGTCAGGGACTTTGAAAAATTATAAAGTTTATGTCTTATACAGAATAATACCAGATTAAGTGAAATTCATAATTACATGTAAATATTCACTTGTAAATATATTGAAACATAAACATCCATAATTTATTGACTTATTGAAATATATTATACTATGTGACATAATTTATTCATTTTTAAATATTCATTGACATGATTATTATTACTTAAAGAATTATATGGGAATTTTCATGATTTGTAAATTGGGGTGATTTGTGATTATTAAAAAAACTATCTCTCAAAGGTTCTAACAACAACAATGGTTGATAGAGAGGTTAAAACAATACATAACTCGATACACCGAAAAACTGCACCCAAATAACATAATAATCAGCCTTTAGAAGGTGACACATGAAGGAAAACTACAAAGGTTCCATCGGGATCACATCCTGGTCATTAGATTCCCAAAACAGAGAACACACCACTGCCAAACAAATAAGAATTAAGGAAACCAAAATAGAGGGAAACACTTACCAATACGAGAACAATGAACCATGTTGAATATCAATAAGTCGAATGGAGCGATCCAGAGGCACTGAAATAACCATACATTCTTGGATGGAATCTAGATCTCAAGGTAGGGAAACATAAGCCAAATGAGTTAGGACATAGGATTTCAGCAAAAAAAAATCCAATGGGTAGGAATGAATAACATTGTGAATCCTCAATTTATAGTGTGAATCATATAGGTTGCATGTACACTAAAAAAATAATTTCCTGGGTTAAATAATATCGATCGACTAATTCATGATGTGAATATTATTCAAATACTCAATTATTTTAACACCATGAACACATTTCATGTATTTTGATGCACAATAAATTCATGTCTTGAGTTAGTCATTCAAATTGTGGATTTTTTATATAACCAGTTCCCATCATAAGTCCCTAAAAAAAACTCATCAAGGGTATCCAACAACCTCCAATCATGAAAAATGAACCCTTAAACATTAAAATAGTGTAATCCTTTTAATCAAGATGTTACAGTCTCCCCACCATAGGACTATCCATCCCCAGGAAGTCACATAGAAGAATAATGATTTGGAAATTGGTGAGGACACTTCTCCCACACTGATGTTTTGCACTCCCAAGTATCATGAGAATATCATCCATGCTACCATAACACATTGACCAATATAATATAATTCCCACACAATACATTCATCTATGAATCAATTAACTTTACTAGTTTCTCCATGACAAGAACATCAATATCTAACTCAATATCTTCCCAAATTCGAACATGGGAAGGATCATAATGGTACTTCTTAAGTTGTGATATGTGGAAAACATTATGAATACCTATTAACTAAGCTAGTAATGCCAACTGATTGGATACATGACCAAGATACTTAGTGAAATCTACTGTCCTAACATATCTTAGATCCAAATCTCCTAATTTCTTAGGTAGATGATGGCCCAAACGAGGAGAACTCTCATGAAATCCCAATCACCAATGAAAAAATCAATAGGATTACATTGATGATCCTCATATTATTTATATCGATTATGAGTAGTAATCAGGAATTGACATATATCTTGATCCCTCTCTTACATCTCTTTAATGAGACCTAGTCCCACAAGAGAGTCTTCACCCACCTCATCTCAACAAAGAGGTGACCTACACGGGTAACCATACAGAGACTCAAAGGATTCCATCCTGATCGATGAGTGGTAACTATTATTATATGAAAATTTGACTTTTCCCTAATGGATTTACCATGATTCACCAAAATCCATGATGCAAGCATGAATCATATCATCCATGAATTGAATAACACACCCCATTTGACCATCTTTCTATGGATGATAAAAAGTACTGAACATTACCTGAGTTCCCATCACCTCCTAGAGGCTCTCCGAGAATATAGAAGTAAACCTATGATTCATGTTTGAGACAATAGTATAAGGAATTCCATGTAACCTCATGATATCTTGCATATACAGCTTACCTAGATCATCAAATTTAGTGGTGTCCCTAATCGGAATGAAACAAGTGGACTTAATCAACCAATAAATTTCCGCATAGACATCATTCTTCAATCAGGGATTCCTTTTTTAATTCAATAACAAAGACCACAGATACCTCATCACATTTATAGGATGACACTAGAATATGTTGGAGTAGACTAGAAGGCCTCGTTTCATAATACATCTTCGTATTTCCAGGTTGAAAAGACCACATAGAGCTATGATAATCATGTAACATTGAATTAATCACAGATGATGGGATGAAAAAATGATTCAAAAAGTGAAGAATACCATAATAAGGGATATACCAACTAGAAATGGTCTCTCTACCATAAAAGGATTCCCTAATCCTATGAAATCATCATATCTCTGATGAACAATAGACTCAAGGAGATATAATGAAAACTGAACACTGGTAAAAAACAAACCTAAATCCTCTTCCTATGCATCTATATTCAACCATGTGAAGAACCCCATAAGCTTCCGACCCTACTTCGATTCAAAAATAACATGTGGTATTACATTCCTACTAAGGGTGTTAGAGAAAACATTCCCATTCCCTAGGGTATAGGTAATGAAAAAGTCAAATGTATTGAGGTATTGAATCCATCTCCTCTATCTAAGATTCAATTTCTTTTGATAAAATTTATATCTCAGACTCTTATGATTAAAACAAACCATGATCCTCTCCCAAAAAAGATAATGCCTTGAACACTTAAGCACATGCATAACCATGAAAAACTATAAATCACGAGTGGGGTAATTATTCTCATGTGGATGAAGCTGAAGAGCTCCAGAGGGCACAACATGATCATACTATATAATCAAACAACCCAAACCAACACTAAAAACATCACAGTATGCCACATATCCATTATCGGGCTTATGTAATATCAAAAGAAGAGCTGATGTCAGAAGACATTTCAACTCATCAAAATAAGTCTTACATTTTTCATCCCATTTTAACTTTAACCATTTATTGGCAAGAACATTCAAAGGTGATACTATCCTTGAGAAATCCATGAAGAACAACTTATAATATCCAACTTGACAAAGGAAGATCTATATATCAATATTGTTTCATGTTTCTTTCCAAGAAAAGATACCCATCACCTTATTAGGATTGAATGAAAGTCCATGTTCATAAAGAACATTCCCCAAAAACTTCACTTCTTGGATCTAGAAATTTCATTTTGAAAGGTTTCTATAATGATGATGAATCTTCATGATCTATAAAACTATAATCATACTGTTGTCATTTTCATGATCGAATTTTGAACAAACCCAGATATCATCCACTAATACTATGATATGATTGTCAAGACACTTATGCAATATCCAGTTCATCAAATCCATAAAAACTGTAGGAGATTTATTCAGACCAAAAGGCATCACAATATATTCATAATGGAAATAACATCTCATAAACATAGTATTCAAAATATTAGACTCCCAAACCCTAAGTTAATGAGAACCCAACTAATGATTGATTTTCAAAAACCAAATTTCCCCCTCTAACTAATCAAATAAGTCATCCACAAAGGAAAAATAGTACTTATTCTTAATTGTCACCCAGTTCAACTTATGATAGTCCACACACAAACGAAGTGAACCATCATACTTCTTGTCAAAGAGAATGGGGGATGTCCATGGTTAAACACTAGGGAAAATAAAATATTTCTCCATCAAATCATCCAATTTGATATTGATATCTTTTAGGTATATAGGTTCTATACAATAGTAGGGTATCAAGATTAGCTGCATACTCAACACTATATCCATTGAGAACTCTACCTTCATCTTTAGAGGAAGACCGAATAATTCATTTGGGATGACAAAAGAGATGTACCTAACATCCAAGGGAAGATCTCCAAGAAACTAAACATCACCAGGCCCAACTATAATGAAAAAAACTCCTGATCACTAGGTGGGAAGGTCCTACATGGCTAGACCATGGATCCCACTGTCCCTGGAACACCCATGATCTCCCATCAGTAGACAAATATGAAACACATGGAAGATAAAAATCAATCTTAGCATGTTGAGAAAATTTTTGATGCACCATGAAGATGGAATCAAATAGATCTTGACCAAGAACCAAGAAATTATAGACTAAATCCATATATGATATTGAAATGATGGACATCGAAACCCCAACTCCTTCCTCTTTCCAAAAGGCATAACTAAATCCTAAATAAAGGACATGATCTATGTTGGATGTTTGATCATATCAAGAAAATTTCCCAATACAAATGAGTGCGAGATAGCAATATCAAATAAAGAATTTGTTATAGAAGATTCAATAAAAATGGAAACTCTCACTATCACTGGGCCTATGTTGACCTTTTCTATAAAATCATTCGCTACGTGAAGGTTCTTCACTACATAGGGAAATAATTGGATCCCTATGGACTTTGATGCTTCTGACTATGCTATAGTGGTCCCTAGAGCTGAAGATCCCTGACCACAACAAGGCATAGACATTGGCTGGAAGAACCCATATAAATGGTCGTAGTGTCCTAAAATGTGAAAAATTTTAGGGTGTGTGGGAAAAAACATATGGTGTGTCCTTCCTTGATACATTGATAGAAAGTCATAGGTAAACTACTCGCTACCATTGATGGTGTACAGGAGGTCTGTTGTTGTGAACTACCTCTACTACCCCAGTGATTATCACACCGCTTTACCATATACCATACAGTATAAGTGGTAAGATTCAGTAAATATTCCCATGATTTTATGTTTGGTTGTAAAATATGTAGGTATTTCTATTCTCTTATCTGATCATTAATCACCATCTCATGAGAAAAATAAACCATCTCTATAAAAAGATTTGTGTATTCCAACATTGAATGCTCTCTCTACTATAAAGAGAGGGACTCTGAAGACATGACCTTTATCAGATAATTTTGGAAGAAACTATGAAATAAGAGGGTCTTGAAACCCTTCCAATCCAATACCACAATCCAATTTTACTGTACCATGGAATCCCACCACAACTTTCTGGGACCCTTGAGTTTAAGCATCACACATTTCCCCTTGATAGCGTCAAGAGTATCCAGGTAGTAAAAGACCTTATTTATCTTTTCATGTAATTCATACACCAATTTAGGTTCATTAATACCCCTAAAGGATTGGGGATTCTCACGTAGGTACTCTTGAGATCGATATGTGCCTTCTCCATCTCCTGGATATGCCTCAAGGATAATGTTTTGAAATCATGGAAAATTATAGTCCACGACACAAACTTCTTGAAGGATATCCTCTATAAGATTCTGATATAGAGAAGGATTCCCTTGGGGAGTATCTTTCACTATACTCTCCTATGGAACCCATGAAAGATGTCTCTAAGTCATGTTACTATACACTATAATAGAAGAAAATGATAAGATAACAGAATAATATCTGTTTAAACTAGAAAAACCAAAGTAGAAACTGAGATTAAGATCAAAACCCAACACATGACACACAAATACTAACATCCCATATTGAATTGAGGATCATGTCAACATAAGCTGGCTAGACACTCAATGCCGCCTACTTCTCACATTCTGGTAATCCTATATCCTATCTACTAGACATCCCAATATAAGGGCACTTGGGAAAAAAACCTCAATTTGTTACTAAATTATCTTGATCCTGCCTAGATAACCCTCAAAACTAGGACTCAAATTTAATCATGACAAGAACTGAGGAGAATTATTGATCCAAAAAGGCTAGAGACTAGAACCTAGGCTTTAAAAAAACAAGGGGAATGATTTTTCCCAACCTAAAATAAGATACGTGGAATATATATAGAAAGGAAACCAGATGTCAAATAAATTTCATAATCAACTAAAAATAGTGATAATGATATAACCCAAAATAAAAAATCAAAATAACACACCAAGTTACATGTATAACATCCATAGGATAACTAAAACAAAAACCCCTACTCTATGTGATAAGTGGGAAACATCCCACCATCTCACCACCAGCTACCTATACCCAACTGATATAAATCTCCCCACCTCACTGCAATACTTTGCCTTTTCCTATATCAAAATACAATACAAGGTCTACACGTTCCCAAGGTAATGTGTAGGGTGTGAGCTAAAAAGGCTCAAAGGATCCCACTAAGGTTTTCCATATCAAGTTTTTGTACAAAAATCCCAATACGATCAATTTTAAGAAAAACACGGCATGATAAGAAGTTAAAACATTTTTATAAAAATCATGGTAAATAGTTGACCATTTCTTTAGTTCTAAAAAAAAGGCAAGGTAAAATAGTTTCAAAGAACTAATCCAAAAAATAATTTTCATTTATCAGATAGGTATATAAAAGCCAAAAAATACCAAACCAAAGTATAATGGTAAACACCCACTAAGGATCGCAACAACTTACGATAGCTAGATCACTTATACCATAAAAAATAATAGTGCACATATTAAGTCCCTAGTCATATGCATCAAATATATGGAGTAAAAGAATACACCAGAATGTGAACCCCCCCAATAGTTTCTAACATGTCCCTAAGAAACATGTACTAAGGAGTAGATGAACACTCAATGAATGGACCCCCTAGAAAATATCATTGAAGTGTCTTATCACTACACCTCCCACCCAAGTACCTAAGGCTTACCATGTGATACATTTCTTAAATCATTTAGAAAGGGATCATTATATCTCACAACATAGTTCCAAAAAATCATTTTTCATTCATCAAAAAACTTATTTGAAAACCAATTTCACATTCCATTGCATAATCCATTTTATAATCCATTTCACAACACTTTGAAAATAATTTCTTTTAACAAAATGAGGGGGAAATATATTTTCTCAAAAACCATTTTTCATGCACACAAATCAATCAATCATTATAGTTCATATATAAGAAAAAAATAGAAATAAATGGTTTATATAACACATGCTAAATATGGAACCACGTACCTCAAAATCGGGTTTCACAACACCCACAATGGAATCCACACACACTATATAACACATGCTAAATATGGAACCACGTACCTCAAAATCGGGTTTCACAACACCCACAATGGAATCCACACACACTAAGGGTATAGAAGAAGCATTAGATCAACAAAAATAGGCCCTAATATTGATACTCAGAAATTAAAACCGAACTACATAACAACAAGGGTATGTAGAGAGGTTAAATCAACACACACCACAAGAGACCCACATGCCACACCACAACCAACATAAGGATCGACCTATGAGATATAACACATAAAGGAGAACTGAAAAGGATATATTGTAATTTCATCTACGTAATTATCTTCCCAAAACATATCACACACCACTACCAAAAAAAATGAATTAAGGGAAAAAAAATTAAGGGAAAACTTTCCAAAAGGAGTGCAAACAACCATATTGAAGATCAACATGTTGAAAAGAGTAATATGGAGAGACTGAAAAACCCAAAAATGTTTGGAGGAAACCTAGGGGTTAATTTAGGGAAAAAAAGACGAATGAGTTAATACTCAAGCTTGAAACACATAAAAACTTTTTGGTCTTGAACTTTTCATGTCATGAATCCCATATTCACAACATGAATCCTCTAGGTTTTATATACACTAAAAAAGAATCACCTCGGTTAAATAATCCAAATTGAAAAATTAATAACACGAATATTATTCATGTAGTGAGTTGATTTCATATTATTTAATTATTTCAAGGATTCTTCCATGCAAAAAATTCTTGTTGCGAGTCATTCAATCACATAGTGAATTTTTCTATAGTTAGTGCCCAACATAAGGCTCTGTAGAAAAATCTAATAAATTATCTTTCACCCACCAAACATGAAAAAATAACCCTTAAACATTAAAAGAGAGCATACATTTTTACCAAGATGTTAAAATACCCATAATCTCTTAGGAGTAACCTGTTAGCTGGTTAACTCCATGGTGTCTTAATAGTTACTTATATTCCGTCAAATTTTTCAGCATTAACCAATGCATTAGAGGGATAGAATAGACCCACTTGTAACATATCATACAATATCACTTAAGGTTTTGTGGTTCACTCCCTAATCCTTATTTCATTTATGATGTCTAAATACCTTATCATGAGAAAAACATTTATAATCTTTCACTTTTTATCATAAAAATAACTATTGTTCTTTCAAAGCATCATTTACCCATGAAAAAAAGAGTTCTGAAAAAAATCTATTTAAAATCATCATAATACATGAAGATAAAGAATTAGGATGGTATCATTACAATATATCCCTAGTGAATAATAAGTAAAATCAATTTTTTTTAGTTTTTGTTAATATAAATACCATTAAAAGTTCACTAAAAACATTCTTGAGGAAAATACACGTTCTAGTTCTAATATCACTTTTAAAATCTGAAAATTCCCAAAATATTGTAAAAATGAATTTATTTTAAGATAAACATAGAAAAATATAAAGGAATCATTCAAAAAATAATTTTCATGATGGTGGGAAAATATGTTAATTTTGTAAGTGTTAAAAACATAGTATCTATAATTTTATAAAGATAATAAAAAGTTTACCATGTGGAAAAAATTAAGAAATTTATTTTTAAAATATATTAAAAAGGTAAAAAGATCATGTAAAGTAACATTATGAAGTAATTTATGTTTAGAAAAAACATTATTGAATTTTTTAAAAAAAATCAGGATATAGAAGATAAAGATTCCCAATATAAAAGAAGATACAAGATCGGTATCACATAGAAAAAAATTTCTTGGTGTTTCCTTAATCAACAAGGGTGTAAATGGAAACAAAACATGTAAATAACATTTATAAAAATAAGAGAAGAAAACATTAGTTTTTCAAGAAAATAAGAGCATATGATCCTTCCCAAAGGTACTTTGAGCATAGAGAATCCTTAAAGAAAATGAGTTTGTATCAAAAAAATCCTTAATATTTTGGTAAATTTTGAATATTAATCTCATTATGGAAATTAATTTAAATGAAACATTAAAAACCATGAATATAATAAAATCCAGGATATAAAATTTCAAGGTCCAGTATATTAACCTCACAAATGAAGATAGGTGCATAATATAAACATATTACTCAAGGAATGAAAATTTGAGATGAATAACCCTTATAAAGATCACATCATTGAATTAAGAATTAATCAATGGAGAGAGTATGTGTAAAAAATTTAAATTGGAAAAAATATGACACCCAAAAATTATAAAATAAGAAAATTTTATTTTATAAAGTATGTGAGATGAAACACTAAGCTTAAAAAACCTACAAAATATATTTTGTTAAATTAAATGTCTTCGATAGCTTGTAGAACATGTGACCTCGAGTCTAAATGAACCACCATATAGTGAACCATTATAACCTAGGAATTAAATTAAATGGTATGAATATTACTAACTAAATTATTAAAATTAGGGCTATCTATTGATTATAAATAAAATATAAATCATTTAAAATAAATGTTTTCATAAAAAATGTATTTTTTTCTAAAAGATGGTTTAATATCTCTTTGTGCACATAATTTGAAATTAAATTTTACCACTTTTAGAAAATTTATTTGATAAAAATAAATTAATTTTTTAAATCATAATATCAAAATTATATCAAGGTTAATTTTTTGTATGTTTGTGAAATGTTTCATTTTTATTTGAATAGTGAAAAATAGTTAATTTTAATTGAAAAATGCATTTTATTCTAAATTATTTATAACGTTAAATTGAATATTGAATTGGGTATAAAGTAATATTATTTAAATTATATATATAATAATAATAATATTTTTTTAATCATTTTTATGTTGAATTTTGATACAAAAACTTGTAAACGTTTGAACATTTTCTCTTTAAAAACCCGCTTTTTCATCGCATCTGTGATATTATTTTCAAATAATATTTTTCCATTTATAAAAAAGTAATTTGGAAAAATGGATTCCATATTTTTAATCAGAATTATATATATTATTCAATAAGTTAAACTTAATTTTTGACCATAATGAATAGTGAAAATAGTAAAAATTATTTACCACAGATAAGGTAAAAATGGATTTACCGGTGGTTAAACTAAAAATATTTCGATTAAAATCGACTAAAAACTTGTATAAAATAATTTATGTTGAGACATTTCTACATTATAATTTATAAGTATCTAGGATACTCCATGTTGGAACCTATTGGAATGTGAAAAATGTGGGTGCACCTTTTTCTTTTCAAATATTACTAGTGTGCTACTCACCACTCTTATAAAAGGCCACCCCTATTCTCCCTTATTCATTCCTTCAAACCCTTTTGTTTCAGTTAAGAACTACCAAAATAACTTCCCAAATTAAATACACTAATCCAATACTCATTATTTTGGGCATAAATACAACATATGAAGGCTTTTGGTTCAAACCTAAAGAGACTACCCGGAGAAGAGGTAACATTCTTCAACGAGCGTTTTTATTTTATTTCTTACTACACCTACTTAAAAATTAATAAAACATTATGATATAATAAACTCCATATATTACATATAAATATATATTTTTATGTTAATTCCATTACATTAAACCGTACCCACTTCCATAAAATGGGTTACAAAATCATCATTCATGTGTACGACAGACTACCACCACATGAACCGATGTCATTCGTTTTTCCATTACCACATCTCATAGTTGGGTATGATGATAGATAAAAATTATATATATGATATTTATAAAATAATCACACATATTTATTAGTTATATCATATATAACTTTATTTATATTCCATTCCCTAGGGGATACAATAACATCACTCGTGTGTACGGAGGTCTACCGACTCGCCGAGAAATGTGATTCATTTCTCACCAACGCTTTAAATGGAAGGTAATAAGGATAAATTTAATGAATATATGTGATATAAATGAAATTATTATCTTATTTATTAAATATTTATAATTAATAAATTATAGTATATAATTTTTCTTCTTACCTTTTCATTCACATAATTATGATAACATCATTCATGTACGTGTGGATTACCGCCTTTAAGAAGTGATGTGACACTCTTTTAATTTCCACACCACATGGATGATATATATAATCATATTTAATGAAATAATATGGTATTTATGATATTATTATCATTATGTAAAGTTAAAATATTACTTAAATCCTTTCCAAAATGTTCGTTGAAAAAATAGAAACATTAATTATCCATATGTACGAACTACCATCTCCATGATCATAAAACAATTATTTTTTCAAAAAGATCATTCAGGATTGTTCATAAAAGCATAATTGATATATAAATATTATAATTATGTTAGTATTATTATTCTATAGATGGTGAAACTATATAATATCCATAATAACTAAATATTTCATGACAAAGCATGATGAGAAAATAAGACAATTAAAATAAAAAACAATGAAAAGAATGAAATATTATTAATGAAAGGGTGATAAGATCTTATAAAAGGATATTATATGATATTTTATATTTTAATATGGTTCTATTATAGGTTAATAAATTTTTTAAAACTACTTTATATTATGTTATATAATGTTCAACCAAAAGTAAGTGTGAGGTATGGAATTTCGTCTCAATTTCCCTTCATTGAGGCATACTGTAATGTTATGAACCTAATTTATTTTATATGGTGTATATACTACAAATTTAAATTTAATATCATGAATAATTTATTATTTATTTAATTTTATTTTTCAATTTCAATTATTTCTTCCAAGGGAATATGTATTAAAAGTTAACAAGTGGTAATGAATTCAATAACTCAATTTCTTTTCATTGGGTTATGTTATTTCTTAATTTACTTTGATATTATTTGTTTATGTGTGTATTTACATATAATTATGTCATGTTTTATATATAATTGTTTCATGTGTGTTTATATTTGATACACAAAAGTGATTCATTTATTAATACTCACTTTATCGTTATGATCTTTCAAAGGGTTTATTTCACAATCTCATTTTAATTGGTATTTTTTATACTTGAATTTACATTGAAGGAAATTATTTGATAATATTTTAATAAACAATTTAATTTTATTTTCATATAGCTATTCATGAAATGTTTTAATTAATAATACCATTTCCCCACTCTTTGGTACTTAAAATGATTATGAAAATTTCTTAATAAAACCTGACTTCATTTCTCTCTTCCGTCAGAAATCATTTTTCTTCAAGAACTAGGTTTTCTAAAAATATTTTTAAAAATGTTTATAAACCTTTTAAAAATTATTTAAAAAATATATATTTACCTATTTTAACTTTTTACAAAAAAATTGAAATATGTCTTCATTTAGTTTTCAAAACAATCCCCATTTTGATTTTATCAAAAAAGTGGAAGGAATATTTATTTTAACGTGTATAACATGAATATAATTTATGGTCATAATGATGGTTAAATTTTTTTAAAACATAATTTATAAGTTTCAATGGATATTTTCAAAGAAAATAATTTTCAAAATTTTTTGTGAACTTTTATTCTTAAATTGTGATTTTCAAAATGAAAAGGATATTTTCCTCAATAAAGTTTTTAATTATCTTTTTATTCATCATCAACAAAAACCCTTTATTTTATTTATACTCCAATGGAGATATATTTTATTGATACCATAATTATTCTTTATATAGATGGTATATGATCAATTTTATAGAGGAAAGTATTTATATTCACATTATTTTTTTGGTAGTCATTAACTTTCCCTTGAAATATTAACTTTCCTATGATCATTGGACATTAAATTTCCCCTAAATATACATATTATTTATCATGTATGTTTTTATTTCTTGAAAAATATATCATTTATACATATGGTGTTCTAAATTTAATGTTATTTTTTTATCTAGGTAAATATTGAGAAATTTTTATTCTTTACTAAATAAACATATTTAATGATAAGGAACATTGTTCCTGAATTTAATTGACTATTTAATATGTGAGGAATGCATTGGACATGAAGTGACAAATGGGACTTAGAATTATATATCCACTTGATGCATTGATATTCGCATGAGGTGAATTAGTAAGCTAGAATTAAATAGGTTTCTACTGGTATTTTTAAACTGTGTTTTGTGTGGTTATGATGGAAGAGCCTGATGTCTGAAATCATGACGTTAAATAATTAAACATGTCATTTATTAAGAATTCCGTTATTATTATAATTGATATTTTCACAATGATATTATCTCTAGATGAATTTAATTATATGTTTATTTGTTAAATGACATTTATTTTTAGTTATTTACCTTGAAATATTTATTATTATTTATTGATTAATGATACGTTCTTCTGTACTTAATCCTTACTAAGTAATTGAGATCACCATTAATTTGTTAAATTTACATAGGATTTCATGAAGTGTACTATGATTCATGTACAAGGATATGAAAGACTAAATAATTTTATTTTTGAAAAAAATATGTTATAATTTGTGTTTTCAAATGTAATGCAGGAAACAAGTATGTATCTAGTTTACCTAGCCTAATAAACTATTCAATTCTTTAGGATGTGATTCCTTGTATCTCATGCCAATTTAATAAAGCAAAAACTGGCTTTGGGCTACTGGGGTTAGGGTTACCTATAGTTGGTTTAATAGGAATTTTCGAAGAAACCTTAGGAACTAGATTTAAAAAAACATAAATAAAGAACCATAACCCTATGATAGATTTTGAGGATAAGTATATAAGAACAACCTAATGTTTTGATACGATAGATATTATGTGGATTTTACTTGAAATAAAACCATATCTAGATACTACAAGTGGATGTGGTTCTAGTACAAATGTACCTTGTGGTAATAACTCCTAAAATGCCTCATTGGGATTGACCTAATCATCACTTGGATCATGAAAATGGGCCTTACTATACACTTGGATTGACACTCCTAGGGGATATGATTAGAATAATTCACATTTTATTTAGAAAACATTATGAATTATTTGAATAGATGATTATAATGAATGACCTAGGTTAATCCAAATTTGTCTTATATTTAAAATAACATTTCAGTATTTTGAAATCTTATAGATGATTATATGGTTTTCCCACTATGATTTTTGTTTCTCACACTATACTTTGTAGTTTTAGTGAATGGTTGGAACCCTAACGAATCTTGTTAAAATTGAACATGATGGAAAATCTGATTACTATGAGAAAAAAAATGGATGTTGAATGGATTGAATGATATTATTATTATTCTTAATTAGTTTTCACAAAATATTATGAACAACCAATACCTTAACCAACTCTCAAACACGTAAAATAAGAGGACAAAGTTCATTAAGATCTTGAATGGTGGAGACCATGGAGGAATGAAGGCTTGATTTCTTTCATGTCAAAAGTGTGGAAAGATACTCCCAAGAAATTGTCTAAAAGGGATGGGAAAATGATTTATGTGTTGAAAAGAAGGGAATAAAGAAAAGAATTTGTGAGGAAAAATGAATAGTATGATGGAAGAAAATAAATCTCATCCCAGGGATCCTTTTTTATTTCTTTGTCTTAAATGTGGAGAACATTTGAATTATTTGAATAAATTATCTCCTATAAAGGTTAAACTATAGAATAATGGAGGACCTATGTTGAAATAAAATTGTCATAGTTTTTATGTATTATGGATCAAGAACTAAATTGTAGAACTATTTTTACCAATGGTATTTTGTATTAGAATCACAAAACCTCTAAGGGTTGTGTTAAATATTAGAATCATATATGTCTTAATTAACATAATAGTTATGGATACCACCATGGGGTTATGAGTTTAATGTTTATCATAAGTTCATATTCTTAAAAACCCCTTTTAAAAAATTATGTGGTAAGGATATAACATGATTAAGGATATTTTTGGAAAAAATTTAAGTTTTATCTTATCTTTAATGTTGTTATAATTATGGGTAATTATAATTTTGGAACATTATGGTAATTATATTAATATAGTTTTACAAAAAGGACATCCCCCATGAGGTGTGAAAACTCATCACATTCCGTGAAGGCTGAAGGTCTTGAACCCACAATAGAATGATGATAAGGGCTCAATGACTACCACTAGTATACAAGATATTGTGGTTAATATTTCATTAGTAAAATGATTTTAAAAATAAATATTAATATGAACTAGTGGTGTTAATTTTGAGTTTACAGATTAATTTATTATATTGGATAAATTTTGTCCAATGATCATAGGAAAGTGAATATTTCAAGGGAAATATAATGAATACAAAAAAAATAAAGTGAATGTAAATACTTTAATAGGTCAAAATGATCATAAATAATCCATAAAAAGAATAAATATGTTATCAATACAACACATCCCTAGTGTATTATAAGTAAAATAAAGGGTTTCTTTCGGTGATGAATAAAAATCATTAAAAATATTATTGGGGGAAATATCATTTTCATTTTGATAATCAACTTTTAAAAATAATATTTAACAAAACATTTTGAAAATAATTTTCTTTGAAAATAACCTTTGAAAATTATAATGGATGTTTTAAAACATTTGAGTGGTCATGAAGGTTGGGAATTTCGTTCAATCTGTACATGTTAAAACAAACACTCCTTTCACTTTTTTGGTAAAATCCAAACGGATATTGTTTTGAAAATGAAATGAATGTACCTTTCAAAACATTTTTTAGAAAGTAAAATTTGGTTAAATTTTATTTTATAAATCATTTTAAAACATTTTAAAAAAATTATTGAAAACATTTTTAGAAAACATGATTTTGGAAGAAAAAGGATTTCTGACAGAAGAGAGGAATGATGTCATATTTTATTAAAAAACTTTCTCAATAATTATAAGTAACAAGGATTGGTAAAATGGTACTTTTACTTAAATAATTTCATGAGTAATCAGTGAAGAATAAAATTAAATGTTTTATTAAACAATGATCAAATAATTTCATTCAATGTAAATTTAAGTATAAACAATCATGATTAAAATGAGACAGTGAAATAAACCCTTGAAAAGATCAATAAATGAATCGATTATTGGTATAAAATGTACATCCAAATTAAAAAATTTCAAATAAAACATAAGATAATCATAATTCAATACACAAATAACCATAGAGTATCAAACATAATTAAGAAGTAATATAACCCAATGAAATGAAATTGAGTTATGAAATTATTTACCACATGGTAACTTTTAATTCAAATTAAATTCAATGAAATAATTCAAATTGAAACATAAAATTACTTGAATAATTAATTATTAATTATATTACTCGTCAAATGGATAGTATATATTCCATATAAAATAAATTATGTTCATAACATTACAATATTCCTCAATGAAAGGAAATTGAGTTGAAGTCCCTTACCACACAATTATTTTTGTTTGAACATATTTTAACATCATGTATAGTAGTTTTAAACATGTTATTAATTTTTATTATACCCTTATTAATATTTATAATATCATATGTGATCCTTTTATAACATCTTATCACCCGTTCATTAATGATATTTCATTATTTTCATTGTTTCCAGTGTTAATTGCCAAGTTTTCTCATGCATGTTTTTTCATGAAAGATCCATTTCTAATACATATTATAAAGTTATATCATATAAATAATAATAATTGTTATGTAATTATAATATTTCTATATCAATTCTACTTTTATAACTAATAATGAAATATGGTTTTGAGAAATGAAGTGTGTTTTGATCACGGAGACAGTATGTTGTACATACGCATGGGTAACATTTCCATTTTTCAATGATAATTATGAAATGTATATAAGTGATATTTTATCTTTAATGAATTATTATAATATAATTAATAACATATTTGTTCCCTAAATATTATTATATAAACCATCCATTTGTTTTGGTGATGAAAAGATAGTCGCATCGCTTCGTAAAGGCGGTAGTCCACTCGTAGACAAACGATGTTATCATCTTTAAGTGAGTGAAAAGAGAAGAAATAAAATTATATATTATATTATATAAAATAACATGTCATTAATATAATAATTAATTCATGTATATCACATATATTCATTAAATTTAACATTATTACCTTCCACGTATAGCGTTAGTGAAAAACAAATCACATCACTTCACAAGGCAGTAGTCCGCCGTACAAACGAGTGATGTATTATATCCCCTACAGAATATAATGTAAATATATATATATATATATATTAAATAATGACTAAAAATTTATAACTATGTTATAAATATCATATATTTACTTTATATCCATCATCATACCCAATCTTGAGAGGTCGTAATGGAAAAACAAATGACATCAACTCGCAAGGTGGTAGTATGTTGTACACACGAATGATGATTTTGTAAACCATTTTATGGAAGTGGGGGTGGATATAGGTAATGAACATAACATAAAAACATATACATGTATAGAATATACTGATCTTATTATATCATCATTTTTAATTATAATTTAAGTAGGTAGTGGAATAAATAAAACAAAAATGCTTGTTAATGAATGTTACCTCTTCTTCCGGTAACCTCTTTATTTTTGCAAAAAAATACTTACTAGGATGGATTTATACCCAAAAAAATTATTATAGGATTATGGGATAGAAATTTTGATGTTATTTTAGTAGGTATTGTTCAAACCAAAAGGGTGTGAAGATGCGAAGAAGAGAGAAGAGGGGTGCACTTTTATAAGTGTGGTGAGTGGCACACTTGTAATTTTTGAGAATAAAGAGGTGTAACCACATTTTTCACATGAAACAAGGGTAAAAAATGTATTATTATATTTAATTAGAAATTATATGTTCTAAATGTGTCCAAAAAATGATTTTTTACAAGTTTTTAAGTCATTTTAACCCTTATCTTTTTAGTTTAACCCCTAGTAAATCCATTTTTACCTTAACCGTGATAAATAATTTTTTCTGTTTTCATTATTCATTATGGTAAAAAATTATGTTAGAATTATTATATAAAATAATTTATTTTTATTTCAAGCATATAATCCATTTTTATAAATTAAATTCACATAAGTGGAAAATTTAATTTAAAATTAATCTCGCATATGTGACAAGAAAGCTGGTTTTTATAGAGAAAATGTTCAAGAGTTTACAATGTTTTTATTTCAAAGTTCAATATAAAAATGATTATAATGAAATAAATTATATTAATAGATATATAATAAAACTTATTTTACTTCAAACCCAATTTAAAATATAATTTAACTTTATAAATAATTTAAATGAAAAGGAAATTTTGAATTAAAATTCAGTATTTTTTACTATTAATCAAAAAATTAAACATTTAATAAAAATATCAAAAATTCACAAAAATATAATTTTGATTTTATGATTTAAAAAATTAATTTAATTTTATAAAATAAATTTTCTATAATTAGTAAAAATTAATTTCAAATTATGTGTGCAATGAGCGACAAAACCATCTTTTAGAAAAAACAATTTTTCAGAAAAAATTTAATTTAATTTTAAATGATTATTATTTAATTTATAATCAATAGATAATAATAAATGGAATGTGTTTTTAGTTATTTAACTTGCAATATTGATTATTATTTATTATTTCATGATAGCTTCCACTATACTAAACCCTTACCAGGCATTTTAGCTCACAATTATTTTGATTCATTTCCCCATGATTCCATGAAGTGTACTATGATTTATGTTCAAGGATATGCTAGAGTGAATAATTTTATTATCAAAAATAAAATTATATTATAATTTTTTTTCAAATGTAATTCAAGACTCAAGTATGTATCTATTTTATCAAGACTACTAAACTATTCAGTACTTTGGGATGTGATTACTTGTATCTTATGCCAATATAATAAACCACACACCATATTTGGACTACTAGGGTTGGGGTTGCAAAAAAAAACAAATGGAGTTACAAAATAAAGGAAAAAAATATTCATTTAACACATAATATTGACATATTATAATAAATTAACAAGTGAAATAACCCAATGGATGTGAATTGAGTTATGAAACCCCTTACCACTTTGGTAACTTCCAAATAAAAAATAATTTGATGAATTAAAATGTTTTATAAATGAAGAAACCATGAACTATGAAGGATTCATGATATAAAATGTAAAAGGTATTTATATAAATCATATAAAATAAATTAGTTAGATAACATTAAAAATTGCCTCAATGGAGTGAAATTGTGATGAAATCCATTACCATGAATCCATACTTTCCATGTATATACCTTAACTATTGTATAATAAACATATATAAATTATTTATTTGTTTAATAAAATTTCAAATGTTTATTAATTTATAATTAATTTTTTTTTATTTATTTTAATGAAAAATTTAATTACATTACTAGTTAAGTCCACATCAGGTGTTTTGAAGATATTTGGTTCATAACTTCAAAATGATTTAGATATGCTGACCATTGATAAAGATATATTTTTTATGTCATAAAAATAATAATAATACATACATAATTATAATATATATATATATATATATATTAATTATAGTTTTAAAACCAACCATGAAATATTTTTATGAAAAATGAATTACGTTAAAATCATAGAGGCGGTAGGTTGTATGAACGCCTAAGTAACGTTTCCATTTTTCAATGAACATGCGGGAAATAAGTTAAGTATTATTTTATATTTATAGAAATATTATTTTATAATAAATATCATATTATATCTTTAAATACAATTATATATATTTTCTATGTGACGTGATGATGAAAAATGAATCACATCGCTTCATGAAGGCTGTAATCCACATGTATTCACGAATGATGTTTTCAATTTTCAATGGATGGAAAGATAAGAAAATATATGATATATTATATTTAAATAATTATAATTATTTCATGAAAATAATATATTTACATTAAATTCATCATTATTACCATACATAAAAGGTTGTTATGGATAATGAATTACATTGGTTCAAGAGGCGGTAGTCCACCGTACACAAAAACTATGGTTTAATTTCTATTTTGATGGATGAATGGGATGTATATAGGTTATGAAATTAAAATAATGTGATATAAGTATATTAAATGTAATTATTTTATTATTTCATCATAATTGAATAATATTTCAATGAGGTATAATAATAAATAAAATGAAAACCCTAGGTTAAAATCTATAAATATTATTTGGACAACCTCCTTTTCTTTACATCTTAAGACTCATTAGTTAGATATTTTTTTTCCAAAAATAAGACCTATAATGCATGGGGAGGAATTATAAGAATGTATCTGGTCATGTATTGGGTGAGATAGAGTGTTCAAAACGTGTAAGGAAGAGATATTATGATATTCCATTTTATATGTGAGTGTAGGGGAACTCTTTTAATTACTTAAATTATTAAAGTATTATAAATTATTTTTTCAGGAAAAATTAATTTTTTTTAATATATTTGGAAAATATGATGAGGTTTATTCAAAATCCTATCATAAAATAAAATATGGATAATTTTAGGTGATGTTTTCACCCATATCTCTTTGTTTTAAACCCATGTTAACCCTTTTAATGATTACTACGATATCAAAGTTATTTACTCTTTAGGGGTAAAGTAAGTAAGTCAAAAAGGATAATTGAACCATAAATAGAAAATGGTTAATATTTTAAACCATATAAAAATAAATTATATAATTATTTTACATTTAGTAATTTTAAATTATTTAATAAAATATTATTTATTATAAAATATCATGAATGTCATTTCTGGAACTATTCATTTACATTGAATTTAGAGCCATCAAGAAAAAAATGGAAATTGAATATAGAATTTTAAAACATCCCTAATATTGTATTTATATATATCTATAATTTTTTTTGGATCACTATAAATCACCCAAAAAATTTACTTTTTGATTTTTCAAAATCATTTACTTGATTTTTCATCTGCTTGCACAAGCACAATGTCGACATTTCATAAGAATTTAAGGTAATTATTTCATAACTAAAAATTAAAAATAGTCTATCATCATAAAAATAATTTAATTATGATAAAAATAACCATTAATATTTTTCTAAAACTTATTTTTATCCCTATGTCAACATATAAGATACATTTAAAAAAAGAGAGTGACATTTTTTATTTTTATTTACTTAAAATAATATATAAGAAATTTTCAAAGAAAATATTCAAAAAATTTACATAAAATATAATAATTTATCAATATGGTATAATAAAACTCATAAAATATATTAAATTCAAGTGTTAGGGTCATTTTTTGTCATTATTTTATTATTTTTGACATTAATTACCAATTTTACACTTACCAAGGTGAAAAATATTACAACAATTACTATTCATTATGGAAAAAATAAAAAATAATTATTTACCAAATTTTAACCTCCTAAGTCAAAACACGGGATAAAGTTTTGTAAGATTGAATTTATAGAGGTGTAATAAATAAATTTTAATATAAATACGTAAAACGCAACGAAAAATAGTTTTTTGAAAAATGAGTTTTTACAACAAAAAATGAACTTATATAAAAATATGGTATAATTATGTCTCCTATGTTATTATTTATATTATTTATAATTAAATTAGAATTATTTTACTTCTATATAGAATGTTAATTTTAAATTACTTTATTTAATGAAATGAAATGATAGTTTGATTAAAATCAGTATTTTTTTACTATTCAATGAAAAATCTATCTTTTCAGAAAAATTTCAAAATTTCACACTAAGATAATTTTGATATTATTAATTCAAAAATTATATCATTTTTATAGAATTGAAATTATAAAATTTGTATTTACATTTTTAAATAAGACCATAAAATTCATGGAATCCCAATTTGGTTAAAATTAATTATTTTTTCTCATTAATTGAAATATTAATTAATATTCTTATAGTGAATATAAACATTTAAATTATATTTACTAAATTTTAATAAGGATTGAAATTAATTTAATATTAAAAATACTAGGGTTGTTACAAATATTCAACGTGTAATTTATAATTTTTTTCCTGATCATTCCACCGATCTCGATTCCATAATCAGAAAGAAATAAGATGGATTCATAAATCTATTCATAAAAAACCCAAATAAAATCAAAATCTCTCAGGTTTTGAGGAAAAAATATAATAAAATTCATTTAAATTTCTTCCCACTTATAATAAGTAATTTAAAAAGGGTATAATTCTCCTACCAAAAATTTATGTTCGTCCTTCACCTATTGGAACAAAGGACATATATAAACAAACTCAGCTACTACCCTTCTCATCCTCGGAAACAAAAAATTACTCTTCAAAGAATGATACATATTTAAAACAACCATATACACTAACAATGATGAAATATGGAATTCATACATAATTTATTCTCATATACTCTAGGGAAAACAACTTCCTTCAAAACAACATTCAATTCTGCACATCCCTATACAAACTATCATAATCATCACTATTGAAAATATAATCTCTCCAAACATCCACCTCATGGTATCCTAACTGAGTCTATTCTACCATACATACCAATAAATATGTTATCATCATATAATAAAGAAAAAATTAATCATCCATCTATTTGTAACAGAGTTGAAGTGATGACCACAAATCCATTACTTTCTATTTATCAACCATTCATCAATAATTTTAACAATAAGACTTCCGAATAAAGGTGAAATCGACTATATAACCATTCCTAGGGGTATATGTGGAATAAATTCCATAATATAAGATAAATTAAACTCACATTCTCTTCCAAAAAGTCAAATATTTATAAACAATATAAATCTCAATCTTATATAGTCAGAATATACCACAAATCATTCTCTATGAAAATAATGCCTCAAAACCTTAATAAAAACCACTATAACTACAAGATATAAGTTAGTGGTAATATAATTACATTCATTTAAAAAAATTATTAAACCTACAATAAATTATTTATCTCTTCATCATTAAGACTCACCCCAAACCTTGACGAGACACATCATAATATACTATACAAGGATCACCCTCCTTATAAAATTGAATAAATAGTTAACTTTTAAACATATACATTAAGATTTTAAATAAACATTTTCATTCCTCCATAATAAATAAATCATTAAATATCTTCATTAATACTATTAACAGAGTCTCAATTTGAGAAAACTCAGGTGTTAACCTTATACAATAACCCACTGAGATAAGAAACTAATTACTTATGAAAAATTCATTGATAGATTCCATACAACAACTGCCTCAATAATCACTAGGTATACTACCATACCAAATTATTATGAAACATATCCCAATAAATTGACATCACAAGTCTAAAACTAACACTTAAATATATTTCTATGAAACCAATACTTCTTAATAAAATCTAATACCAGTCTAATATTCATTCCACGATCATCCATTTCATGGGATAAACAAAAAATATAATTATTGAATAAAACCACTAAATCATTAGGGTGAACACTCTATTAATAAGCATAAAAAACTAATCAAGTTCATTAATAGCTCTAAAAAAATCACTATAAACTCTAAATGTCTATAACAATACAAAAATTTCATCATAGTGATGAATTAATGCTTAAATCAAATCAGGTGATATCCTAATCATAAATTGATCTTAGAAAACAAACACATCCCCTTCATGTGGCCCAAAATACATCCATCCATAGAATATGATTATGATTCTTCAATATCACTTGATTAAATTACTATTAATCTATGAAAAACCTCAAGCCTACATTCACATTATTTGTAAATAATACCAGATAAACCCATGAAGACACAATATGTTAAATAAAACCTCCCATAAATAACTGATAAATAAATATTCCCTATTATCTAATCTCTATGGGTACAATCCAATAATCCACCATAAAAATATGAGGGATACCTGGTTATGGCACAATCCCATACTCAATCTCTAACTTAGGAGGTACACTCGTAACAACTTTTGGGAGGACATCAACATAATATCTCATAACCAATTGAAAATTCTATATATTTACATCAATTTAAAAAATATTCAATCTCTCCAAATGATATTTAATACTCTATAGATTAATCTATATTTACTCCAAATTAAAATTTCCGTCTCCAATAAAACCACATGATCACCATCCAACTTATATAAAATCATCCTTCATCGATGAGAGTCAACACAAACTTTTATATAATAAAACCAATACATTTTGAGAAAAACATTATATGATTTTATCCCTAATAATATTAGGCTTTAAAATAATCTCACTCCCCCCGTATGAATCTCAAAACTAAAAACCTCATCTAACCTCATTCAACATTCAATGGGAGTTATCAACTCCAATAGACTCTAAAGCTTCTTTTCCAGATGATCTAATATATAATCTTGGGATTGGGGGATGAAATAACATAAGGAAATATAATCAATAAAAATAGAAAAAAGAGTAAATTTAATGTAAAATTTAACTTAAACCACCTATATTTCCTCTACTTCTTGAACTTCCATGGCCTCAAGTTTAGCACTACCAACTCTTCTTCCTTTTCATCCTTATTTAATAACTCTACTTCCTATCTAGTTGTATCTCTACTGTGTTCCACCATGATTTACTCTTACATTACCTCCCAATACTAGTGGTCCTAGTGTTCATCTATCCTACAACTAATTTGGAAACTATTTCTAACAATGCTGATGAGGTAGTCCATAAATAGTCGCACTCTACTCATGATTCCACTACCTTCTATGAAAATATAGAGATACACCGTACCACCATATGATAAACATTGAAATCGATGGGTCTATCTGAATAGTTATATATTAACAATATAATGAAAATGATATCATGTTGGAGGATAACTCCCAATACCCCTCTTGAACCTCAATAGCTTTAAAAATTGAAAAATAATCAAACTCCATATACATATAGAGATTCACCTTTTGGGCACTATCTAGGAAGGATATTTTTCAAAAAAAGTAAGTGTTTTATAATGTTAATTTTTTTTCAAAATTTTGATAATGGAACACTGATAAATGATCCCCAAATGCCTCTGAATCTAAGGCTTTGAATACCATTGAAAATGACGAGTTCTCATCTTATCAACTAATATAAAATATGGAGAATAGAACATAAACGTAATAAACCAAATACTATAATCAGTTCTAGATTAATTCCCTCATTATATCACCAACAAACCATACTAGTTATCAATCTTAAGATTATTTGATAGGAAGTATTTTCTAAATGACTCCTGAAACTAATTCCATCTGACCATAACCGCATCATGATCTAACAAGATATAAATAAAAAACTAATGTTATAGAACTCATAAAAAATTTGAACCAATGGAAAAAGGTTCTCATATCCTATATATAGAATCTAAAAAGTTATCTTGGCCTCCTTAACCGATAATCAGTTTCATTACTTATAATACACCCATTATACTTTTAAAACTTCTACTTCTAGAACTCTCTCAAGGATATCTTCCAAGTCTACATGGATTCTAGTTCCAATCCTGGATGCATCACCATAGATTCTTACTATAAATACTCTTATTGAACCTCTTGTTGGAATTTCACAACCATAAAAACTATAGATCATCTGTTTATCATGGACCATAGTAAAAAAAAATTCTTATTTTATTTAAAACATGGAATGAAACATAGGATAGACTAAGGTAATTTCCCAATGAGAATATGTGTGTTGGTTCTTGGTCATTCCCAATAACATATTAATATTTATTATGTTTTCTTATTTTTGAAATAATATAGAAATTATGGGAATTGTTTTTTTGGTTTTAATATTTTATGAATGTTGAATAAAATATTGAAAACAAAACACAATTAGGAATAACTTCAAGAGGTCCTAGGTTGAATTTTAGTGGGCTGGATCATTATTTACAATTATTATAAATCTTGAAACTCAATACATAGACTCAATATCATTTTTCCATACAGCCTCCCATGTTTTCCTTTAGTATAAAATCACCAATATTATTTGGGATCCCTTAAATAGACCGATAATATCATATATTCTCCTCAACGAATGAGTAATCACACTCATCAATCAGTTTAATTGACTTACTCACTCACTTGGCATAAATATGATACCATTATTCCACTCAAATAACAAGACTCCACTATAATGAGGTGTGATATTAATAGAGGGATACATTAAAGTGAAAAAGTTTTAAGAGTGAGATTGTGTTAATGGAATACAGAGCGATAATCACTTACTCTAAAAGCCATCTTCCCAATCACACTAGAATAAAAAAAATAGTGTGAAAAATTAAAGCACATAAATCCAATCACACACTATAATTCCCCTTGGACCACTTGTAATGATTTATTTCTCTATGATCACAAATATTGAGATAATTGGGAATCAAAGGGTTGAGAGACATGAATAAATTAAGGGAGAAGATAAGAACAACATAATGAACATTAAACACATTTTAATTGGAATTAAAATATAGATTTAAATATAGGTAAACCTAATATGTAATAATTAGGTGATGAATAAATTTAAAAATATGGAGAGGATAATATTTATAACCTAATCCTTTTCACATCTTACATTTAGTGTCGAGGTGTATCCCACTTAATATAGAAGTTTTCCATTTTTCATATCCAATGGTCAAGATTTATTAGATTGAAATTTTTTATCCAATGATATTTTCCAACTATCTTCGATAAAATCCCCTAATTGAAATGATATACTAAATCATGGATCAGTGAAAATTGGGTGTTTCAATACATTATTGTTTTAGGAATTTCACATACTGGGGTTTGTTTTAGAGTGGTGATTTAGAGTGATGAATTTTGATTCCAAATGATGGGTTCGTTCTAAATATGAGATTTAATGAATGCAGCCTAATACATGGATTGTCCTAAAATCAGGTTTAATTCACTAGAATTCAGGATACAATTGATGAGTTTGGGTCTATAAATTAGGTTGTATGGACTTGGATGTAGCCTGATGCAATTATGGGAGTGAAAATGATGGTATGGACATTTGGTTGAACACGTGGCATTCATGGGTTTGAATGTTCATGGTTGATGCATGGGGATGGTCTTATGGCCTCACTATATTCATTTGCACATGGAATATATGAATAAATTTATTAAGTAAAATTTATCAAATCTTACTCCCTTTTCAGACACATGTAGTTAGAAATATCCATGGTTGAGATCAGGATTTGTCCCCCTTTTTTGGTGAGATTCAGTTGGGTCTCATGACTGTTCTTCTTTAGAAATTGGTAGAAGGTATCATCTATGTGTTCTCACCTTCAATGATGCTCAATTATTCTTCTGGCTCAGTTCTGGATTCTGTTGAATTCTAGCATGGAATATGGAAGCACACTTTAGTGATTCAATATTAGTCTAAATTGAAAGTCTTCACATTGAATCATATTCAACTGGAAAGGTATAATCATCTCCTCAATACAGAACAAGGTGGAAGACATTTGGTCTCCTTATAATTTATCTTGGGGGATCTCAATAATATTTAAAAATCCTTGCCTCAACTTCAATAATACATTAGTTTGGTGATCTTTATGAAATCTCAGGATTGACATCGAGGTGTTATTCTGGTATGAACAACACTGGTTCGTCCATGTTTGTAATCATGGATCGACATATTCAATTTGGACCTATGAATGAGCTTAAATTCATTTTCTATAAATAGCGGTGCAGACCCCGTTTAGCTTGTCATCATATATGGTTTAGTCATTTCTTCATGAGAACAGGACTCGACATCCTTAGTTCAGAAAGGACCATTTTATTAAAAATTGGGTGGCATGAAAAGCTTCTCCTCTATTCACACAGGCACATAACAACTTTTTCATCCTCTATTCAGGTGCTGATTTGATTCATCTTCATCCCTTCTTCATCAAAAAAGGTGGACTAGACTTCCTCAATTAGGAGATAGTGAGTTCGATCAAATAAGTGCCTTATAGTAAATTTAAGTGAAGTGTGTGGTATTTCTATCCATTTTCCAAATTATCATTGGTGTGGATCGACCATGTGGATGTAGTGAATGGGTGTGGTCGACTAACAAGGTTCTCATGATCAGTTGGGATTTATAAATCATGGTGGATGGGTGGCTTCAGGATGAATATGTGGTAGCTCCAAGTGTTTTTCAAATTTATAGTGTGGTTTCCTAAGGGTATAAATCTGTAGTATATTATAGAAAATATCATTTTTTATATTTTTAGATTGATATAAAGAAGTGAAGTCACCATTAATTTGAGTGTTTACCATTTTGTGGAAAAAATATCATTCCATCTATCATTTTGAAACATCTATAGTCGATCATAGCCTTTGCCAAATTTTCTAGTTTTTGGGCAATTCATTGAAAAATAAAAAATTTTAATGTAGGTATTATTTTAAAATAATTTCATAAAATATAAAAACAATTAAAATTAAAAATTCAATTACATGTATTAAATTTACAATTTATGATTTTCAAATACTAATTTTTGGATTTCTATAAATTCAAAAAATTAATAAATGAATGGAAACTAAAAATTAAATCCATTTAAGAATATAATTCCAACTTGAATTAAACAATTTTAAATTCATAGAGTAAAATCAAAGTTAATTTCAATTTAATTTTTTTTATCAAAATCAATTTATAGATTCTTTATTTACTTTAAGAATGAATAAATTAATAAAAATCATGAATTAATCAGTTTGAATATTAAATTCAAAATGAATAGAAAAAAAGAAGATGAAATTCAAAATTCACAAAATTAACAAAAATAAATGTCTTTAAGGGTATTTACTCAAATTAGGGGGTTAATTTAAATGCATACTATAAAAAAATCCAAATTTTCAACTCACATCACCCACACACTTAAAATATTTCACACCTAAGAAATTGTTTCATTGTATTTCATTTATTAAAAATAAAAACAAAAAGATTCATCCATCCTGGACCTAAACGTACAAGTCAGAGAAGTAGAAAACATATTTTCCTCCATTTTTTGAATTAACATGACTATTATGTGATTTCAATTCACTTTATCCCTTTAATTCAAGTAAGTGTTCTAATTCAAAGATTAGATAAAATTAAATTTAAATGGAATTATAGTTTTAACAAGAAGAACTTTCATTTATCCCTATATCCTATGTTTTTAAACAAGAGTTCAATTTTCCACTCCATTAATACTACTCAAATGAAATTACTATAAGCCAATTGTACCCTTATTCATCTGGGTTCAATTTTCCTCTCACCCAAACGAACTCATTTTTGACTATTAGGAAATTATTATTATTTTTTATTTTTTCCATCCCTGTATGTACATAGAACAATGAATAGGAACTTATTTTATATATGCATAGTGATTTAACTCGTACACATGGTTCCTAATGTCTTAGAGATTTATCATGGCTTCCCATTTACCCATTTTACTCTAGGTCCAAAATAATTATATAAATTTCATTTTATTTGGATACCTAAGGTGTTCTTCTTCATAGAGGCAAGTTTACCTCATATTAAATTCCAATTTATAGTGATATCATGTTATAATTTTGATTCCATATAAATAATTTCACTCACACTTCTCTCCACGATTATAAAATAAATTTTCAATAATAGTAGTGAAAAATTTACTAAGTATTCATATAAATTTTACAATTTAAGAACCTTTATAATCTCATACACTCTAACATGGTATTTATAATGGGATGAATGGAAATGAAGTTCAATGTGTTTATTTATTTACATTCCAAATATAAAAAAAGAAAAACATACAGAAACTATGTACAAATTAAAAATAGAATGGAATTTTTATGGTTTTTGTTTTCTTTGTTTTCTTAATTTTAAAAATAGATTTACTATAACACCTCGAGTTTTTTTGATATATTTTTTTTTCCAAATTAATTTAATTGTTTTTATATTTTTCTTTTCATGAAACACTAAATATAGTTTTTATATATAAAACCTCTACATTTGGATTGTGTTATATGCACCACCAATTTAATCTTGCACTATATACAATACTTAGATTAGATTACAGAACATGAAACACTATATTTTGCTATTATTACACCCAATACTGAGTCACTTTGATAGATTTCATAACACGCAAGACCGTGTTTTACCGAACTATAATATACTGTTAATATTATTATTAAAATATTATTATAGTTACCAGTTAGCCATTAGAAAGAAATTCATGATTAAGATAGATTAAACTGTGAAAATATGATTTATAAAAGCATATAAAAGTTATACTTTGGTTATAAATTAGTATAAGTGAATGAAATAACTATTTTAAAATAAAGAAATTACTTTTCTATGAAAACTATTTTTCTATATACATACACAATTTTATCTCAATAAATTAAACAAACTACTTTTGATTATGGTTTTAAATAAAATTTATATAATATATATTCAATAAATATTTTTGACACTCATCCAATATATTTTATGTGTATAAGATAAGAATAAATCCAATTTTATAAATAAAAAGATGTATTTTTATAAAAGAAAATTTTACTGCCTTTTAATGAGAACCCATTTAAAATATGTTTTTTTAAAACTTCTATAATTTTTATTTAACAAAATAAAACTCATTTTTGGATGAAGAATATCAAAATTTACTTTGGGTTATTTTTGGTATATTTTTGAGAATTTTCATTTGATGAATAGTGAACAACACTAACTTTTAATTCAAAACTCCTTTTTCATCCAATTTATTTATATAGTTAAATTATATTTTAGTTTGGGTATAAAGTTCAATTAGATATATTTTACATTGATTAACCCAATTTAGGTTATTATAATCAATTTCACATTGAAATTGGATATTAAAACATTTCAAGCTTTTGAAAATTTTTACTTTGAAGACCCACTTTGTCATCCCGTAAGAGGGATTAAATTTAAATTAATTTTTCCAATTTTATGATTAGAATTTGGAAAATGTATTACATATTTGGAATCAGAATAATTTTTAATTTATAATATGGTAAACTTTTTTTTGACCACAAATATTAGAAAAAGTTATTAAATTTAATTACAATGATTAAGATAAAAATTATCTCAAAAAAAGACAAAACCATAAACTTAGGAGCCAACATGACCAGATACTTGTCCAAAGTCAAATTTAGAGCCATATTTAGACCCTATCCACCCTTGGATATATTTTTACCATTATTATAGCCAAATTAAATGGGGAAAATTTTGTTGGAATTCCTTTTTAAAAAATTTACAAGGATGTCACTCCACCACTATAAAAAGGCACTCAACCCTCCCACTTATTCACACATCTCAATCCCTTTGGATAAACCAATATCTGATCAAATAATCTCCCAAAATACTTAAATTAATCATATAATCCTACATTTGTGCTAAAATCTAACCATGTAATCCATTTACTGCAAACCAAGAGGAGTTACCCAAAGAAGAGGTTACATTATTCCTCAAGCTCCTTTGTTTTATTTTCATTCTCCACCCCTAAGTCTTCTTATTACATGACTATATAATAAAATAAGTATATTAAATATAGTGAATTTTTTTACTCTAATATTTTGACATACACTTACCCAAAATTCCATCTAATGGGTAACAAACTTAGAGTTCTTATGTATAACAAACTGTCACCTCGCGAAACGATGTTGTCCATTTTCCCTTTACCACCTATCATAGTTGGAAATTATGACATAAAATCTATTATTATTTGATATATGTCATATTTATGATGTCTTTATTCTTTTTTAATTATTATATAAAACATAACTTCATGATTTACATTTTGTGTATATAAGATAACTTCGTTTGTGGACGTGTGGACTACCGCCTCCTCAAAGTGATGTGATTCGTTCAAACCCTACATAGAATTAATTAAGGTAGGGTTTAGTGAAATTATATGATATATATGAAATAATAATTCCAATTTAAGGATATAAAACACACACACACACACCCACACACATATATCATTTTCTTTCTTTCTTTCAATACGACAATAAATCAGAAATAACATTCATGCATACCTACGACCTACTGTCTCCATGAACAGTATAATTCATTTAAAATTTCTATAGTTTATAGATTATTATAAATATATATATAATGAATAAATATTATATTTATATCATGTTTTAAATTGTTAAATTAAGTAAATTATAATCTAATAGGATCATGAATAATAATCCAAAACATATACGAAAAACAAAGAGAATATTACCTAAAATGTAACATTAATATGGAGTTGTCAATAAACAGGTAATATAAAATTATAAAAAAAATCATATATGGTATTAAATATAAACATATGGTTCTGTTTTATATATATAATAAACTTATATTTATTATTCTGGAGGTTTTAATGTTTATACCTAAATTCAATTCTAAAGGTAAGGATTTTCTCATATCACTTTTATTTTTTGTGAGACACATGCCATGCTCATCTCTTATTTATTATATGTGGTGTGTATAATTACCATGAATGTATTCTATGATTAATATAATTATTTGTTTTATATTTACATATCTATTTGATGATATTTCTTTTAGAGGGTTTATGTTTCAAAATTTACCAAATCGGAAAAGTAATTTTGTCTCAATTTTCAATCTTTGAGACACATGCCATGTTATGCACCTCTATTTTTATATAAGGTGTATACACTTCTCTTTGACATTTTATCTCATGAATATCATTTTAAATGATATTTTAATCTTTATGTAATGTAATTTTCTTACATTTTCAGTATGATTCAATGTTATAAAGTGGTAAGAGTTTATTGCAACAATCTCATCGTTTATCAGGATTGTTTATGATTATGCTTTCATTAATGAGACATTATGATCCATATTTAAAGAACACTCTTGAATTTTATTCTCCAATGGTTAGTCATTATATATTAAATTATTATTACTATTTATCTACTATTTGGTGCTTAAGATAATTAAGAATGTAATTTTAAGAAAATATGACATTACCTCTCTCTTTGGTCAGAAATCTATGTTCCTTGAAAACCATGTTTTCTAAAAAAAATTCAAAAAAATTATACCAATATCCTATGATTTTTAAAAGAAAATTTTATCAATGTTTTACCTTTTAAACAAAATGGTTTTTATAAAAAGGTATCTTCTATCATTTTCTAATTGAGGAACTTTTCAAAACTTTTTACGACACAAAAGGAATATTAGGAATGCATGGATTTATCCACCATCATGACCATCCTTCCTTTTAAGCTTCCATTTCAAGTTTAAAAGATTCATTTTTAATAAAAAAAATCCTAATATTTTGGAAATTTATTATCTTTAATGTGATATTCAAATAAAAAGTTTTTCAAAAAGAAAATTAATATTTAATTTTTTTTAAATGTTTTCAAGATTCATTTATATTTTTTCATGGAAAAATATTTTCAAAAATGTTTTCAAGAATTATTTATAATTTTTTAGAGTTATTTTAAAAGAAATGGTTTTCAAAAAAATTTCATGATTTCTTTATATGTTTTTAAAGTGTTTTCAATGAAAAAGGTTTTAAAAAGGTTTTAATGATTCTTTTAAAAGTTTTCATAAATTTTTTTTATCAAAATGTTTTGAAGATTATTTTTTATGTTTTCAAGGAAAAAGGTTTTATAGATTCCTTTATAAGTATTCCTGTTTATTTTTATATAAAATGGTTTTCAATAGTATTTATGTTTAAAAAAAAATTCAAATAAGAATTGATATTTTCCTCAAAAAATGTTTTTGAGAGACATTTCAAAATTATTTTAGATATAAGACAAAATCTGTTGGTGTTACTCATACCTTTTTTAGGGATATAATTCATGGTAACCATTCATATTATTTCCCTAAATGGTTTATGTTTTGGTGGAATGAAATTTATGAAACCCTTTTCTCGTTCATGGGTTATATGTTTATGAAAATCATTTCTCTTTCATAGGTTATATGTTTATAAAACCCATTTATCTTTCATGGATTATATGTTTATGAAACCTAATTATTTTCATGGGTTATTATTTGATTAAATGATTATGAAACCTATCTTTTTTTCATTGGTTATGTTATGATTACATGTTTATTATACCCATTTCATTTCATGGATTATGATATGATTTTTTATGATCTTTTGGAACATGTATTTATGATTTAATTATGAGATAGGTAGGACCTATATCCCCATACAATTCATTGGGTAAATATTTATATCTCGTGAGATAGACATGGATGGAAGAGGGAGTGAACTCAGTTATGTAAAGTACTTTTACCGCTAAAATGGTCTTTGTAGTAAACCTTAACTACTGATATGGTCATGGGAGTGAACCATGACTACTAAGATGGTATGGGGAGTGAAACCATACTACTAATATGGACTTGGTAGCAATTCCTTGACTATTATGGATATCATTTTACATTATTATGTGTCTACCTCAAATTCTATGTCTTATTCCTATGATATATTCTCATAGATTATGCTCTTTATTCACTAATGATTTATGTGTTATGAACTTCCATTCATTATTCTATGAATCATGTATATGATCATTGATATGTAGGGTATGATCTTAAAATGTTATTCTCATGTTATCATACCCTTAGCTCATATTATTCTTATGTATATATTTTTTCAACATTATTGAGCATATGAGCTCACCCCTTTCTTATATTTCCTTTACCTAGGTTGTGAATAAAGGTTCTAAGTTGAATTAATATAGGGTAAGATCTTCGTGAGAAAAATTAAAGATCTTTCACCAAGTTAAAATATTATTTTCCATGTTTCCAAAGACACTAAACTATTGTGGTCCTCAGGCAAGTATTTTTTTAATGTTCTGAATAATAATCTAAAATGATGTAATATCCATGTATGCTAAGCCTAGGTCACTGTAGTTAGTATAAATGGAACGGTTTATTCAATGTTTGGAAAATAGGATGAGAAAACATTAGTTATATCCCAAGATATATTTCTAAATATATTTCTAGGGATATCTCTAAGGATAAGTCTAATGATGAGTTAAATTATAGAAAAATGTCCCAGAATTTTGGTAGAGGATAAAGTGAGTGGTTTCATAGAAATACATCCCTCTCTGGATTTTACAAGTGTATGTGGCATTGGCACGAATTTACATCAGGGTAGAAACCTCGAAAACACTATATTGAGCTAGACTTGATCAAGAACTGGGTCATGACAACAGGCCTTTCTACAAACCTAGTTTGAAATTCCTTGAGGACATGATCTAGGAATTCACTAACTATTTAAAAAACATAATGATGCATTTAAATAGAATATGACTATGAATAACCTAGGATAAACCTAAGGTGTCATAGGAAGGTGACATAATTTTGACATCCTAGAAGTGATTTGTCATAATTATGTGGTTTTATGCTATGATAAGTTATTCTTACAGTATGATTTCTATTTTAGTCAATGGAAGGAACCAGAAGGAATTGGTTTAACATTGAATATGAGGGAAAATTTGATAATGTGTAGTCAAATGTGATGGAGTGAAGTATGTTGTGATCATGCCTAATCAGATTTGAAAAAACATGATTAATAAAGTATACCTTAATCAACTCTTGGACTCACCAAGGAATAAAATGAAGGAGTTTTTTTGAGAGTTTTAGTAATGGAGACCATGGAGGAAAGAATATTCAGTTTCCTTTGTGTCAGGAATGTGGAAATCATAACTTAATATAATGTCTTAAAAGGAAAAATATTTTTTTTACTATGGAAAATAAGGACACAAATTAAGTAACTACAAAGGAAATAAAAAGAGTTAGATTAATGCAATATGTGGGAATATTGGCCTCCTTAATACATCATCAAAGGTTAAATGGTTTAAGTGTGAAATGAATGGTTATTATGAAAATAAATGCCATAAGTGGAAAGCTCCTGAAGAGAATTACCAAGGTGGTATGAGTAATGGTTATATTTCTGAAGATGATAAGACTACATATGAAATGTGAAAGGAAAGATGTTTTAAGAAATATGATGAGGTATCCTTGTTATGGCTTAATGATGAAGTGGAATAATTGAAGTTTTTATGTATTTGGATTCCATAATAATGTTATATTAATGGTTAAATATACAAGGATTGTTCATTTTCGGTTTTTTTTCACTAAGGATTTATATGAATATGTTGAATGGTTCTCATAGACTAGAAAAGTGATTTATTGGTAAGTTTACGTTCATGGAAAAAACTTTATTAATGGAAAGATAACCATTAATATGAACCTTATTTTAAGATAATGATGTTTTGATAAAGATATGTTAGATATGAATAAGTAAATTGGATAGTACTGATTACCATGGAAATACTTACGAACTTATTGAAAAGTGGTTTATGCTATCATTGATGAAGTTTAAAACATTTTTTGATTTAATAAATATATCCAATAGAATTTGAAATAAGGAAACATGCATGTTTTTAATAAGGATTTATGGTGATTTAGGTTATTACCAAGTTTCAGGAGAATACAAGATGAATGTATTCATATGTTTAGAATGTGACAACCAAGGGATACTTTAAAACATATGGGGGATCAATGTTAAGATTATTTAGTAACATTATTTCTAAATATTTGGTTTTTCAGCTTTTGGAAGTTTAAATGGTTAATCATTTATGTAATGGTTTATGTTAAAATTAAGATTATGTTTTATAGATTAATGTATTATCTCTCAATATGAGTATTTATGCATATTAGATAGCCTCTAGTAACCCTTTTTTGTGTGATAAAAAATTATATATGGAATGAATTATCATTATATTTATGCATCTCATGATCTGATTTGTTCTTTGGGAATGAAAAATTCACCTTCATTCCCCAAAGTAAGAGATGAAGTGGGAATTTATTAAGGCACAAGAAAAGGGTGATATTGTGCATATGTAATGGAATGAAATCAAGTAAGTATATTGTCTGGTTAAAGTTATTCAACTTTATGAAAAAGGATCTTGAAACCAAAAATGTTATCCTAGTACCTTTCTTTCTAATAAATCCAATTGCCCCTAATATCATCACAGATTTATGCATTTGTGATCATTAACTCTCTCCTAACCATGTTCTCTTTCAATATACATTAGAAATTGATAGTTAGATTTATCTTACATGTCCATGTTTTCATTTCCCACCCATGTTCCCCTTTGTGGAAACCTATTTATTTGTTACATTGGGTAATCTTTATGATTCCAACTTTCCATTTTTAAAAGAAGTTTTAGTATTCATTTTTATGATGTGGGTTTCTAAGAAAGGAACATCCAAGAATTAATACTTTGATAACCCAGATGAATTTCAAGGGTGAAATTCATTTTAAGGAGGGTAAAATGTAACACCCCAAGATTTTATGAAATATTTTTTTCCAAATTAGTTTAATCTTTTTGATATTTTTCATTTGACACAACACAAAATATATATTTTTATATAAAATCACTAAGTTTGTCTTGCGTTATGCACAACACCAAGATAATATTTCACTATAAAAAACACTTATATTATCTTGCAGTACATGCAACACTATTTTTTTATTATATTACACCAAATACATAGTCCCTTTAATAGCTTGCATAACATGTAAGGCCGAGTTTTACTGAACTATATTATATAATTAAAAATATTATTAAAATATTATTATAGATACCACCTAGAAGTTGGAATGGAATTCATGACTAAGATTAACTAAACATTAAAAATATGATTTATACATGTATATAAAATAAATCGTTTGGTTAAAAGTAGTATATGTTAATGAAATAACTATTTGAAAATAAAGAAATTACTTTTCTAAGAAAACTATTTTTCTATGTATAAACACAATTTTATCTCAATAAATTAAACAAACCACTTTTTATTGTGGTTTTAAATAAAATTTATATAATATATATTCATTAAATATTTTTGATTCTCATCCAATATATTTTATAGGTATAATATAAGAATAAATCCAATTTTATGAATAAAAAATGTATTTTTCTAAAAGGTAATTTTACCACCTTTTAATGAAGAACCCATTTTAAATATGATTTTTGATACTTTTATAATTTTTATTTGAGAAAATAAAATTAATTTTTGGAATATTAATATCATAATTTACATTGGGTTAATTTTTGGTATTTTTCTCAGAAGTTTCATTTTTTTGAAGAATTGTGAAAAATGATGAATATTAATTCAAAACTTATTTTTCAACTAATTTATTTATATATTTAAGTTATATTTTAGTTTGGATTTTTATTTTAATTATAAAAAAATTAAATCAATTAATCCAATTTAGTTAATTGGAATCAATTTTACATAGAGATTTGATATAAAAACTTTTCAAACTTTTGAACATTTTTACTTTAATGACCCTCTTTGTTGTCCGATCCGCGGGATTAAATTTAAATTAATTTCGGCCACTTCTGTAAAAATAATTTGGAAAAATGTATTAAATATTTGGAATCATAAAAATTTATAATTTTTAATAATTTAAACTTATTTTTTGACCAAAAATATTAGTGAAAGTGAGTAAAATTAATTACAACGATTTAGAGAAAATTAGCTCAATAAAGGACTAAAAATTAAAATTAAGGACCAAAATGACTTTCAAAAATGTTCAAAATCCATTTTAAGGCCATTTTTTGATCCTATACTCCCATGTATCGTATTTAAACCATTATAATATCCACTTTTAATGGAGAAAACGTGGCCGGAATTCTCTTTTCTAAAATTGACAAGAATTCCCCTCCCCCTTCACTATAAAAGGCACTCTCTCCTCCCACTTATTCATACCTCTAAATAACTTTTTATCACCCAAAATATGATAAATTTAGATCCCAAAAACCCTCTATTAATCCTATAATCCTACCTTTTTGATGAAATCCATCCAAGGAAGACATTTGGTGAAAACCAAGTGGAGTTACCAAAGAAGAGGGAACATTTTCCCTCAAGCTCCTTTGTTTTACTTTCATTATCCATCCCATAAAATATTCTTATTACATTATTATATAATAAAAATATTATCGTAAATATACATATATGTTTTTAATCTAATATTTTAATGTACACATACACACACTTCCATCTAATGAGTAACGAAATTTCCGTCCTTTTGTAAGACAAAGTACCGCCTCACGAAACGATGTTGTTCGTTTTTCCTTACAAACTCTCATGGTTGGGAATTATGTTGGAAAAAATATTTTTATATGATATATATTATATTTATGAGTTATTTATTCTTCTATAATTATTTTATAAAAAATACCTTTATTCTTTCCATTTTTTGAAAATATGATAAATTTGTTTGTGGATGTGTGGACTACCGCCTCCTCAAAGCGATGCGATTTGTTCACAATCTACCTGAAATGTATTATGGATGGTTTTAGTGAAATTATATGATATATATAAAATAATAATGACACTGAAATGATATTAAATATATACATTTATTTCATTTATTTTCTTTCATTCAATACGACAATAAAATGGAAACAATTTTCATGTATTCGTATGACCTACCGTCTCCATGAATAGTGTATTCCATTTCATAATTATATATTTTATGGATTATTATAAATAAATATATAATGAATATATATGATATTTATATCATTATTTAAATTCTTGAAATAATTAAATCATGGTCTATGTAAGAGGATAAAGAATAACAATCCAAAACATATATGAAAAACAAAGCGGATATTACCCAATACATAACATTAACATAGAGTTCTTAGAAGTGGGTAATATAAAGACATAAAAAAATAATATATGGTATTATATACAATAATATGGTTCTTTGGAAGATTTATAATAAAATAATATTTATTATATAGGTGTTTTTGAATGTGTATGAAGAAATTCAAGACTTAAGGTAAGGGTTTTCTCGTCTCAGTTTTATTTTCTATGAGACATAGGCCATGATCATCACCTATTTCTTATATGTGGTGTGCATAATAACCATGTATGTATTATATTATTGTTATAATTAAATTTATAGGTATTTAAATATCCATTAGACGATCTTTATTTCATGAGGTTTATGTTTCAAAAGTTACCAAATCAGTAAAGTAATTTTATCTCAATTTTCCTTATTTGAGACACATTTCATGTTATGCATATATATTCTTTTATAAGGTGTATAAAATCCATTTTGACATTTTATCTCATGAATATATTTCTTTACATGATATATGAAATTTCATTTTTTTTTCATTTTATTACATGGGGAGTATGATTCAATGTTACCATTTGGTAAGAGTTTATTGAAACAATCTTATCGTTTATTATAATTCTGTATGATTATGATTTCATTGATGAAAAATTATGTTCTATATTTAAAAAACATAAATTAATTTTATTCTCCTTTGGTTATTCATTATATCTTCATGCATTAGTACCATTTTTCAACTCTTTGTTACTTAAGATAATTAATAAATTGATTTTTAGAAAATTTAACATTATCTCCCTCTTTGGTCAAAAATATGTGTTCCTTCAAAACCTTGTTTTCTAAAAATGTTTTCAAAAATATTCTAATATTCTCCTATGATCTTTAAAAGACATATTTATCTATGTTTTACCTTTAAAAAAGGGTTTTAAAAAAGGAATATTCTTATCATTTTCTGACCGAGGCACTTTTATAAACTTTTTATGGTGAAAAAGGAATGTTCAATATGAATGAATTTATCTACCATCATGATTGTACTTCTTCTGAATCTTCCTTTTTAAATTTTAAAAAATTCATTTTTATGAATTTTTTTCCTAATATTATTTAAATTCATTGTTTTTAAAAGTTATTTTCAAATAATTTTTTTTTCAAAAACAATTATGTTTAAAAATTATTTTAAATGTTTTTATGATTCCTTTATATATTTTCAAGGATCAAGGTTTTCAAAATGTTTTCAATAATTATTTATAAGTTTCAATGTTTTTTCAAGGAAAAAGGTGTTGAAAATGTTTTCAATAATATTTTTTATGCTTTCATGGAAAAAGGTTTTCTAGAATACATTATAATGTTTCAAGTTTTTTTTCATAGAAAATTGTTTTCAAAATGTTTTATGTTTTAAAAATAATTTTTCAAATAAGAAAGGATATTTTATTTAAGAAATTTTTTTAAAAGATATTTCAAAATTATTTTTCATTTAAGATGACATATGTTGATGTTAATCATACCTTTTTTATGGATATTATCCAAGGGTTCCATTCATATTATTTATCTAAATTGTTTATTATTTGATGAAATGATGTTTATGAAACCCGTTTCTCTTTCACAAGTAATATGTTTATGAAATCGATTTCACATTCATGTGTTATATTTTTATGAATTACACTTCTATTCATGGGTTATGCTTTGATGAAATGATTATGAAACCTTTTTATTTTTTATAGGTTATGATATGATTACAAGTTTATGATACCCATTACATTTCATGGTTTATGATTTTATTGTTTATGAACTTATTCTACATGTATTTATAATTTCATTATGAGATTGGTGGGAACTATATCTCCCTACAATTCCTTGGGTAAAGATTTATATCTCATGATATATTCATGGATAGAATAGTGTGTGAACTTAGTTTAGTGAGGGTATTTGCTCGCTAAGATGATTTTAGAAGTAAACCTTAACTACTAACATTTTCATGGGAGTGAACCATGACTACCAAGATGGTATGGGGAGTGAACCAATACTATTGAGATAGCCTTGCCAGTGATTCCTTGACTACTATGAAAGTCATTTTATATGATTATGTGTCTACCACAAATTATATGTATTATTACTATGTTATGGACTCATGGATTATGTGGTTTATTACCTTATGATTCATGCCTTATGAACTACCTATATTTATCCCATGACTCATGTATATGATATTTGATATGAATAGTATAAAATTCAAATGTTATTCTCATGTTCTCATACCCCTATGCTCATGTTATTATTATGTATCTCTTTTTTTACCCTTACTGATCATCTGTACTCACGCATTTATTATGTTTCCTTTACCTAGGTTTTGGAGAAAGGTTTTAAGTAGAAGTACTAAAGAATAAGTTCATTTTGAGAAATATTGAAGATCATTAACCATGTTAGATGATTTTTTTCTAATTTTCCAAAGATAATAAACTATAATGGTCCTCATGTATGTATTTTTTCAGTGTACTGAATATTAATCTAAAATGATTCAATAACCATGTATGTTAATCCTAGGATTCCAAATTTACTAAAAACATACTAAAATATAAATAATGTTTTTTTAATTATTGATTCTAGAATAGTTCATAAAAATATTTTAAATGTAACTATAAACATTATTGAAACCCCTCCATAACACTTGTATAAAACATCCCATTAACATTTCATCCAATATGCACAAAAATTACCGAGAATAAAGTGTAAAGGTATAGGAATAATGTAGAGTTATTTGTCCTGTATGTTTGAGTGAATATCATTTCTAGGGCGCTTACTATAGACAGCTAAGATAATATCGTAGTTTATATCTACTTATGAAAAACATGAAGAAAAATAGAATAAAAAACATAAAAAATTTATTATAGAGTAATATAAGGAAAATGAAAAATAAATATATAGGAAGGAAATCTTGGATTTTTACATCCTAAGAGGGGATATATTTAGTTTATCCATATCTAGACAATATTGTGATCATCCCCAATATACCAGAGTATGAGGTTTATGTGATTAGAAAAAACTAATATAGTTCATTACAAACTTCTTTAGCTTAAATTCAACTTGGAGGTCCACTTTTATAGAGTTAAACATGTCCAACCTTCAATAGTATAAAACAACTTGAAATGTGGAGATGTAAGGATGATGGATGGGGCCTCCTATTCATCCATAGTTAAATCAGAAACTTCTTCCACTAGCGGTAGCTCCATTAATTCTTATTCACAATATTCATCAATTTTATATTTAGATAATAATTCAAATTGAATAACAATAAAACGTGCTAAGTAAAATTCAAATTCCTTCCCATATATATTGTAGCATTTTCTTCTATTTCCTCATGAGATTCCTCTAAGATCACATTATCTACTATGCCTCCCTCTTTTTTAATGGTAATTTTATGGGTATATTGGGGTTTTTAGACACTTACTATATGGAATCCTCTTACAAATCCTCTAGGGATGACATGAATGAATCTATAAGATTAAGACATAGAATCCCATAAGAGACATTTTCTTGCATGAGATTAAGAAAAAAATATTTAGAATCAAATTTATTTCTCTCTCTAGTATACTACAATAGTGATGAATCTATTTCATTGAAACAAAGGGGATTATATTCCAATTCGACTATATAATAAGTAAATTAAAGAGAGTCAGATGTTTTTCCCCCTAAACTTGTTTATTTGGTATATCATATTTCTCATGGAGTGTCTCAGACTAAATCGTTGAATTATGGGGAGAGAAATATAATTTAATAATTGCACCTCTAAGATGTCTTCATCATATGTTAGAGGTTTATGTTTTGGTTCATGATCCATTGGTACTCCCCTTTGGGTGTGAATTTTATGAAAACCATATAATATTTTCTCATACAAGCCCATTACTTCATCAATATGTTCCCATGTAACATTTATATTTGTTTGTTTCATAATAGATAAAAGTCATCTCACCCTCTTTTATAGTGACTGTTGATCCAATGTTTTTGTTTTTTGGTTTCTGATTTTTTTAATAAATTTTAAATGTATAAAATTATTTACAAATTTAAAAGGAATAGTGAATCTATAACCTTACTCCCAAAAAACTATACCAAGTCGATCACGTGGTTATCATGATCCATGGTCAAATTTATTTTTTATTCTATTGAAAACATATAATTCAGCATAAGGATGTACAAATTAATTTGAAATAAGTGTATTTGGGTAATTTCTTCACCATTACCAATAACTTATTAATTTTTATTTATTTTATTAATTTTGAAAGCATCCATAAATGATAGGTGTTGTTTTTTTGGTTTTCTGATTTTATAAATGTTGAATAGAAGATAGAAAATAGAACACGGTCATTAAGAAATATAGGAAGTATTAGGTTGAATTTTTGGGGGTTGGATCATCATTTAGAATTAATATAAATTTTCCAAATCAATGTAAATAATAAATATTATTCATCCATACACCCTCCACTATTTTTATTTTAGGATAAAATGACTAATATACTCAGGGATACCTTAAATAGACCAAGAATATCATATATTATCCTCATGGAAAGAGAAAGCACACTCATCAATCAAGTGAATGGACTCACTCACTCACCAAGAAGTAATTTATTACCATTATTTTACTCAAATCACATAAATCTACTAGTATGAAGTTTGATTAGAATAGATCACATAATTTAAGTGAAATTGTTGGAAGAGTGTAATAATGCCAATGGAATATAGAGTGATAACCTTCTCTCCACACTATCTTCACTATCACACCAGAATCATAAAAAAGGATTTAGAAATTTAAGAACATAAATTCAAGTTCAACAATATGATTCCCCTCATAGCACCTATAATTATTTTGATCTCTATGATCATAGAGATAGAGATGACTGGGATATCACAGGGTTGACAAACATGATGAATTTTAGGGATAAGATAAGAACAAAATGATAAATATATAATTGAGTGTAATTAAAATTAAAATATATAAATAAATATTAGAAAATATTATATACAATCAACATGAGTTGAATACATTGCAAAATGGCTTAAGGAGAATATTTATAAGATTATACCTCTTCCTACCTGCATTCAGTGTCGAGGTGAGCTCCCACTTAAGATGGATGGGTTCCATGTTTCATAGTTGTGGGTAAAAATTTATATAGTTGAAAGTAAATTTTTTCCATGATCGATTCTGTAAATCTTTGAAAAAATTTCCCTGCTAAAATGATAAGCTGCTTCACAGAGTACTAAAAATTGGGTGCTTTCTAAAATACTTAGTTGAGGAATTGAACCTTCTGAGCCCTAGTTTTCAATTGGACTTTAGAGTGATTAATTTGGAATACAAATATTATCTCCATATTTAATATGGTATTTAAGAAAGGTGTCCTAATATATGGATTTTCCTCAAATCAGTTATACTGTACTGACAGTCAGGCTAGAATTCATGAGTTTAGGTCTGGACATTAGGTTGTATGGAATTGGGTGTGACTTGGTGCAAGAATGGGAGTGAAAATGCTAGTTTAGATTTTTTTTTAAATTTTTAATGCATGGGTATGAATGCGTGAATGGTTCTTGGGGATAGACCTATGACCACATTTCTTGGACTGAAGTGATTAAAAATATTCAAGGTTGAGCTCAGAATTTGTCCCTCTTGTTGTTCAGTGAGCTTAATTTGGGTGGTGTGGATGTTCTTTATTGGATACTGGCATTAGGTATCTTCTTGGATGATCTCAACTTTAAGGGAGATTGGTTATCTTTCTCACTCAATTCCTACTTTGTTAAAATTCCATCATAGAGTAGGGTGGTACACTTTAGTGGTTTGGTCTCAGTCCAAATCGTAAGTCTTCATTCTGAATCATCTTCTACCAGTATTGTTTGGTGATCTCATAAATTTATAACAATGTGGAACTTATTTGTTTAGTTTCCAATTATATTGAGGGATCCTAGTCATATTCAATAGGCATCATCTTGGATTCAAAATTTCATCATTTTGGTGATCCTCAAGCATGATTTGGCTTAGAGTTGAGGTATTTGGATTAGATAAAAAACATTGGTTCAATCAAAATTTGGAATCACGACTCTATATCATCAATTCATCCATTTTATTGAGCTCATACCCATATTCATTAAATAAAAAATCTAACCTAGATCGACTAATAATCTCATCTAGTTCGTTTATTTCCTCATGAGCAAGGGACTTGACATCCCCAATTCAGTGATCTTCAATTTCAATAGAATAGGGTGGCGTGGAAATCTTCACATCCAATCAGACTCATGTGGCACAACTTGGTCAACCTCTATTTATGTGATAATTTAATTCAGCTTCATCCCTTATTAATTAGTGTAAGGTGGGATCATATTCCTCAACCAATAGACAGTGTGGTAGATTGAGGATGCGTCTTGTGGTTGACATAGGTGAATGGTGTGTTCGTTATCTCCCTTTGAAAATTTTTCATTAGTGTGGTTCAACTTTGTGGAGGTAGTGAATGCATGTGGACAATCCACAAGGTGCTAATAGTCAGTTGGTATTCTTCAAGCATGATTTATTTGTAGCTTCAGGATGAACATGTGGTAAGTCTAAGTTTTTTTCAAATTTACTATGCGGTGTTTTGGGGTAGACAACCAAGATCGATTATGGAATTTTCCAATTTTTCTGTTATTGGATCAAACACATGAACGGAATTAAAATTCCATTGAAGTGTTTAACATTTTTTTTGAAAATTTTTCAGTCTTTAATCCATTCTAAAACATCCATGGGAAATTTTGGCCTTTGATAAATTTTTCAGTTTCAACCCACACATTGAAAAATCAAAAATTTCAATGTAGGAAGTGTTCAAAAATAAATTCAAAAATAACAAAACAATTGAATTTCAAAATTCAAGGACTTTTATTAAATTTTCAATTTTCAAATACTGAATTTTGAATATTAATAAATTCCAAAAGTAAATAAAATCTTTGAAACTCATAATTAAATCCATTTAAGAATATAATTCTAAATTTAATAAAAAAATATTAAATTCCCAATTTAAAATCAAAATTAATTTCAATGTCAATTTTCATTAAAATAAATTTAAGGATTATTTATTAACATTACGAATGAATAAATCAATAAAGAGAATCATCTAATCCATTTAAAAATTAAATTTTAAATTCAAAAAATCAATAAAAAACATTTGTTTTCATGGTATTTACTTGAATTAGGGGTTTAATTTCTATGAAAAGCAGACAATTTTTTTTCTTCAATTTTTCAGTTCAAATAAACTTCATGTAGATAAACCAACCTCATCCCATGGATATACATAGGGGAAGCTTAACTACACTACCAAACCAAACATTCATCTAACCATATCTCCATATCATTTCGGGCCACAACATGGAAAATTAACCCAAACACAACATAAGGTTAATTATACATCATGCATGAATCCACACTTATAAGGATACCATATAGTAAACATACTATCCTCTAAGTATTTATCCATAGAAACATATTCATCACTTAGATCATATGTTACCCTCTATTAAATTTTTTATTCTCTTATTTATTTCAAATACAAAGTTCACGAAATACTTATACCTTACCACACATGCAATCCTCACCTATTCCTTTTCCAAACATCATCTAAAAACACTCACTATGATTTCAATCTATCATGAACTAGCCCCACTAGGTTCCCACATATCCATGAAGTGGATTAGAGTATAATCACTTAATCACAACGTTAAAAGGACACATATTTGTGACTACCACAAAGGGTATATCACCACATAAACATTGAAGTCATTATCATTTTTAAAGAGTAATATGCATCACCATTGAATATATAATGAAATTTCAAATCCCAATATATGAATAATGTATTTGAATGCATGACATATCATACAAATAAAATTTATAATAAAAAACACCATAAGATTAATATATCTATTATAACTCATGTTTGGTATGATGTAACAAACTCCCTTGAAAAGTATTCTATGTTAAGAGATAAGGTCACATGATACCACCACTAATTTGATCAAGATAATATAAAAAATAGTTTTTATAAAGTAGGGGTGAGAATATAAATATACATAATAGGTTCTTCTAGGGAACACTCATATGTCCATATGGATGAATCATGATAACAAATTCATGTAAATATTAAATAAAATAAAACAATCAATTATATGAATCTTTATAGAGTCAACCATCTTAAAAATTTCATTCCCAAGGACACTATCACACTTTCCAACAAACACCACCACCTCTTCACATTCCATCACATAACCTAAACTCTATCATCCTCTATTACCACACTATATCCAAGAATATTTCCTCTTTCCAGGACCTCACTATAATATTAAGTCCACCGCATAGGTTTCCATCTGTTGTAAACTCGCTAATCATTCATCAATGCCTCCAAATAGTTACCCACACACAGGGAAAATTATAATAATCCATCATCACCACCGAGTAGTTATCCACACATAAGAAACTCTATAATAATCACCATTATTTGGTGGGATTTTTTTTAACTCCTAGGTACTCTCACATGTTTTTCAGGTGTCCACCCATTGGAAATCTCTACACAAAAACCTGAAACTTTAGGAAGTTATCCACCCTTGGTGACTCTTATAGTTTTACCTAGAACCCACCCTTAGGGGATCTCCCCTACAAAACCTTTATTTTCACTAGACCACATCACTTATCCTCTTTGTATAGCCATTTCATCCACACTAAAATCTTATTTTTACCATCTTCATCAATACCATGCATCAAATACTATTACAACACATCCTGTTACAATATTCATATCAATATCACATATCATAATTGATTTTAAACCTTTATCATCCATTAATTATCCCACCTAGGTTACCACATATACAAAGGTCCTAGGGAAATATAATCACACTACATCCCTAACATTCCCTATGTATAGGGCATAAAATACCACAACCAATATCTTCTATAAAACCCCAAGGAGAATCTTCCATACTATATATGGTATGGACCCATGCCAATATACTATGGCCCTATAAAAAATTACCAAACCTTGTAATGCTCAACCAAAAAAGGCACTCCAACTCTAAAATGTGGCATGACCTTATGTATATATGGAATGAACCTATGTAACTCTCTTACACTTTGCTCCCCCATCCCATATTTACACTTACAAAAAAATTCCAAAAATATTGATGGCCCTAAAGCTTATATGTCATGACCAATTCTAGTGCTCAAAAAATTCACTGTATTTTTAGTGAATTTACACTATTTTGAAATCTAAATTCATATTTTCAACTTAGAAAATATTTCATAAATATCTATAAACAATTATCAACATTAATTTATAACCATAATAAACATCTGAAGTAATTAACATATTAATTATGATCAATATTAAATAAAAATTCATTGATTCATAATGACATCCTCCATTCATTATTTTCCAACCCTAATAATTTACTATTAAATTATCATATAAATATTTTTATAATAATTTCCACTAATTTCCAATGACTATCAATTTCAATGACAATCCACCAAATTAAAAATTTATCTATTTCAATTTTTCATCAAGAATAATTATTCCACCAATTCCATGTTTATCAATCATATCTAATTTCAATTTATTATATATTCATTTTTATCGATTATTATGAATCATTTATCCAAGATGGAATATAATAATCATGTGAGATACATAAATATTATAGAAGATATGGAAATTTAATCCATATATATTGATTTTGAAATGAATTTTATTCCTCAATACTTCATTTTTCACCATCAATCTTCTATCCAAGATCCTTTTATTTGTTCAACCCTCTCAAATCCTCCATGACCCTATCTCTAAGGGTTCTTTATTTATGTGAGAATCAATAGGATCATATGATTACTAATGGAGATTAAAATGTTTCCCTAATGAATCAATCCTAAATCCCATTCTTCTAAATTCTCTCCCATCAATGATGAAAAAAACATTGTAGTAAATCATCAGTTACATTCAATTTAATTCCCCAATTAAACCCTTCTCCATAATTTATATAATTTCCCATGTCTATACTAAATTATTCGGTAATATCTTCCCCTAAAAATTACACATCACAACAATTGATAGAAATATCTCCCATGAAACATTAGTTTTTCAAGTAGAAATAATCAATTATATTATTAATTTCTCTTTTATAAAAATAATAATAAATTTCTAATGACACCCAACTTCATTGAGTGAATCCAACCACTTATGGAAATAAACAAACCACTAATCAAGGGTAAATGAAACATACTAAATGTAATAGAATGATCGAAATTACATTATGGGAACTAAAAATTAATTATTTTAACCTTATTCTCTAGAAATTCATAAAACATCACAAAGATAAAAAATTCAAATTTATAGGTCTCTATAAATATAATTTCATATGTTGTTATTATATAATAATATAATAAATACAATCATATATTTATCTAATATGTCAAAAATATACATATATATATATATATATGATATAATGAAATATATGAAGGTGAAATATAATGTCTCTATAAGAATGTGTGTGTGTTTTTGAACTTACTATTATGAGATATGTGAAGGTGAAACAAAAAATCCTTTAAATGATAAGTGTAAATATATTTAAAACAGATAATTTTTAATTTATTATTTTATAATATAAAAACATTATAAATGATAATATCAGTACTAAGAAATTTAAAAATTTATCTATTCTAAAATGAGTACTAATAAATTTTAACTTTAATCAGTACATAGTTTTAGCATTTACAAAGGTGGACTTTATCAACACTTACTAAAAACACAGATAAAATCAAACATTTTTTCCAAATTCATTTATAGTGATTTTTTGAGGAACTTGGTTTTTGTGAGTCAACATCATAAATATGAAACTATTATGGGAAATAATTATGAATATATTTTACATTATGGCATGGTAAGGTACTATGTTTCCTTCTTGAGGATGATATATCATATATGAATACATTTTCTATTATACTTTCCATGAGTTGATTGAAAATTGTTTCTAGTGGTCTATTGGTATTGTTTTATAGTAGGTTTCATTAGTTAATTATTCTTATCTTATTCATATTCACTCTTAGTTCTGGTCACCAAGTATAAACCTATTAGTACTTGACCGGGGATGGTTTTTGGTTTTTTTTGTGAGTTTTGTTTTTGAGGTTAAGTGTTAGTCTTTACAGAATTAAGTTTTCAAAGGAAACAATTGGTGGAAATCAATGGGGATAGGTTCACATTCACCATAAATGTCTATATTCATTCCAACATAAGAAGAAACAATGATGTTGATTTTTGGGAATACAAGAGGAATTTATAGATTTTTGAAAATGGTTGTATCTATGTTTTGGAATATAGATCATGAGGCTTCTAAATGAAATCAATATGCACTGTGATAAAGAGTGGGTCCCCCAAAAATATTGGAAGGTGATGGGACCAATTGACCAGCTAGGCCTCAATGAAAAGGAAGGACTATAGTTACATGTTCAGTGTACTCACGAAGCTAAGTCATACCACCAAATCACTAGTGACCTTGGTCTCAAAGGTTGAAGGGTTGTAGTCTAGAAGGGCAGTGGACAGGAAGGAGAAGATGTAAAAGATTATGTTTACAAAGGGGTTTGTAGAGTCCAACAATGATCCTTAACCTACTATGTGTGGGTCATCAAATTGAAATCACTTATGTTACGATCTTTTCATGGATAACACTAACATGAATTCTTCCATTAATATGGGTAGGGTTTTGAAACATAGTTACCTTATAACATGAATATTTTCTCCTAGAATGAAAATATTTAGTGTGTTCTCTCACATATATAGGACTAAAGTCTAGAAAATGAGATATTTTTTTATTGTTCTTGTTTCCAATTATTTTTCATGTGCATATTCTCCCATGGTAATTATTATTATTAGAAGAACGGTAATCAAGTTAACCACAACTAGAGGGTCGTGTATTAGTGAAATTCCTGGGTTATGATGTTTTCTTAGTTCCATATGATAATTCCATGGGGAGTCATGGGATTTGGATCATCAAGTTTCCTTGTTCCATTTTTAGGTTTGGAAGAACATTTTGGTTTTAAGAGGTTTGGTATTCCTGATTCATAGGTTTTAGAAATAAATTTGGGTACTAGATGGTGGCATGATTCACTATGTAAATTCCTCTGTTATATTAGTTGGCTAATTTATATTCTTTTACATTATTTTATATTTTAATAATTTATAGACTAATAAATTAAATATTTGGAAACTTTTTGAGTGTTTCAAGATTAGCCCAAACAGTTAGTAAATTGGGTGAAAATCATGTGTTTGGGTCTATAATTGGAACATTACATTTATCATGGTTAGTTAAACCATGTGGGTCATGTATATTGACATTGGGTGTTCAGTTTGTAATGCATAGTTACCACACAGTTTTCTAAACCGTATGGGTTAACTATGCAACTTTCCTGAGAAATATAATTTTTTAAATTTCAAAATTACCCCTCAAAATATTAAACACCTAAAATTATTATTTCCCCTCCTCCCTTATGCATCAAACCCCCCATATAAACCCAATATGTGATCGACCTCCCCTCTTCGGTCCTACCTTCTTTAGTGATTAAGCAATATTCCTTTATAATTCTAGTCCATAACCCCAAAGTGATGACTCCTCTTCTCTTTCTCCTATATTCTTACATTCTTTTTCTCTTCCCTCTCACTTAGATGATTTTTGTCGAATCCTAAGGTGTCATATTAGCCCAACCATTTTTATTTACTTGACTATAGGTTATTTAATCCCTTATTTATGTCTGATTTAACCTAGATTCAAAGCATCAGACCATATTCTATTTATTTGAGGTAGGTTTTCCCTTATTTGATCCTTTAAATTTTCAACCATTGATTACATGAGGTTTAAATTCATGTTTTGATTATTAAATTTTAGAATTAATTAATTTTATTTAATTATTAAAGAGAAAATTAGATTTTCTTGTAATTTCTATAGAATGAAAAGGGTGTAAAATTTTATGGAATTGAAAAAAATTGATTTTATTAAACCACACACACAATTTTGTTTTGAAAAATTACTTAAAATAATTTTAAATAATTGTTTGAAATTAATAAATATGGTTTTGGTTTTATAAATTATTTTTCAAAAGTTTTAGTTGGCATTTTAGGTAGAATCTAAAATACTATGTATTGTTAAAATATTTCAATGATTATTTTTAAATAAATCATGTGGTTTACATTTGCTTAAATTTTATATGGATCATGGGATAAATTAAATAAAAAAGTTAAAATATTTTTAAGGAGTTTTATAAAAATGTGGTTGATTTCTTAAATTTATTTCAAGGGTAATTTCAATAAATTTATTTAAGAAACATTTGATAAATAATTTTCAAATTTATGAATTTCAAATCGATAGAAAACGATTCAACATACTATGTTATCTTTTTTTAAAGGCCCTATTAGAACATTGAAATGGGTTCATAGAGAATGAGTCCCTCTTTTATATCCCCTTATATTGGTTCTTCCAATTATGGTCTATTTATTATTCTTATGATGGATGTATGATGTGTTTGGGGATGTTATATAATAGGGTGTTTGATGTGAGGTTTGCGTTACTTCTTAGGTTCCATTGTTTTTTTTATTTTGATTTTTTTCTCAACTCCTTGCGTGATTATTTGGTCATGGGATTACTAGGTCTCTATATACAGTCCTATATGAGTGAAAAATCAAGTAACACAAGTTTCTTTCTAGATGGGGACTAGATTTCTAAGTGCAACCATATGTCCTACCATGATGTATTTTCACACTTAGTTTGATATTAGGGCCTGAATAGTTTGATAGGACTACTAGGAAGGGTAGTTTCTAGGGGATCAACCTATAATTCTTATCACCAGTTTAGTATTGTATTATATGATCTCATATGGTAGTATCCCATGAATCATTGTTTTATTGGTGGATTATATAGGGGATTTATATGTTGTTCTTAGTTATTTTCACATTTTCATGATTTTTTGTGGAATCCAATATTTTGTTTACATTCATTATCATCTTCTTGACTTGTAGTGCCTAATTTATAGTATTCCTTATACCTTGTATTTAGGTTGTATTATTTAAATGAGTTTTGAAGAGGTTTTTGAAACTATTTTAATTAAAGGCCTCCATCTCAATTTATAAAAGGAATTTATAAATGGGTGTTTTGGTTAAAAAATGGATTAATCTGATAAAAAACTTTCTAAGTGATTATTTTTTTAATTTAATAAAAATAAAAGTTTGAAGAATTAAAATAGACTTGATATTGGTTTTTCAAAAATTATATTTTTAAAAACTAATTTCTAATTATATTTCAAACTACATTTAAATAGATCTTTAATAAAATGATTGTCTTGTGGAAAGGTGAGTGGTGGCCTATTGAGAATTTATATGATCACACATATTTTACATTTTAGTTTTATGACGTTGGTTTTTCATATGAATAATCATTGAGTGTCAATCGACTTAGTATTTTGAGGTTAGTGTTTATTATGGTTTTAGTTATCTTTTAGCTTATATTAGAAAGTTGTTCCCATTACACGGTTTGTAGAATATCTATCCAAACATTCAATTTATTTTCATATAATGTCCAACCTAATATTTCATTTCAATGATTTATTTATATATGGTGCAATGATAATATAAAAAAGTTTCTCTATTTAAGATTAATTTAAATGATACTTGTATTTTCAGTTATTTGATTTGGTGCGGATGTCCATCTTGTAGATTTGTCAAGATAGATTTTTTTGGAGAAATTCTTGTTGAGATTTAACTCTTACTTAATGGTTAAATTGATCCCATTGATTGTATCTGATTGCTTATATCTTTTCACCATCCCATAGGGATCAGGAATGCACCTTGGATCTATAGCGAGTCAATTCAGGTTCTAGTTTAGGTGGAATGTCAGCCCGCTTCATTGAAAATGGTATCAAAGTAAAGATTATGTGGAGGGATACTAGGTTTTTTACTACCCCTTATGTTAGTTTGGGTGTCATGGAAATAAAAGGTTATAATTTTTTTTATCAAAAATCTGAAGGTATGTGCAAGGAGATTCTAGCTAGATCTTTCTCATCCTGGGCCTTACGTTTCTAGGGGAAGTGGGATTGGAATCATTATTTCAGGATTTTGTTAAGATTATTGATGTTGGTGGTTATGATCCTTAGTGTAATGGTTGAGTTACCCTGATTTTGTATTGGATATTGGGATAGAAACAAAATTAGGAATGGTGGATCGAGGTTAGTTTCATGACCTGATAAATAGATCAAAAATCAAATTCTCTATCTTGAAAACATATTAGGAATTATTGTGTGGTTGGACCATAGTTCATCAAACCACATGGGTTAGTCAATCATGGGTCTTTATCCCATTTTTTCTCGATATTTAGATCTCATTTGAGTGATACCCCACCATAAGGGTTAATTCAAGGTTGATTTGTGATATGATGATGTGGGTTGTAATTTTCTTGTAATTTTGGAATGTTTTTGTTCTTATGCATTTTGTGAATTTTTTTGAGACATAGATGGGGATCTCATAAAATAATTAATTTTAAAAAATTTTAATAGATTATTTAAAAAACATTCAGTCTTTTATTAAAAATGGGATTTGAGATTTTTTTTTGGAAAATGAGAGTTGGTTGTGTGGATTTTGAGGGAATTTTAGAAATAAAATGTGTGTGTTTTGTTAAATGTTTATTTCAATGAATGTTGGGTAAACTAAATTTCAAATCTTTTAATGAGGGTTATAAATTTTAAGAGAATGGAGTTTTCTATGTATTATTAGTTTGATGCATTTTATTTGGTTTATTATTCTGGATATGTTCCTAGTAATGGTGGGACTATTTTATTTGGTGTGAAATACATGAACTAGTAGAGTTCATGATTGCTATTATTAATGTTCTTCCACGCACCTCCTTGGAAGTCCATGAAAAAGGACGGACAGTTTATTTAAAGGGATAAACATCCAGGATGTTTTCTTCATTATTTATGTGCATTTACTCTAGTTTATGGACCTAACCAAACTTTGGATCAAGTGGAAGGGTTTGAAATTTCCATTTTTTAGAATATTGTTAATGGGTTCATGATTTGTCACCTTTATTTTTTGTATGGTGATCTAGTTTCGTCATATGTATCTTAAAATAACATAGACATGTGTTGTGGGAGCCTATGGAATTTGATATTGGTATTATTCTTTGTTTTGGTGGTATCATTTTCAATAGATTCCTGAGTCAATGTGATATTTTAAGCTATATATGATCAAGTTGTTCTTAAGTGATTTTATGTGGGTGGTTATGAGATGTTTTTGTAGTTCTGTGGAAGTTGTTCCTAGGTGGAGGTTGGTTTCATTGTGTTTTGAACATTTGAGACCTAGGGACCTATACTCAAGTATCTATGAACAACGTTTGTTTTGGTAAGCACCTGAGATTACTAATTCTATTGTTAAATTTTGTGAGATGGTTCCCAGGTGGTTATGGTCCTAGTTATCTATGTGGAGAATAAAAAACTGAGTATAGGACCCATGATGATTGAGGCTAGGTTTTATTTTGGGTTTATTAACTTTTGAAATTGGTTTATGGGATGAGTTTTCTTTGGAGGTTTCTGTTTTTGTTCATTAATGGACGTTGAGCCTTGTGGTGTTTCAATAATTCCTTTTTGGAAAGTTTGTATAATTAATATTATAATTTTGAAATTTTCTTGGTGTTTTGGAGACGTTTTTATTTCTTGGTATTATTCATTTTAGAGAGAGCGTGTGTTATTGACTCACCATTTTAGATGAAGTATAAATTTTTGGGAGAACTTAATTAGTATCAGTGTTTTATAGGACTTACATCCCATATTGCAGAGTTAAAATCTTCTTGGAGATATTGAATGTTATATTAGGACATGTTCTGATGGATTTAAGGAATAATTTTGTTTGGTGTTCAACTCTAGTATCTCATATCTCTTTCTCATGACATTAAATTTTTATATGTATTACTATCTTCCATCATTTTTCAACAGCTTTATGGGTGCAAAATTCATTTTGGTGGGGATGTTGAAACACCCTATGTTATTGTATGTGGTAAGTTTATATTAATTTTTATTGGTTTATAAATATTTTTTTAATTGTTGGAATATATATTTGATTCCTTGAATAATTTTTGAGTGTATCATGGTTAGCTAACATGGATATTATATCATGTGACAATAGTTCATTTAGGTATATCTTCAGATAGTTCCATTTGGAATGGTCAGTTCACGATTAGTTAAACAATGCAGGGTCATAGAAGAAACTGTGTGGAGTGAGTTTGTGTGTCTAGTGTGTAATGCATGATTATTTCATGGTTTGGTAAATTGTGTGGGTTAACCATGAAGGTAGCATAGGAAATTTAATTTTTGAAAATTGAAAATTTACCCTCTCTAAATTAAACACCTAAGATATCTATTACCCCTACAATCTCAAGTGTCTCACCCCTTAGTCAAACCCACCTATGTGCATAACCTCCAATCTTCAGTCCACCCTTATTTATTTATTCAAAATGATTCCCTCTCAATTCTACATCAAAATTCCAAGGTGAGGAATATTCTTATATTCTTCCTCAATTTCTTGATTCTTCTTTCTATCCCTCTCACTGCTCCTATTTGGATGAACCTTGGGTTTTGGATTAACTTAAATTTTGTTGTTTCTTTACATCTAGTGTGTGAGATCCCTTTTGTGGATCACTTTTATACCATATTAATAGATTTAGATAATTATTCAATGAATTGAGGTAATCTTTCCTAGGTCCGAGCCTTTAATTTTTGAACTATTGAATGCATGGGATTTATATTAATGGTTTGATTATTAAATATATATATTAATTTTTTAATTGAATTTCTAAAGGGAAAATTGTATTTTTCTTCAATTTCCATGGAAATTTAAGGGGGTTATTATTTAGATAAGCATAAAATAGATTTTATTAAACCACACACACCAATTATTTATAAAATTAACTGAATGATTTTTAAATTATTGTTTGAAATTTATATAGATGGTTTGAGATTTCAATTTTATTTTTCAAAATTTATACTAGGAATTTTGAGAGAAACATGAAATGAAATGTGTTGTTAAAATGTTCTTAAGGATTTATTCAAATAAAATGTGTGGTTTACAATTTTTTAGACACAATTTCTATCATGGGATAATTTAAAGAAAATGATTAAATATTAGAATGAAGTTTTATAAAATTTGGGTTGGTTTTTGAAAAGGATATGATGGATGATTTCAAGAAAATTAATTTAATAAATTTTTTTAATTGATTCCAAATTGTATAATTTCAAATATATGGAAAATGAAGCGATATCTTGAGATAGAATTTGTAAATGACCTATTTAGAAATTTGAAAAGGGTTCAAAGCTTGTGAGATCCTATATGATTTCCCTCATATATTGGTTAATTCTTTTATGGGTTGTTTATTTTTATTGAGAAGGATTTAGTATGTGATTTTCACAAACTGGTCTGGGATGTTATCCGAACTGGTCCATCATAAGTCCTGAAAGGGAATTATTGATCCCCACAGACTAATAACAAGAACCTGGGCATCAAAGGAACTCCTTTGGGAATGATTTTTCCCAAATCAGAGATACTGAAGAAGATAAAATATAAATACTGGAATAAAAAAATGATAAAAATTCCAAATAGGTCATAAACAACTACCATGATTCAGCTCATTTTCATACACAAACAACATCCAAAACAAATATAAAATATTGAAAATAGAAACAAAACTAACAAAAAGAAAAAAACTATAAAACACCTCAATCCAAGCTTGAATCCACTCCATGAAACATTTGGTTGCTCACCACCACCCAACTCACCCCACATTGGCCATTATGATTAAATAATTGGATCAACTAAGAACCTAGAACTTGAAATTTTATAAGCATGACCTAAAAATCTCAGTTGGTCACCACATCCAACTAAAACTATGAAATATTTTTCATAAGGAAATTCTTTAATTCTAGTTTAAAAATAAATCTAGAAAGTAATCATTACACATATAGCTCCGGGAAAACACATAATGATTCCATAATCATATTTAAAAACATTATACTTTGTTTCCTAAAACAAAACACATACATTATGAAAAAAAATCCACCAACCTAAGACAATTTAAAACCACACACACCATTAGCTTTTCTAAAAAAACCACACATTTGTTTTATTTAAATGAAAATGGAAACTTTGAAACCTTAAATTGAAAAATCCATCTTCAAATCCCAAACATTAATTTTAAAATCTACTTTAAAGAACCCACACAGGAGTCTTTAAATTCAAAACCAGTTTTCAAAATAACCTTTGAAAACTAATTTCTCAAAGGAAATAAACCAAAACCCATAAGGGTCAATCAAAACAAGTAGTCACCCATATATAACTAGGAATGAATCAAAATAAGAAAATGAATGGCGCCATAACTAAGAATGTATGGGAAATGATTCAAAAAATCCTAGATCATACTCCCCTCAATCCAAACTCACCAACCAATCGAATGTGTACTGATCTTTACCCAAGGATACCTAACATGAAAAAATATAATCATATAAGGATATATGCACCCTAATTAGATACCAGCATGTGGTAAGTCCATACAATCATCCCACCAGACCACACACAAATCACAATGACGATAAAACCCCACCTATCCCTTATTCCTACATGGATAGTGGGAAAATAGAAACATGTGAAAAACTAGAAGAATGAGATAGATCTTACACTTAGTAACCATCATCCCAGGATCAATAATGAAGTTTGTAATAAGAACAAATAAGCTAGTTCTAACAAATAAGTCATAACCAAAACTACCCTTGCCTATAAAAATCAATGATAAAAGGCCCCATATAAAAAATTCAGTCAGGACATAACAATAATATTCCAACACAAGGTGACCCACAATCATCACATAGAGATAAAGAATCTATACAATGGGAAAATGAGAAAGGGGGGTCAAGGGTTATCTTCCATACATTCCATTTAAAAACCAAAGTGATAGAAATTTCTTTTACACCAAAACATGGCTCATAATTCCATGACCCTTTCTTATTATATAAAATAATTTCCAAACACCATTTGAAAAATCATGGAAAACATCCAAGCATTTATAATATTTCAAATTCACCATCACACAAGTCCTATCTTCTTTGAAAATCCAAAAACTATCCAAGGGACTTTATTTCTATCACAATATTCATAAAAAACTACTTAAAACATTTTAAAAGATTCAATAAAATCACCCATTTCTTTTTATACATTTCAAAGCTACCCTTAAACAAGGGTATTAATCTTTCAAAACCAAAACAAGGACAAAATTACAACCATTTGGCATTGACCATTTAAAATAGGAAACCATTTCATTCCATAAGGGCTAAATCACACACACATTTCAAATAACCATTTGAAATTTATATTGAAAACCCATTTATCAAACCATTTTGAGTTCAACACCTCAATTCAAAACCAAATTCCCTTTAAAACCCTGTTTTAACCATTTGAAAACCAAAACTTGAGTATAGAATGATTCCATAACATGGAAACCATTTCAGAAATCCATATAGGAATTTCACAAAAGATTAACATCTTTAAACATTCCATTTCGAACATGGAAACTTAAAATTCACATGGAAAACCAATTATTCCAAGATCAAAGCATAAATTAATGGTTTTAGAACGTCAAAAATCTATGAAATATAATCATAAATTCATATAAAGAGAATTTATAAATCATAATCGTTCATATAATTACAAAATGAAACAATTACTTATTAACACCAACCTCAAAGAAATGAGAAACAAGCTAGAAGTCATCACCTTCAACTGTGATTGAACCCATAAGAATAGAAATGGTTTCTACAAATCCTAAACACCTAAAACGAAAATATTATATCCACCCATAACCCAAAAATTAAGGCACATGATGAATGGGGATCATGGGGGAAGTTAAATCAAAGAGATAAGAGAGGAATAATGAAGATTAAGTAAAGATAAGAAGAACTCACCTTAAATCTCTTTGGAACTATCAAAAGAGGGCCAATAATGAAAGGGGGAAGAAAATGGAGACCTTACCTTGCTCCCAGGGGCATGAAAATGTAGAGGGAGATAAAGGGGGTAAACCCCCATAAAAATTGAGAGTGGAAAATGGGAAAATCTCAATTTTTAAATACCTAGATAGGGTGGATGGTTTGACTGCATGGTTTTACAAACTATGTACCAACTGTGTATTGGTCACTACCTAGGCCAAGAACCACATTTCATGATTACCCCTGAGAGGCCACATAGTTTAGAGAAACCATAAACCTTATCTCATAACAACCCTAATCCCCACATGGCTTTTTGGGAGTTCCGCTTAGTTTGAAGAACCATGAAGAAGCTCTGAAATACAGATCTGCCAAAAATTTCAGATCTAACTGCATGATTTCCGCATGGTTTATGAAATTTTTCACAAGTCATTACCCACTCCAAAATCAAAAAAGGACCCCACATTTTCTCTACAAGGGGCTGCAAAATTTTTACCTAACCATGAATAGCCCGTGTTGATAAACCATCCACAATTAAAAATGAACTGAAAAAGGATCTTCTTAAAGGGAGGCTACACAGTTCCCCTCTAACCGGAACCATAATCATGCATAGTAGTAAAAAATAAAAAATTTCCAATTTCCATGCCATAAATACATGGAAACTCAAACCAGGCCTCCAATTCTCAAAATAACACTAAAAGAACAACACCATGACATGGGAGTGTCACAAACTATTCACTATTCCATTTTATTCCCCCAAAATGTTCATGGTTTAAATGAAATAAAAGATAAATAATTTAATATCAAAAAAGAATATATCAATGGATCCTCTCAAGACCACACAACCTCATATCCAACAACCTCATATTTGAAATGATTAAGCTAATTAACCACAAAGAAGAAAATGTATCAAAGAAAAACTAACATGAAAACCTCAAATAAGAGGTCTTAAAAAACATGGGAATCCTAACATGCTCTCTATAAAATTTATAGTTAATCTAAAATGGTCTCCTAACAATTTAGAGTTCATCTAATACGGTGGAATAAAATATCTATTACTGAGATTGTATTATTGAACAACTGAGAAACCATGATATGAATACACTCTCAACCAAAAGCACTTAAAAATAAAATAAAATGAATAACAACCACAAATATCTGGAAGAAAATGATAAGATAAGTCACCTTGGGTCACGACATGCATGGATAACCTAGGGTCAACACAGGATCACCCACACATGGTGCATCTAAATAGACACAAACAAACACAAGTTAGTATACCACACTCAACTAGTGTATCACACACCCAATTTACCCAACTATGCACCCAAAAGGCATCTATAAAGTGAAAAAATAAAGCACCATTAGGTTTATCCAAAATAAAGAGTACAATCAACTATCACAAAGAGAGGTTTTCCCAAACAATGAGTGTCAAGGAAATGAAACTTGTTTCCCAGACACAAAACACCCATGGGGGGGCATTCCACTATAGATCAAAAAATGCCCTAAAAACCCCACCACCATCTACAAGAAAGATACAAAAAATGGAACCAACCCCATGAAGCATCCCAAAAGGGGAAGAAATACTCAAAAACCAACCACAACAACCGAATCTCTAAGGATAAGATCACAATAAATGAGGTAAAAGTCTCCAAAATAAACAACACAACCCATACTCAAAAGGATTAAACCCGATACCTATTTTGAAAAACCCAGCTAATAAACATCAAAAGGTAACCCAAAGGCCATAAAAAAAGAAAACTCAAGGAGACACAAGCACTTCCTCCCCTTTCAGATCTCCATAAAAGAACCACTAAATTATTCCCTCCTTAATAACTTCCAAAAAAACCCTCACTCAAGAGAGGAGGGACCAAAAACTCTCATTATCTCATCTAAAACTATCCAAAAATCTCTAAAAAACTCTCAGTAGATAAGCTTCAACTATCTCAAGATAATTTAAGATCACCCCAATATCATACAACCGTATATTTTCTTCCAAGATCGATGAAGGTTCCACATCCACCACTCCCCATGGAGTCTAGGTACGCACCGAAACTAGAGAAACATTTTCAAACATTCTAGGGGATGTCATAAAAAAAGGCATGAACATCATCAATTAATTCCTCAAATCATAAACCAAAAAATTCATCTATATACCATGAATCAACCAAAACAAAAATCCCTCTAATGGGGCACACCATAACAAAATCAAAGAAACCTTTTTCTTTTGAAAACTACCATTTCACCAAATAATTTTGAAAGCACCTACCACCAAGGTATGAATCCCAAAACCAATTACAAAAAATATTTAAAACAAAACATCCTCTATAGAACAAACACATTGCTCAAATAAGGAAAGATGAATATTTACTTTCAAAAATCACATTTTACTTTTAAAATCCAGCATAAAAAATTCTTATAAATACTCGTTTCTCCTTTTCAAAACAATTTCCAAACTTGTTTCAAAAACAAAAATTCCTTTTGAAATAATTACCATAAAGGAAACCACCACCTTTAAAAACATTTCATAAAACCATGTGAATCCAATATTCCAATTTATTCAGAAAACCATGATTCAAAATAAACATGTTCAAAATCCCTTTAATTTTATAAATCAATGTTTTAGAATTCCAAGCACCCACAAGCACTACAGAAGCATCCAAGATAGGATCATAAGAACCACATACCAAAAAGGGAAACAAAATCCTCAATACACCTCCCATAAGTGAAATCCACCTTGGTTGAATGAAGATTTTAGAAGAGTCCAAAAAAGCTAACTAGGGGGAAATGGTGTCATGAATGATTCGACCACCATGGTTTGGGAAACTGGGCATCAACCGTAAAACACATAGTTCAAAGAAGGTTCAACTGACCACATGAGCACCACACAGTTTCCTAATCTGTGCGATCCAACCATGCGGATTGAGTTTCCTTCCACTACACCTCAAAACAAAAGAGAAATCCTTGATATCACATTCAAAATAAAAGGTGGTATAAGAAACATCTATCATATAAAATTATACTAGAAACAACTAAAAGAAAACTCAAATTCACAATTTGAAACCCAAGAATCCCTAACATCATAAGGTTAGTAATAAACAAAAGATAGCTTTAATATCCACACTCTTACCTCTCAAGATCCAACAAACCTAGTCTCATGTGTACTAGGACATCTACAAATATAAATGGATACACATAAGAAGATTAGGATCCCACTAATAGAAAACCCAATCTTTGATACCATTTTATCAGGAACCAGCCTAGATTTCCATTTGACTCAGCACCTAACCTGGCCTATCATAAGGCATGAAGGAAATTCTCGATACTCATGAGTTGATGATAAGAACATAGTAATCACATAAAATAATTTGGGAATTATTTTTTCCAAATTAGAGATACAACAACAGAATAAAATATATAATAAACCTAAAACTGATAAACATTCCAAACATCTCATAACCAACTACCATGATTCAACCAGTTTTCATATATAAAAAACATCCAAAACAAAGATACATTAAGGTAGAAATAAAAAAATAACCAAAATAAAATAACTACAAAGACCCTTTAGCTGAGCCTAAACCAACTCTATGAAACCTTCAATTTCACACCACCACCCAACTCACCCCACGTCGACCATGATGATTAAACTAAAGGATCCACTAAGAACCTGTAACATAAAAATTTATAGGAATTAGATAAAAATCCCTATAGGTAAACAAAACATTCCAAAACTATGAAATATTTTTCATAAGGAAATTCATAAATGCTGGATTGAAAATAAATCTACAAAGTAATATTTACACACATATATTATGGAAAACCCAAAAAACTTCCAAACAAAAATCTTTCAAAACATTCTTATTTATTTTCAAAAATTGAACACATACATTAAAAAAACAAATCTACCAGAATAATCCATTTTAGAAACACATGAACTGTTATAATTTCTAAAAAACAACACATTTTTTTTATTTAAATGAAAATAGTAACATTAAAATATTGAACTAGCTAAATTCATATATAAATCCCAATCAACCTTTTCAAAATCCATAATAATGAACCCTTATAAGAGTCTTTAAAATAAAAATAGGTTTCACAAATACATTTGAAAACTCATTTTCCAATGGAAATGACCCAACACCCACATGGGTCAATCACAACAAGAAATCACCATATATCAGTAGAAATGAATCAAAATAAAAAATTGTTCCATAATAAATAAAATTGGGGAAATGATACAAACAGGCACTAGATAAAATGAAAATCAATCAAAACTCACCAAGAAATAAATTTTTTCAAGGGATCTACCTAAGGATTATCAATGTAACAAGAATCTAACCTTATAAGTATATAACCAACCAAACTAGCTACTAGCATGTGTTATGTCTGTAATTTCATCCTAATATCCCACAAAAACATAGTAATGATGATGAACCCCAAGCTAGACCTTGTTCTTAGTATAACAATGGGAAACTAGTGGCGTGTGAACCAACTAAAGGAATGAACTAGATCTACCACTTAGTACCTGGTATCCCATGACCAATAAGGAAGTGTGATATAAGAACAAATAATCTAAGTCTAAAACACAAGGACTATCCAAAACCACCCTCACCCCTAACAACCAATGATGAAAATCCCCATATACAAAATGAAATCAAGGCATATCAAGCACATTCCCACATAAGGGGAGAAAAAATCATTTTATATAGATAAAGAACCCACACAAGGTGTAAACGAGAAAGGGACAATCAAGGGGTGTCCTCTACACACACCATTTAAAAACCAATGTTCCAAATGGTCCTTTAACACTAAAAAACCACTTGGAATGCCATTACATTTTCTAATTCCATAAAATACATTCCAAACACCATTTGGAAAATGATAAAAAAATATCGAAGCATTAAAAACATTTCAAAGTAACCCTTATACAAGGTATCTCTTCATTAAAAAAAAAACCCGAACAAGGGCATTCATTTATATTAGAGTTTTCATAAAAAACTACTTAAATTTTTTTAATAGGTTCAATAAAATCACCCATTTCTTTTAAAATATTTTAAAGATACCCTTCATGAAGGTTATTCTTCTTTTAAAACAAAAAACAAGGATAAAAGGCCAACCATTTCCTCTAAAACCATTTGAAACAAGCCACCATGGAATTAAAAAATAGGAAAATCACACAAACATTTTAAATAACCATTTGAAATACATAAACAAGACCCCTTTTCTTACAATTTTTAGGGAAAAAACTCAATTCAAAATCAAATTCCATATAAAATATTTTTTTTCATCATTTTAAAACTATTGACATCATTGTTTTAAGGATAAAAAATATATTTTTTATGATATTAATGATTTTTATGTTTTCTTTTAAAATTTTATATTATAATGTAGATTGGAGATATTTTGGAAATGTATGACTCACTGTTGAGGTTGATTCACCACCAAGGATGTGACACCACCGATATTGTCTCAACACCAGGATACCAAATATGATAAGTATGAGATGACTCACCATCACCAATGTATCACCATCAGATTGAAGTCGCCATCAAAAAAGGATTTTGGAAAGGTACTGAATTATTTCATTGCTAGTCTAACCTTTCACCAGACTCTGTCTCACTACCAAACTCAGAGTCACCACCAGATCAGGACACTACTAGCGTGTCTAACCACAACAATCTCAGTCACCACCAGAATTATACACCACCAAAAAGTTTCATCATTCTAAAAACTCACCGCCCGTGTTTATGTTTATTTTGAATTAAATCTCAATAATTACTAGTTTATCGAATTAAATATTGACGGGTATTTTAATGATTATTCCATAAATTGTTTACAAGGATTTATTAAAGAATATGTGATCCCTGAGTATGAGGATGCATAATATCTAGATGATTCTCTTTGTTGTTTCATTTTACTGATAAAAGAATAAGTATACTATCTTGTGCGGAGAAACAAAACTCTCATAATGAAAAAAATATACACATACAGGTGAAGAGAGCTGAGGTGTTATGAAGTGTTATTTACACAAATCATTATTATCTATGATCAAATATAGACAAAGTGAATCACATTAATCATCTGGGAAACTTCATACTGATAGAATAATGAAGTTTACAACACTCTATTTTGCTGCAAGTTTCAGAAACTCGACTTGATCTACCATTCAAGCTACATTTAAAGAGTCACAAGCTGTAGAGCATATCATTTAGAGAAAAATGATCTTTCTACATCTTTTAATTGATTGTTTTTGTTTATTTGGATTTTAAATTTTGATCAGTGTGTGTATACTCTATTTATCACACACACACACTGTCTTCTACACCTAAAATACAAGATACTTACATATATTCTTATCACCTTTTATTCCTATTTCTTATGTGTTGTGGCAGAGGTCTGTGTGTGGCCTGTTTTATTTTTACTACCACGATTACTATAGAAGAGGTCTTTATGTGTCCTAGATAGTTTTCTTATTATTGTATACCCAATATATGTTGTGGATCAAAAGTTTATTTTTATATAAAACACTTGGTAGTAGGTGATTTCCATGTGGAGAGGACAAAATCTCAGCTTTAGACTAAACCTCTTGTATTCAATTCTACTACGTGTTTTTGTTTTTTTATTTCTATGATTTAAAACTGAATCTTTTATAAACTATAAAAAACCACTACTTTGATAGTTTTCTTTAATTAGTGTTTATTTTAGTTTTTTATTTATTAAATTGATTTCAAATGTTAAAATAAATTTTAAAGTATTTTAACTAAGACCTAATAAATCTTTGATAAATATTTTAAAAGATTTAAAATTATTTCAATCTACTGTTTTAGCTAGTTGGGAAATATTTAAATTAATTATGGGATTTTATTTAATCCTATTTATAACTGAAATTTTTGTTGTGTACTCAATTCAGCCCCTATTAAGATACTCGTTCCTACCAAAATTTGGTATTAATGTTTTTCATAACATTTAAAACTTTAATTTTTAGTTTCTCTTTAAAGATATTAAATTTCTATTAGTTGTAAATTTAACTCTTTAAATGAATATTGTACTGAAAGGTTCTACTACTAACATACCTTCTTTTTTCAATTGAAATAACTATTCTTAGTGGAATATCAAAATGAAAATTCATATAGAGGGTATGTGATTTGTAATCTAGTATGAAATTGAGGATAAATATGAGATACCTAAGTCTCTTAGAAAGGATCAGAGTGATGATACTAAGATTTCCTATAATAACAACTGTAAAATCATGAATTCCCTTTATTGTGATTTAGGATTTGAGGAATTAAATAGAATTTATTCCAGTAAAACTACCTTTTAAATTTGTGATACACTAGCTATTTCCCATGAAGTAATCGTTAATGTTAAAGAAATTAGATTGAACACCTATAAAATTAAGTATGATACTTTTTGAATTAATATTGATGAATTGATTTCGGACATGTATCTCTGGTTAAAAAAAATAGTGAACACCATGAGCTCCTTGGAAAATCCAGTATTTGACAAGGATCATATTATTATACTTCTCGGATGTCTTCTTGAAAGATGGAGAGGGACATCAGTGTCAATAATATATTCCTTTGATATTAGAAAGATTTCAGTTGAAGAATTAATTGGTAAATTAATGATGTATAAAGAATAACTAAAATTCATAAGATAAGAGGATGATGATCCAATATGAAAATCAGTAGCCATCAAGTCTAATGCATCTAAAAAAAGAGAACGAAAAGGTACAAGATGAAAGTTCTAGTGACAGAGAGTCACCACATGATACTGGTGAGGAAATGGCTCATCTAGCTAGAAGATTCAAAAAGTTCTATAGGAAGAATAATTTTTTTTCATAAATCCTAGTTATAAAAGAAAGTATGATAGAAAATGAAACTGGATGAAAGATTGGAAAATGGATAATAATATAAATAAGATAACCTACTATGAATTCAAGAACAAAGGAAACGTAAAGGTAGACTATACAAAACTGAAATACAAAAAGAAATATGAGGACAAGGGAAGAAAATTCAGGAATATATAGAAGAAACTTAGAGTTCCTCTTAGGATAGCTCAAGTGAATCAGACTCTACTCTTGAAAATAAGACAAACCAATATAACATGTGCTTCATGACAAAAATCTCTAAGGTACCTCATATATCTATTATATTACTAATGCTTAATGATGATAAATATCAAAGTGAACATATTTATGATGAAATGTATCAAGAAAAAATGTTTTAATACTGAAAAAATACTTGAGGACACTTTCAATAAACTTAAAAACAAATATAATGTTATAAAAATATAGCTTGCTTTATCTTCCAGTATTAAAACTGATCTTACTATAGAAATATAAAATAATTCCCTGTTGTTAAAAGAGAATATTGAACTTAAATTGTTTAATGAAAAACATAATAAGTATTTAGAATGGTTTACTAATGGTAGAGAAACTTTAACACAAATATTAGGAAAATATATTAGTCCAAAGAATGTTAGAGGTATAGGTTTCCAACCTAGACATAGAAGAATAGTTAAGATCAATTTTGTACCAAAATCTAATTATGAAAGTTATACTTCTAGTTATTATTCTAAGGGACCTAAAAAATTTTTTATTTCAAAAATATTACAGTGTTTTTATAAGAGACCTAATAAAAAATTTGGGTTCCAAAATCCCTGATTACCAACACATCTAGACCCAAACAAATCTAGGTACCAAAATCATTCCTTTTATAAATTTTGTGTTTTAGGAAAAATTCATAAAGACCTCATATAAAATTATATATAACTTTGAGATTAGTTTTACAATACATATGGAGGGAGACTACTCATGTTTTAAGAACCTCATAAAGGTTTATGGTAGTCATGTCACCTTTGGTGATAATGCTAAAGGGAAAATTATTGTCCTGGGCCAAATTTAGTAACATTAATTCTGTTTTAATTTCAAAAGTACTTTTTTTATGGTTTAAAGAATAATTTTCTTAGCATCTCACAATTATGTGATGATGGTTTTCTTGTTAAATATGATAACAATTCATGTAATGTTTTTAATTCTCAAAATGATTTGATATTTACTACTTTAAGTAATGAGAGAGTTTATGATTTTGATCTTAATTCATTAATTTCTCAAAATGTTTCCTACTTGAGTTCCCTTCATAAATAATGTTGACTTTGGAATTGGAGAGTAGGACACTATAAAATTCACTCACATAGGAATCTTACAAGGAAAGGTTTGGTCCATGATCTACCAAAACTTTAGTTCCCAAATAATAAAGTCAATAGCACCTATCAAAAAGGAAAAAACACAAGATTTTTTTTAAATTAAATAAAGAAGTTTAAACTTCTCAACTTCTTGAGTTGGTTCACATGAATTTTTTTGAACGATCCAGAGTTTCTAGTCTAAATGGGAAACACTATGTTTATGTACTACTAGATGCATTTTCTAGGTATACATGGGCATTATTTTTAGCTCACAAGAGTTAATCTTGTTCTTATTTTATCAAGTATTCTATATCTATAGAAACATTAAGTGGATTTAGAATTAAAACATTAATAAGTGACTATAGACATGAGTATGATAACCAAGACTTTGAATCTTTTTGCTCACAAAATGGATATAGTCATAACTTCTCTGCTCTTAGGACCCCTCAGAAGAATGGAGTTATAGAAATATGAAATATAACACTTCAATACATATCCATGACTATGATAAATGAATATTACTTACCAATATATTTTTGGATAGACGCTATGAATACAACCTGTTATATAATAAATAGAGTTTTAATTAGACCTATTTTGAAGAAGACCTCTTATGATCTATGGAATAGTATAAAGCCTAAGGTTAAATAATTTATAGATTTTGGTTGAAAATTATTTATTTTTATCACTAAGGATAATCTTGAAAAAATTTCCTCCAAAAGAGATGATGGAATTTTCCTTGGTTATTCATCCTCCAGTAAATCCTATAGAGTTATTAATAAATGAACCAAGACTGTGGAAGAATCAATTCATATAAAATTTGATGATATAGGTCCACGTAATTATAAAACCCATTTAGGAAACCTCGGTTATGATTTTTCTTCATTTAAATTAAATTTAAAACCTATTGATTATACTTTATATCAATAAAAAACAACCAGTTGTGAGGAATTTCCATAACTTTTAGAACCTCAACCTATAGAAGAACCTGAAGTGACTAGACCCACTTTCTCTAGAACAGTTATAACCCTTAAAAATTACCCTTTATATATCGTAGTTGAATACCTAGATAGTGGTACATAGACTAGATATTCTATAATAAATTAGGTTGAACACCAAGATTTATTGTCACATCTTGAACCAAAGAACATCAATGATGCAATAAATGGTGAGTTTTGGGTAATGGATATGCAAGAAGAACTAAATCAATTCTGAAATAAATATAGTGTGGGAACTTGTTGATAAACCCAAAGTCACCTTGAATATATGTTATAAATGGGTATTTAGGAACATGGTAGATCAATTAGGCCTGATAGTAAGAAATAATTCTAGACTTGTTGCACAAGGGTATATTAAAGAAGAAGGAATTGATTATGAAGAGACCTTTACACCAATAGCGAGACTTGAATCCATTAGAAGATGGTTTTCCTATATAGCTCATCTATATTTAAAACTTTTTCAAATGGATTTCAATATTTCATTATTAATTGGGTATATAGTTGAGGATGCTTTTGTTGAACAACCCCATGGTTTTCAAAATATTCATTTTCAAAATAATGTTTTCAAATTAACAAAATCATTATATGGTTTAAAACAATCCCCTAGAGAATGTAATGATAGGCTCATCTCTTTTCTTATTTCTAAATCTTTTTCAAAATGTATAGATGATCCTACCCTATTTATAATAAAAATTTTAAATATGTTTTAGTCATACAAATTTATGTAGATGGTATTATTTTTGGATCTTAAAAAAAATTCTTTATGTACTGAGTTTTCAAAAATGATGCAAAATGAATTTGAAATGAGTTTAATGGGTGACCTAAAATTATTTCTTAGTTTTCAAATTTTCAAAATAAAGAAGAAATTGTTTTAAATGAAAGTAAATATACATGGGATATTTTAGAATAGTTTGGTATGGATAGCACTAAGAGTAGTGATACTCCTATGAGTACCACCTGTAAGTTGGACCTTGATGAAGCAGGAAAACAAGTGGATCAAACCAATTACAGATGTATGATTGGATGAATTCTCTACCAAACTACAATCCAACCAGATATTATGTTTAGTGTGTGTATGTGTGCTTGTTTTCATGAAAATAAAAAATATTCACACTTGGTTTCTGTAAAAATAATTTTTAAATACCACAAATATACTACCGATTTAGGGTTTTTTACCTAATAGGACATGAATTTGACTTAGTTAGTTACTCTGATTATAATTTTGGTCAATGTAATTTAGATAGAGAAGTTTCCTTTAGAACATGTCACCTTTTAGGAAAGTCACTAGTATATTGGTGTATTAAGAAACAAAATTATGTTTCATTGTCTAATACTAAAGCTGAATACATAACTACAGTTAGTTGTTGTGCACAAAGTTTTTGAATGAAAAACACATTACTAGACTATGGATATCAATTATGAGATGTCCCTATAAATTATTCCAAAAAAAAAAGAGCTATAAATATTTCATATAATCTTGTATCACATTTCAGAAAAAATCATATTGATGTAAGACATAAATTATTGAGAGATAATTTTCAAAAGGGTGATATCACTATTGAATAAATTGACATAGAACAATATCTTTATAATATATTTACTAAGCCTTTGAATTCTGCGAGAATTAATTGCATCAAACCTGAGTTGGGTATGATTAATTTCTGTTGAAATTAATTTTCTCGGAATTCTCACTATTGAAGATTTATCACCATTGAATATTTCTCACCATTGAATATTTCTCACTGTGGAAGATTTATCACCATTTAATATTTCACACCATTGAATATTTCTAAGATTTAAAGATTTATCACCATTAAATATTTCTCATAATTGAAGATTTATCATCGTTGAAGATTTATCATAGTTGATGATTTCTCACCATTGATACTTCTCACCATTTATACTTCTCACCATTGGAATTTATCCCATGATTTTGTCAATTTTTTCATTATTTCTATTTAAGACTCTATTTTTGTTTTAAAATTTTAATTTATGATTTATATATTTATTTTCTTTTTAATTTGATTATTCAATTCATAATTCTATCTTGAGTTTTGATTATAATTTTTTTAATCCCTATGATCCCAAATGATATAAATTTGACACTTTATCAATTTTCGATGCACTCTTTCCTCGCACATTTTATCTTAAACCCTATGCAACCTTTCTCTCCCAACTATTTACCTTTCCATTCCTTTGATTGAATCAACCATGAAAATCTCCATAGACAGTGTGAAGTGACTTTCAGAGTCATTTCTGGATGATTCACGCCCATCAAAGAAATATATGGGTGATTTGAGAAATCATACTGGTTTAGAGTCGTTGAATCCCAATATTTCAAATAGAGTAGTCATTCTCAAGAAAGAAGTTCAAGAATAGTGGTTTCTTTAGAACAAGTCTTCAATGATTCAGGTTATACAGAACCAAGGATGGGTGGATTGGTTCTCTTCCAAATAGATACCATTCTATCCTAGGTTGGTATACATGTTTTAACAATTTTTAGAGTACAACATTGAAGATAATGAAGACTAGGTAAGAAGTAGAGTGCATGGCAGAAAAGTTGTTTTTCATCAAGACAATGGGTTTCATGTCTTGGAGTTCCAGATGAGGGAATAGAAAATTACTACCAAGTAACTACTATAGAATACAATGATGTTTTTATTTATGAATAATATTTGGATAAAATAAGAGAAGATGAAGTTTTAAGAATACTGATTGCATCAATGCTTGATGGGGAGTATAGGCTACTTTTTAAGTTCATTCAACACATGTTTGTCACAAAAAAGGAGACTTAGCTACTTTAAGATACCAAGATGGTATCTATGAGTAATAATACCTCTAGATAAAATTATTTTATGTATCCTATGTTTATTTCCTCAATGTTGGAAGCTAAAGTTTTTGTTAGTAAGGATGATGAATCAGTAATAGACTGTGGTGATTTTTCCATCACTGGGGTAATTTGAAAAAGGATGAGAATAAGTTAGAATCCATGAGAAAATAAATAGGTGGTTGATGATGAAAAATTATATGTTGATTTCAACCCTATTGACCATCCATCATGACAGAGAGACCTTACTGATCCTATTTTTGAACCAAATGAAGCAGTTGAATATTTTGATTGTAATTAGGAGAAAGAATCTATTGGTGGTAGAAATTAAGAGAAGGAATTTGCAGTGGATAAAGGTAGTGACCCTAATTTTTCACATGAATCCCCTCCTATTAGCTATGGATCACCTAGTCCACCTAGGAATATTCCTAAAAGAGAGACACTTTTAAAAGGAAGGAAATGATGAAGAAGTGACATAAATATCGGGTGAAGATAAATTAAAAAGTAATTCCAAATACTCTTAGGATAATGGAAATGGTGAAGATTAAGAGGAGGAAGAAGAAAATGATGATAATGGAAATAGTAATGGAGATGATGGTGCTAGTGATATTGATGATTATGTTGATGAAGATGGTAATGGAAATGAGGATAATAATGTAAGTGGAAAAGATGATGATGACGATGATAGTGGTTTTTTCCCTGATGGTTCTAGTGAGAGAATTATAAGATAGAATTTTGAGATTCCTCAATTTATGCTTACTTTTCCTAGAGTCTATGTTTATAGATTAGAATAGAGGCCCAACTTTTTTGGTGAAGTGGATATCGATGCTAGAGAAAAAAGGAGATTCATCAGTTGAGGGGGAGCAATCCCAAAGTTTGGAAAGTCATCATGTTGAGTCCGATGTTGCTAATCTTTTTATGCCTATAGAACATTTTTAGATGGATAATGAAGAAACTATTATTGAAAAATTAGTGGATGAGAAGATGAATGTTTTTTTGTTTTTAAACAATTATTTTCTGAGTAGATGGGAGTTGACCCTTCTACCATTGAGCAATCAAGTGAATTTCATAGAACTGTTGAGGACCCTACAATTTTTGTACCTACTGCAATTGTGTCTACATCTACATAGCCTATAATTGTTGATATTCTTGATAAATATTTTAAAGGATGGACGACCCTAGGTATGAGGAATGGAACAAGATTCATGGGGGTCCACCAAAGAATGGTGGACCTAATCTTTGAGATGCAAGAGATCCCGAGGTATCGTTAGTTGCTCAGATTGATGTTGTTGTTTTGTTAGAAATATTTTCTTCTTAGAGAGTAGATACAACTATTTTTTCAACCATTCTAGTGTATAATATCACTATGAGTGAGAAAATCTTGTTTTTAATGTCAGGATTCTCATATCAGTGATCAGGGAAGAGCTTAGAGCTGCATTAGGTAGTACTTCAAGTGATGTTGTTGCCTTACCTGAAGAAACATTGAGGAAGTTTGAGCATAACAATGAGCATGCCCACATGATGATCAGGGAATACATAAAGGATATAAAATCTGAAAAATATACCATAACTAAATTCATCCATTACTATTTGTCTTGGATTTTTTCCAAGAATGAGTTGAATGCTCATTTCTAATATCTGGTAGAGAATTTGAGGATGCCTCCAATAACCCAATATTTTAACGATCAAGTCAACCAGTTGAATATCATAACTCTAGTACTTCATCCTTTTATGGAATAAAAGTCAGAATTCTTAAATGCTATTGAATTAGGTGGAAATATCATCATGTATTTTATAAAACTCATGAATCCATTTTTGCATGTGCATGGAACTTCTATAGTGGATTAAGAAGGCATTCCTTGTACAACACATCTGACTCCTCCTACTATAGAACCAAATTATTTAAGACATGGAGTGACCAAAGACCAGAGTTTCCCTTTTCTAGCAAGGTTTTATCATTTCCCTTACTTCCAAATAGAAATTGTAGAATCTCAAACCGATCATCATATGAGAGCCTCAACCTCCTTCAACTATAGTTGGTGTTTATATATATGTTCCTTCTATCACCCCTCCCTCTATTTATCTAACCTTACCCCAATACAATAATAATGATAAGGAAGAAGGGAAAGTACATCTTCAAACTTCATCCAAGTCCAAAAACCATTGATGATTAGGGATTGTGTATTTTATGGTAATTTTTTGGTGTATTTTTTTTTCAATGATTTTAGAGATGTACTTTAATTGAATTTTTACTAGAACCTCTCTTATTTATATTATGTTCACTTGATTTTCGTACCATTTTGTGCACTTTTTGATAATAACAAAATGGGGAGAACTATATTATGAAATTTATTTCTTCTCCATTCGACATTATTATGATATTATAGTAATATTTCTTTGATATGATATGTGTCTAATTTTCCTTTGATACTATTCTAATTTATTTATCTTTAATACCATCTGTATCTTCATTACCTTTGGTGCAATAATTTATCTATGATACCACATATATACGACACCATGATTTTTTATCATAAAAAAGGAGGAGATTGTTGGACTCCTTATTTTAATGATAAAAAAGTCATGTTTATTATGATGTTAATGATTTTTATGTTTTTTTGTTAGCATTTTACATTATAAAGTAGATTGGAGAAATTTTGGCTAAGTATGACTCACCGTTGAGGTTGACTCACTGTCAAGGAAGAGACACCATTAAGAATGTCACACTGCTAGGATTCAAAATCATCTATGTATTAGAAAACTCACCATCACCAATGTCTCACTGTCAGAGGGAATTCACCCTTAGAAATGAATTTTAGAAGAGTACATAATTGTTTAGCTTCCAGTCCGACCTACCGCCAGACTCTGTTTCACCACCATACTCTACGACACTGCTAGATAAAGACAACATCAGTGTATCTCACCACCAGAATCTCATTCATCACCACAATTAGACACCACCAAAAAGTGTGATAATTAAAATACTCACCACTAGTTTTTATGTTTGTTTTTAATTAATTCTCTATAACAAATAGTTTATCAAATTAAATAATGAAGATAATTTTAATGGGTTTTCCTTAAATGGTATACAGGGATGCATTAAAGAATGTCTCAACCCAGAGTATGAGGATCCAGAATATCTAGATAATTGTCTTTTCTTCTACATGTCGCTAATAAAATAAGAAGTAGACTCCCTAATGCAGAGACACGAAACTATCAGACCATAAAAATATACACATACATTTGAAGAGAGATGAGGTGTTGTGAAGTGTGCCTTACATGAAGAATTCTTAACCATGATCAACTATAGATAAAGTGAAGCACATTGATCATCTAGGAAATTTATAACAGAAAAAACAAAGGATTTTACAACACTCTATTCTACAGCTAGTTTTAGAAACTTGACTTGATCTAGTACTCAAGATACATTCAAGGAGTCACAAGCTGCAGAGCATATCATTCAGAGAAAAATGAAATTTCAACATCTCTTACTAACTCTGTTTGTTTATCTATCTTTTACATTATGAGTAGTGTGTTTATACTCTTTTTATCAAATGAAAATATTCTCCTGCACCTAAACTAGAAGATACTTAGATATCTTCTCAACACATTTTATTCATGTTTCCCATGTTTTTTGGTAGATGTTATTATGTTCCCTGTTTTATTTTTACTCCCATGATTACTATGGAATAGGTCCCTATGTGTCTTGGATAGTTTTCATACTATTGTATATCTGATCCAGGTTGTGAATCAAAAGTTTAATTTTATATAAACTACTTGGTATCATGTTATTTATAAGTGGAGAGGACTATGTATCCACATGATATTGAACATCTTCTATTCAATTATGATGTGTATTTTTTTTGTTTTATTTCTATGATTTAAGACCAAATCTGTTTTAAACTATAAAAAACAACTACTTTGATAGTTAGCTTTAATTTTTGTTTATATAAGGTTTTTATTTAGTAAATTGATTTCATAAGATAAAATAGTTTTCAATGTATTTTAACTAAGTCCTAATCAATATTTGAGAAATATTTTAGAAATTAAAACTTATATCAATATGTTATTTTAGATAATCAGGTTGAATTTAAATTAATTGGTGGATTTTTTTACACCTATTTATAAAAAAAATTATTAGGCACTCAATTCAACCCACTCTTGATATACTCACTCTGACCAAAAAAAACCAATACCTAATTAAAAACCCATATCATAATAATGGAAACCATTTCAAAAAGCCATACAGGCATTTCATGAAATCTTATAATCCTTAAACATTCCATCCCAAACATGGAAATATGAAATTAACATGAAAAAATAATTATTCCATTTCAAAACATAATGAAATAGTTTCAAAACACCAATAAGCTATTACATATAATAATACGTTCATAAAAAAAGGAATTTAGAAGGCGTTAGCATGATTATAATTCCAAAATGAAACAATTACATAGTAACACCTACCTAAAAGGGATGATAAAAAATTCAAAAATCATAAACTTCAATGGTGAGTGCACCCAAGGGAACATAAATGATTTGTACAAATCCTAGACACTAAAAAACCATACATTAGATCCTTCAAGACCCCAAAATTTGATCTACATGATAACTAGGGTTCATGGGGGAATCTAAATCAAAGAGAGATGAGAGGAAGAAGTAAGAAGAGGGAAAGAAAAGAATAAATCACCTTAAATATCTTGAGAACCAAAAATGGAGAGCTAAGAATCCAAGGGGGAATAAATCAGAGCTCCTTCCAAACTCCCTAGGGCTGGGAGATATAGGGGAATAGAAAAGGGATTGAAACCCCTTAAAACTGAGTGGGGAAAATGGGAAACTCTCAATTTTAAACACCTAGACATGGTCCATGGTTTGGCCATATGGTTTAGAAAATAGTGTTCGAACCATGAATTAGATAGTTCCTATTAAAGGAAACACCTTTCATGCTTACCCTTGAGAGGCCACATGGTTTGAAAAAACCACGCACCACATCCAAGAACCATCCCAATCACCATACAAATTTTGGGGAGCTGATAGAGCTAATATTTTATTTATTTTTTATATTAATTTAAATTATTTAGTCTATAAAAATTTATTAATATAATCTTATATGGATCAATTTTGGATTTATGCTGTGTTTTGAGAAATATGTAAAAATTGGTTAATTATGGAATTTTTACAGAATTTTATCTCAAGGGTATTTTTGGAACTAATTTTAAAATATTAATCTGATTTGAGTGATTATGTTTTTTTATTCCTTGTTTTATTTCCTTATAAATTTTATTCAGTACTAATATCTGATTCAAACAACATGAGGGCTGAAAAAATCATTCAATTTGGAAAATTGTTCGCCTGGACAGTGTTGACCTTACCTTCATATCATAATCATAAGTCAGGATACACACATCCAATTTGAGGTGATTATACTAGGTATGTCATGATAAAACATGTAATAATTTATCAAATTAATTTTAAGGAGTTTTTAACTCATTAAGGGGGACATTAGACATTATACATTTAATAAAGAATTCTGAAATTCTCAGCTAGAAAAATTCTATATAATTATTTATTCCATAACTCCAATGTACAGTGGTCAATTATTCTACAATTTTAAGGGTGAACAAACAATACATTTATGAAAAACTCTTAAAATTGATGAAACAAGTTAATCAACCATGTATTGGGTCAAACACGTGAAACCTTCAGAGAACAGATTCTAGCCTATAAAAGGAGGAGAGCTCCTTCTTCTCAAATCACTATATTCCATCCAATTCCATCTGTGGCACCAAAGAGGAGATCTCCACTGAGGGAGGCCGACCGCAAATCTTCCCCTTTTGTTATTATTCATCAATTTTTTCTTTATTTCTAATTTTTTCAATTTTAATTTATATTTTTAATAAATTCAAATATTGTTTTTATTTTTGTGTCCATATTCTTCACCCTTATTTTTCTTCCATTATTCTTCTTATTTTCTTTTCTTCTTATAATATTTTCACCATGAACTCTTACCCTAAAATAATTATGAGATAACCTAATTCTTGTATTGGGGGAGTTAAGTGGAAATTACATTCATTATGTTCTTAAATTCATATGTTTTATTAAGTATGTGATGAGAATGAGTATTGTGCACATGTGTGGTGATCGTCCGCCACAACACTGATCTCAAAATCACTTCTATTATTTTATTAAATCTTTTCTATCCATTATACTATATACAACCTCTTCATACGATGGAGTTGAGACATTCAGTAGATGAAATGGCGTACCCTGGAGCTAGGTCTTGGGAGATATCACACTCTCGATCGAGGTGTAACATTAACCTTGATCATAGGAGGAGGTTTAATTAATATTAATAAATGCATTCAATATTTCACACCACTAAAAAAAAGAATATTAATTCATTAAAGATATCTCATAATTGAACTATCAAACTTAATTTAAACACCAAGAAGGAGAATTATAGAACCCACAAACCAAACCATAAAGGCTAAGTTATTTCATCATTAAATACATTTTTTCATTGGATGTTAGTTTTATATTTAATTCCTTTTAAATTGAATTAATTTACTATATTAAATAAAAAAAAAGTAGTTCATGTGATATTGAATAAGTAGGTGAATGACTAAAAAATCTCCTTATGTGAGACAACCTTGGTCAGCCATTGTGCCGCACTAGGAGAACATAGAAATTTGATTTTACCATATCTTACAACAAGTGTGCATCCAAACTAGCACTGTTTCTGGGGAGATAATTGTTATTTTATTTACTTTTTCTATTTTCAAATTGTATATATATTTTAATTTTTTTTATAAAAAACCTTAAAAAAATTCTTATTTTCATGATGTTTTCAAGAGATCAATCCTTCAATACATAGAATAATTACTCATAGGTGAAAGAAAAAGAAAAAGATTATATATAAGAGGCCCTCCACATAAGGGATGATGCACTTATGATAATGATCAATCAAAATAAAATAGACATAACAACCTGGATCTCACATAAAGATTTGATGGCTATGGCCTATGGGATCTGAACTAACATACATAGATTCAAGGATAGAAAGAAGTTCCATTAGTTTTCCACAATTTCACTGAATACATCCTAGAGGTTGAGGCCCAACTCGAGAACTATTAAAAACCTAACCATTTTAAGAACCAAATCCAAGATGACCATGATGATCTAGAGCAGGTTCGTGATGAGGAAGACTTTTCTAATGAGATACTTGTTGGAGATCAACAAAATCTAGATGAATTATAGAATGATTATGTGGTACAACATGATCTCCCTAATCCATTTAATATATAATATTTAGTACCATTTCATGTCACTATAGCCATTGAAGATGAAGACACAAACCATGTGGTGTAATTTGAAGAAAGGATGGAGGATCCTGACTACCTACCTCCATCCAATGAGATCCAACTTTAAGAGGAACTTATCACTAAAGAAATGGTTGATCCAAAACCAACTCAGGGATATGATCCTTTCCTAAAGATTGTCTTTTCTGATTTCATTCAATCTAATTTTAGTATCACTACTTTTGGTTTTGAAGTTTCATATTTCTTCAATAATTTATTTTCCTCAGAGGAAGATGACTCAATAAATCCTACACCTATTGAAGAACTCATGGAGATCCCTGATTTTAATGAACATACATTTTTGGAAGCCCATGAAGAAATCCAATTAGCCGAGCCTAAGGAAAATAATATAGATGATGCTCACACTTAAAAGGGGAATTTTGACATCATGTTAAAATTATATTAAACTAAAAATACATTATAACCCTACTTTTGAATTTAAAATTCATATTTCCTGGGTTGAGCCAACATTGGAAGAGAAATAGAATGTTTCACAAGTATCAATGAAAGAGGAGGATGTTTCATATTTCATCCTACCCCTTCCATGCATGTTGAACCACTGTTTCGTCAGAAATTTGTGTGTGGAAATGGGTCCCACATATTGTGTTTCCATTGTCACCTTTCCTTGAAAATTTAAATGGTTCCCCCATCTGTAGTTGAGTGCATACCTAATTTCCGAAGCCCAGTGATCGTCAAGGTTTTCAGGCCCAGAGACTACTGGGGACCCACATTGGTCAAGAGGATGGGAGGTCGGTCTCATCGCTCCCATTTGGGGGGAGATATTTTCTACTATGGGACTCTCTTATAGATTTAAGATATGTTCGTTAATCCCTTCCTAATACCGATACATGAAAAATTATCCTAACAAACATTTATAGGTTAATTTCTCCTTTATGTGTAAAAAATGGGATTTATTGGGTGAGCCCATCTATATGTATTCAAGGTTCTTCATCATCCTTTAGAATTGGGTGACTACTTGTGTAATAAATCCATATGAATGATTGGTTTGGAATGTGACCCCATATATGGAGGTGATTAATATTCTAAGGATGATATTGAAACCTTATAAGGTGTCCTGCAAATTATAGTCACTGCAAAAATCAAAAACCACATAGTTTGTTTGATGACAGGGCTTACACACTAAGGATACCCTATTTATGATGCCTAATTAGGTTCTCATTGCATCACTCTAAGCTCACATGAGCTATGCTCGGTATGAGAAATAAGGGGGAGTAGGTTATTATCCTCATGGAATATGGATAAGGGGTCTATATATTGGGACAATCCTTGGGGTGTTTAGTGTAGAGATCAGGCCTTAGGAAGGTGTCCTACATATCCCAGTTATGGATAGAATCAGAGTTCTCATAGTTTTCATATTCCTTATCCTACAGATAATCTAAGGTGGATGGTTATATTCAGAGGCATTATTGACTTTGTCCATTCATTAATTCTAAGGGATTATACCAAGATGGAGGCTCCCATGACCCTGGGATTCATAGTGTGGATGGCAGGATCCGTGCTATTCTTTAATCCCATGTGATCTATGATCATTGTGATAAACAAGGGATAAGAAGCAGTTGATGCATTTTATTTGAATAAGGGCATCATATTTTGGGGTCACCCTAGATGATTAATATGGGACTCATAACTCGAAAGAAGATAGCCTACATATCCTAGATATGGTAGGAATCATATTCTTCATAGTTCCCTTTACATCGGGGCTTACACGCTGAGGAGGGATGAAGTTATTGGTTAATGAGATTCCCTTTTGACATAGCCCTGTTATAGAGGGGTTGTTGTATGACTCAGTCAGCATGTACTGACATTAATTTCATGAGATGGATCGACACACATGTGATGTGTCACAAAATCCAGTGTGGTATGTCTAGAGGGGAATCACATGTCTTGGATGACACCCATGGGAGACATCTTGAGTCTGGGACGACATGTTTGGAGGGCATTTTGAGTCTCGACTAACTTCCCTAGGGGTTTCTATGAAGGTTTTTTCATCATTTATAAATGACCTCATTGGACCTGACCGACATGAACAAGCACCGTTATATGATTCAGGTGATGTTTCCTAAGGTCTTGAAGAGTCCTAGGTGATGGATCCATAGGGTTCGCGAGATTAAAGTGGTGTCTGTGGGGAACCATGTGGCATTCTTTGACATGTCTTGAGTATTTCACATGTCCTAGATAGTTCATTGAAGGAATGTCACAAGATCTAGGTGATGTGTCTTTAATTTTTCATGTGTTTGTGGGTGATACACGCGAAGCACGTTCAGAGTAGTGATCATGTATATTACTCAATCCCTCCACCTTTGATCTTGGTTCGGACCATTGTGTCAAAGATATCTCGGTATTATTCAGTGTTAGTTTATCTTGGGTCTCACCTAACAAGTGGGATTGAGGGGTGTCCTTCACATGTCCCACCTAGAGTTTTTTTTCATGATCTACAGATTATCACGTGAAGCACTTTATTCCTAGAACATGACTTCTTCAGTTGTCTGTTGGTATATTACCTGACAGAAAGCTGTTCGGTCACATGATCTGTTTCCCGGAGAAGTCTGTGGGAGGATTTGAGCATATGGTGTGCATGGAGGTAGTCAATGTTTAATCTCCAAGCATCCATCCAACCAACATTTCCTCATATTGGGCGGGGGGGGGGGGGAGATTTATATGCCTCTCCCCCGTGTACTCTCTAGTTTGTACAACATATATGCGATGAGTCTAGGTTGGAGTTGGTGAAGGGGTATGGCATCATTGGGCTTCGCAAGTCCTTATTGTGGGCTACATCAAGGTATTTTCTTGATTTTTAGCATCTATAAGCCCTTATGTTATGCGGTCATGTTTATAGGGCTTCTCTGGTGTCATGTTGACATGCCTGAAGGCCTTCCCAAGATCAAGGTGCCTATTAGAAGACATTCACGAGATTTTGGGTGACTTGTCTTGGGGTTTCATGGGACTACGCCGTAGGTGTGCTAAGAATTTCACATGCCCATCAGTTACCATGAACACCTCTCAGATCCCTTCTTTGGATCTCATTTTTTGTATGCGATAAGGGTCGGGAGTCATGTGAGATTTCATGTGTGCTATGGAAGAAAATTCATCTATTTTTTGATGACGTGTCACATGACCAATATGGGTCATGCGGGGGTGTGCGAGTGTCTCATTAGAAAAATCCATTCGTTAGTCCTTTATGTGTTGTGGAGTCTTCTAGGATGCTACATATAGAAAGGATGAAAAGACAAAGGGGCTCTCGCAAGGCAAGATAGACAAGTCGTCATAGACTCGAAGTGCCTTGTGGGTCGTCAGGGGCGCGTCGTGTGACTTTTAGCGACCGTAAACCCATATTGCCTCCTCCCTTTTGATCTCCTTTGTTTTATTTTACAAATTTTAGGGGTTATGTGAGTTGGTGTGAGTAATATATATCATTTTTACTCAATTTTTGAATGATGTATCACCTGACCAATATGGGTCATATGGAGGGTGTGCAAGCATATGGTGGAACGGTCTATTCGCCTAACCTAAAGGCATTACGGAGTTGTCTGACCACACCTGAGGGCTTCAATGTGGCAATCTTGACAAGCCAGAGATGTTTCAAGAAACATTCCAGACAAGTCATCAGGGATTTGTGGTGCGTCACATGTATTCAAGGACATACATCACATGTCCTTTAATGATTGCAAACCCCTCTCACCGCCTCCACTTTATCTCCTTCATTTTTTATGATGAAGGTTTGGAGGGATCATGAGTTGGATTTAATATCATAGAGGGATTTTATTCCCCTCAATGATGATATGGAATTTTAGATCCATGGATACTAGGGGTTTTTATTTTCATACATCATATTTTCCTTATTTTCAAAGGATTTTGGTTGGTTTGGTAGAAACATTCCAATTACAAAACATGTGACTTTTGGGTGCTCATTCAGTTTCCATCATGCGACCATCAGTTTGGAAGAGGATTTTCTTAAAGGGGATACCCACATGAATTTCTACGGGTCATGGAGGATTCTATTTACCTTGAAATGGTCATGCGATCATGAGTCTTTAGAGGTCTGTGAGTCTTTAACCATCCTCACCTTTCTTGCTTTCATGGGGAAGAATAATACCCATGTTCAGGCATCTCTTCCTTTATGATTTTTTTGATTCTTATTTGGTAGGAATCAATAAATTCCCCCTCTTAGGAGTGATTCCCTAGGGAACAAGGACTCGGTTACGAGGAAAACTAAATGCCCTCCAATGTCCTTGGTAGTGTCACAAGCCAATGTTTTGGGTGTTTTTCTTGGTGATGAGTGAATGAAGGTGCTTTATGTTCAATGGGGTCATTCGGGCATGATATATGCCCCAAATAATGATCGCTTTTAATATCTTTGGTGTAATATAGTTTAAGGTCTTCTAGATTTTACCTTCATAGAATAAGGGGTTGGAAGACCAAGGATGACTCAAAACACTATGTGGTGTTGAGTTCCACCAAGATACTATTTGGGATCATGAGGATCAGAGTTCCTTTCTCTCAAGGAGTATATTAATTTAGGTAGAGTGTTAAATACATTATGAATCAATAATAAGGTCAATTAAATTTTATCTCTACTCTTTTCCAAGGTCTATGATAGTCTTGTTGGGTGAATGTGGATGAGGGTGAAATGCTATGGAAGATAATCCTTCCTAGATAGTTGGGATGTGGCTGATGTAAATCAAAATCCATATGTTTGACCAATATAATATGGAATGGGGTAGACATGATGGGTATATCTCTTGAAACTGTGGGGTGTCAGGTTCTACCACAATATTGTTTAGTCTCACAAGGATTAGAAGACCCTTTATGTTTGTCCAAGATATTCTCTATTTTTTGGTTCTGAGCCCTTCTGTGTTAGTATCATGGCCAATCAAAGAGATATCTTTTTTCCTTTCCAGGGGATATGCATTATTTATGAAGGCTAAAAAATCAATATTATGATGTTGGGTATGGAAGAATGGCCACCCAGGAAGGGTTATAACACCCTAGGGAAGCTTATTACTTAATTGAACAGCTCAATCCCTAAGCCTTGTGGTATTGAATCATGAGGTGTGAGACATCAAAATGATCAAGAATGAAGGGTCTCATTCCATCCTTAAGAAAGATCACAAAACATGGAGATGCAACATTGAGGGCCTCAAATCCACTTAGATAGTCTAATATGGAGACATTAAATCATATGAAAAGGTGCTCCAGTCATTAGGAAGGTATGTGACAATAACCTTGGGGATATATTGAAACACAATGGGCTGCCAAGTTCCTCCACAATGATGTTAAGATCACAAGAATCATAAAGCTCTTTATACTGGTACAAGATATCTCTGGTTTGTGGGTTTGAGCCCTTCTGTGTCAGTAACATGTCCAAATTGAGAGATCTCTTTTCCTCTTCAAGGGAAATGAAAGGTTTGTGACGACCCAAGATGACTTAGATTATGAAGTGGGATGTCTGGAAATTGTAATATCTAATAAGGGTTCGAGTACCCTAAAATTTGCACCACCACCTGCTGAACATATTCTCATGCTGAGGAGATGTGGAAAATCATTACTCAAATTTTTTCCTGGACCAGGGGGTCCATTGATCATATCTTGGATTTTACTAGGTCTACAAAGGTAGACCTTATGAGTTTTATGCCTTACTTATTTTCATTCACTAATGTTTTTCCTAAACTCTGAAGACGAAGAGTTTAGTGGGTAGAGACTTGACTTTTTATCAGGAATCAATTTGCGGGTTTTCTGCCGGACATGTTCTCTGTATCATTCACTACCAGTTTAAAGTCTTTCAATTTGGACAATCATAGTCTAGAGTTTATGTTTTTACAACTTTGACCAAGGTTTGAGTGGTTTAAGGTCAGTCCACTTGTGGACCTAACAAGGGCGATGTCACAGAAGAGCCTAATTAGGTTGTCCATAGTCAAAAGTACTCTAACATCCTCATGAGCATGAGGTAAGAGTGCTGTAAATCATTGATCAAGGTTCTCAGGTCATGAGTAACGATATGGGAAAATCATTCCGAGGATAACATATTGCACAATGGGGTGATGGGTTCCACCTTGGTGTTTCCAGGCTCACGATGATCAGAAATCCTTTTATATTAGGCTAAGATGTCTCTATTTGGTGGTTTTGAGCCCTTCTACCTCAATAGTAGGGCCAAACAGAGAGACCTCTTTTTTTCTTAAAGGGATGTAAAATGTTTTTGATGATCCAAGATGCTTGAGACATGAAGTGTGGAGTATGGATTGAGGTTCTTAAAAATATGATTTAATCACCCTGTTATCTTTTTTGTCAGGGTAAGGAACTTTTGGTCCTTTGATAAGGAAGGGTGGTGGATGATGACCTACATAGTTTATCATCATATAGTGGGTATGTGCTTCTGTGAATTTTAAAGTCATGTGGTAAGTATTTACTTCCTTGAAGTTTAATATCATTCATTAAGGACATAATTTTATGCAGTTTAATGTCATGCGGTGAGGACGAGGGTGAACCGACAAGAATAGATATGAATTTATGAGGTCCATGAAGTATCAGGATTGAACCCCAAGGGGTTTCCTACATATCTCATTTGGTTGGGAATTAAATTCCACATAGTTCTGGGAAATTAAATACTCTATGATGGTATGTCCCATTCATCTAGGTGGGCACTATCTTTATTGAAGGATGTATATAGGCCTAGGATTGGAGATCCAGATGTCACTATGTATCTTTTATGGGAAGGAATCAAGTTACACATACTTATTAGAATTCCATGCCATTCAATGTCATGTGGTAAGGACGTAGTTGGACCCGTTTTGTGCTTTTATGTCTTTATCTTGAAGCTAAACCCATACCGAAATCTCTAATGTCTCGTGAGATATTCTTGGCATAAGAAACAAGGAGTGGCATAAGTTTCCCTATAGTACAATGACCAAATAGGGGTATAACAAGGGAGTTTTTTGTGATGTGGGGGATATACCAAGATATAGGATCAAGTCATCCCTACATATCCCATAAATATGGGAATCATGTCACATGTATTTCTTGATGGACTATGCAGTTTAACATCATTTGGTTGGGGAGGATGTGACTCGACATGAATAGATAGAAAGGGAAGCTGTGGATCTGTGCAATTTTATGTCAAGTGGTAAAGAGATTGGCTATGTAGTTTAATGTATTATAGTAAGGAAAGATTTCATGAAGTTTAACATCATACAGAGAAGATGAATTCCATGTAGTTTAATGTCATGCGTTGAGGAATAATTACATATAGTTTAAAGTCACGTAGAGAAGAAGAATTCAATACAGTTTAACATCATTCAGTGAGGATGAATTCCATGAAGTTTAACCTCATGTAGTGAGGATTAATTATATGGAGTTTAACATAATGCGGAGAGGACAATTTGATGGGACTTACACTGATGTGGACACCATATCACTGGAAGCTTTGAAAAGTACTTCTTGATAAATCTCACAGTGGTGGGTGGTGTTACATTACCCCATCCATGGTGTCCATAAAACATGCTTCATTATGATAGTCTTTATATATGACATAAGGCCCATCCCACTTGGGTTCCAACATTGAGGGGCTTATTCCATAGTATCATTGGAGTTTTGAGAGACAACACCAGTTCTCTCTGAAGGAAGGAGAGAAGGTGTACATTTTCATTGAAGGATCTTGCAATCCAATTATGATGGACCTCCAGATTGTGCAGCAGACACAACCTCTTCTCGTATAACCATTATAACTCATCCATCCACTTTTGAGATTGTTCAAAATCTGAGAGCTAACCAAAAATGGAAATTCAGAGTGAGGTAAGCTGGAACTCTATTGGAAATACTAAATCGGTCTCATACACTAGTGAGTGGTGTTTCTTGTGTGGCAGTATTCGTGGTGGTATGGTAGGTCCATAAAGCATGAAGGGGTTTGTACGGACAAGACTTCTTATCCTTGTTCAAATTTTTTTGGTGTATGTTTGATAAGGTATTATTAAAGGCCTCTATCTATACATTGTTCTATGCATGATAGCGGGATGAGTGATTGGAATCGATATTGTTCTCCTGGTAAAGATTTTTCAACTCCACAGAATAAAAATTGGTGTTGTTGTCTGTCAATATCATGTGAGAGATACCGAACCTTGTGATGATATGAGACTTCATGAAGTTATTGATGTTCTTTATCCAGACTTCCTTGAGAGGTATTTACTTATCCCACTTATAAAAGAAGTCGGTAGAAGCAAGGATGTACTTGAACTGCTTGGTTGTGGCTGGGGATATTCCCCCACAATATTCATTTTCCAAATGGTGAATGGATAGGAATATTTACATATGTGTAGAAATTATAGTGATGATGGATGAGGTTTACAAGAATTTGGAACACATGATATTTCTTAGGGAATTCTACACAGTCTTGTATCATGTTATTCCAATAGTATCCCAACCTCCTGATCTGGGGGGAGGGCTTGGTCCCGAATTTTTGGGTGTCACAAGAGCCTTTGTGGAATTCTTCCTTGACGGTGTGGGATTCTCATTCTATTATGCACCTGAGGATAATTCCATCAAAGTCTCTCTTATAGAGCACTTTCTTATCATTTGGTCCATCCAGTAGAGTGATGTTTTCTTCTTAGTGAAGGATCTATTCCCTCTAAACACGATCCATTGGAAGAGTTTCATATCAAATATAACTAATTATAGGCTGCATCCATTCAGTGTCGGTCACTGGTTCATCATGCTCTAGGGTGGTGTTGACCGGCTTGATCTATCCTATATTACATAATATGATCGATGATATTTTCCATCAATGTGTGGTATTGAAGGTGGTTTCCACTTGATCAGGGTAGGCCGAGATGGTGGTTTCATTAGCCAGTGCGTCGAAGCGAGAATTTTATGATAGGGGAACATAATGCAGTGTGGTCTCAAAGGGGAATTCTTCCATTAATCCCCTAACATAGCCATTAGGGGGGGGGGGGGGTGGTTCATACTTCATGAAGGAAAATCCACCATTGATATTCTTTATCACTAGTTTTGTGTCCCCTTTGATATTTAGGTGGGTGATATGCAGTTGTAAGGCTAGTTCTAATTTAGTGTTGAGGGATTGGTACTCAGACTCATTACTTGTATAGACTCTGGACAAAAAAAGAGAAGGGCATGAATTCCTTGTTTATAGAGACAAATAAAATCCTAATCCAACCTGATTGAGCTTCGGGGTTTCCATCCATGTGCCGACAGAACTCCGGGAGGTTCCATCAAAGTAAATATCCAATGTCTGGGGGTGTCATGGGAATAGAAAACATATTCATTCGGGAGCTCTATATGGTCTGATATATTTTCTGGGGCAATATGTTCTTCTAGGAATTCATCTAGGGATTTTCCTTTCTCTTAATTTTTGGATATGAACTAGATTTCATACAGTTGTAGAATGACCATCCATCGAGCCAAGAACCCAGTCAACATGTGGTGGCCTAGGATATACTTGAGAGGATCAATACGAGAGACCAGGTGAAATTATTGGTGCTTTAAGTAACGACTCATATTTTTCACTGTGAAGATGAGTGAAAGAAAATTCTTCTAAACATATAAATATCTGGTCTCAGTACCTAGCATGGTCTGATTGAGGTAATCGAGACTGTTCTCTCTTCCCGTATCATTCTTCTGCATGAGGAGGGCACCCATTGAGTGTTTCATTGTAGCCACATATAGGATGAGGGTCTTACCTTCAACCGGAGGCATAAAAACTAGTGGGTGCAGCTTGTAATACCTGAAACTTTTGAAGGATCTCAAACATTCATTGTACCATTGTTAGACGACCCCCTTCATCACTAGCCTCGTGAAGGGGAGAGCTTTTCCAGCTAGGTTGGCTATGAATCGCCGAATGTAGGCAAGGTTCCCTTGGAGTCCCCTCAAATATTTGAGATTTGGGGGGGGGGGTGACATTGCAAAGATAGATCTAGTATTTTCAAGGTCAACATTAATGCCGTAGTGGCATACCACAATGATGTGGAATTTTCCCAATGTTAGACCAAAAGTTCCCTTTAGCATATTTATCCTTAAACTATGATGTCATAGCTTGTCAAAGATTTCTCTGAGGTCTGTGAAGTGATCACATCATTTTTGGGATTTAATTACCAGGACTTCCACATAACATTCAGTTATCATCCATAGAGATGGCTTAAAAATATGATGCATGGAGTGCTGATATGTAGCTGTTGACTCTCCTTTCCACCACAAAGTCCAATGAATGGAAAAGAGGAATACCTTAAGCACAACGAGGGTCACCCTTTGAAGGACATAAAAAATTGACAAAGGCATGGACCAAGAATCCATTTGGAGGGAGTCACACATGTTTCCTTCATGTTGTGAAAGTCACTTGCGCGCCACCTATGGGTCGCGCAAGTCACTTGAACGCCCTATTCTTTTTTTTTTCCGCCCAAGGTTCCCAGTGGACTATAAATAGCCACTATGGTCCCCCCATTTCGAGGAAATTTTTTCCAAAACTCAGATTCAAGCTCTAGTCGCCCAAGTCTTTGTCTGACGACTTCTGAACACTTCTAAGGTAATTCTTTACCTAGAAGGGAAGCTCTAAAGAGGAATAATAAGGCCTAAGTGTTAGAACACATCAATACTTGCACACCTAAGTGTCCATCCCTTAAGAGAAATGAATACACTTGTGAGACGCCTTTCCCTATCAAGGGAACTTGCGCGCCACCCTTCTGGAAGCCTCTAGGGATGATACTAAGGGCATGAGTTCAAAGTCGCCCAAGTATTACCCTATAGATTCTTCGTCACCCAAGGTGACTCATGTCGCTCAAGTCTACTTGCATGACTAGGACATGCATGCCAAAAAGATACTTGCATTCCTCCTTCCTAGTAACCTCATTTCCTCAAATCCACCTCTTCTTTTCAAGATATAGCCTTCAAAACCCTCTTCAATTCCATTTATGGAATGGTTACTTTGTTGGATTCCTTATCTGAAAGGAATTCTGTGAAAACCTCTCCCAAAAACTTGTGACGTACTGGCTTTATGTCACCACAGTTAGGGGTGTCCTATATAACCTGATCCTTTTAGATGAGAAGATATTTTGTTTTGGGACTCCTTCTCAGGAGTAATCCCCAAATCTAAAGTCCCCTTAACTTGGGCCTCCCTCTCAGGAGTAATCCCCAGTCATAATTTCCTTTAACATTGGGCCTCCTTCTCAGGAGTAAGCCCCAGGTTATAATTTCCCTTTAATTGGGAATCCTCCTTAGGAGTAAGCTCCAATATTAATTTCTTTTGATTTGGGCCTCATTCTTAGGAATAAAACCCAATAATAATTCCCTTTTAATTTAGGCCTCCTTCTCAGGAGTAATCCCCAAGTTAAAACTCCAAATATCCATAAAGTACATAATAAATTTATGGACCCTGCTCCTAGGCTTCTTTCTTGAAGTAAGTCATGGTCTTCATTTACTTGGGCAATCATACATATGTAAGACCCACATCATTTCTCATGACTGCATCATCCGTGGAACCATCGTCATGTTTACTAATATCCTTTGTTTCTCACACCGAACATGAATCACATGGTTTTTGAGTGTAAAATTAATCACGAAATCTCTTTTTGGGCCATTAACCATGCATAAACCCCATATTTCTTTACCTGAACTATGTGGAATTTGATCTCTTCCTTAAAAGTAGAGTACGTAGGAAGCCTTTATAAGGTTCAATCCCATATTTAATTAATTATTTTCCATCCCATATGAAATTAAACTATATCCTTCTTATCGAACTACGTGGGTTCTGATTCCTTTTTAACAAGGATATGTAGGTAGCCCATATACGGGTACGATCCCAACTCTGAAATAATCCCTATATTTCTGAATGAAAATAAACTTTAAGTGCCACACTAAGTGGTTTTAAAACTAGTATGGTTTTCATAATGACTAATAGATTTCTATATAATGTATTGAAAGATACCATTGTCTAAGAATCTCTAATACATACAGATGATTTTCCATCGATGAAGAACCTCAAATACATATAAAATATTCTCTAAATCCCATACATATCAATAATTGATTTCTAAATCTAAAGGAAAACTCATTTTCATGCTTGGTGAATTAATAAGGATTTGTGAACATAACTAAAATCTATGAGAGAGTCCCGGAGTAGGAAATAATTCCCCCCAATAAGGTGTGATGAGCCTGATCTCCCATCTTCTCGACCAATGCAAATTATTAAGCATAATTGGTCCACAACTAATGAGCACCTACCTTTGGAAAGTAGGTCCAAATGGATATAGAATCATTGGATGTTTCCGGTTCTATGAATAAACCCACTAGAAATCGATTGGAATGTTTGAACCTTAAACAAACATGGTCATCCCCATTTCTAGAAGAAACAAAAAATGGTAAACCTGATGTGAATCCTTAACCAAGTTAAATGATATTTTACTTATTTGTTAGGCCCCTATTAAACTCAATATGAGGGCCAAAAAAGCAATAAATGACATATGTGTTCATCCAAAAGTTGTAGTCTGGTCAAAATTATCTTGATTATGTCTTCTATATCAAATAGGAACTCTTTTCCAAGAACTCTCTGCAACACAGAATGGATTCTTTAAAGTTCACACCTGTGAATGCCTCGACCACTACTCCTGCTAGATCGTCATCTGCTCTGAGGACAACATCACCTACTCAGCGTCTTCAACACTAGGTCTTGAATGCATTGGTGAGGTAATACTGTGAACACGGTACCATCCAATATCTAGAGGCTGCTCGAAAATCCCTTGAAGTTAACAAATCACCCTGGTTGTCGGGACAACGACGACCAGTGGTCAAGAAGCAGGTGGTGCCAACCACCGTCTCCAACCATTTTGGGTCGTTATCCCCAGAATGCAACAACCAGTCCATCCCATATTATAGGGAGGTGAATGAAGAGGTAACTCAAGGCAATAGATCAAGAAGACATGAGTCCTTGCTGTGGACTTCCACCAACAATCACCGCTAGACTCACACGGTAGTGCCCCCTCAAGAAGATGAGGGCATCACCTCTAGGTGTTCGGATCAGGTTCCTCAGACCTGAACATGCAAGAAGAACCATGAGAGGAAAAATTCAGTCAACAGGGATCAGGTTATTACCTCATCCCCCTACGGATAAGTCCATCAATCTAACTTGATGGCAAACAATGAGCAGGCATATACACCCGTCCGTCCTGATTTCACTGCTCAACAGACTCATCCTGAAGTAACACACCAATCCCACCAGGCAATTTCAATGGAGTATTATAGGTAGGCACATACACCTATTTATAATTCATCAGAAAGTCAATAGGCTCGTCTGAATGCATCCAAAGAATCTCTCCAATCAAATGTGGTGACCACCTGTAAATAGGCTCATACACCTTCTTACACCCATCAATTCTGCCAGAAGTCTCATCTTCCAGTATTGAAGGAAGTTAATCAATCATATTTGGTGGAGAATAATCAGCAGACGCATACACCTGCGATTCATCAATCTAACCAACAGTCTTGTTTGGTTGCACCCAAAGATGTTAATTGGAAAGACCCAATGACAAACAGGATGCAGACACAACTTTCTTCCCCCACACATGAGTATTGATAGAATTCACTGACAGGAAAAGGAGGACAGGAGAAGGAACACACACTTACTCACAAAACGGAATGGACTTATATTCCCGTTCCAGCAGCTGATGTTACCAAGCACATTCTGACAATGGTGAAAGAGCAGAAGAAAATCTCTGCCCATATTCTGGATACCTGTCAGAATATTATAACAACTTCAGCAGCATCACAGGGAAAGAATCATAAATCTATCCCTATCAATGGATTGACTCATCAACATGTCACTCCGGAGCAGATACACACCTCTGTTCGAGTCCAAGAGGGTTATGAGGCATACTCCCTCATGTCATACATACAATCAAGTTGGGCACATACACGTGATTTAAATGGAGATAATCAGCCTAACCTGACCATTTATTCTGAGTAGGTACATACACCTGCCCATAATAACCACTTTTGTCAACAAGTGGGTTCTAAAGTGAGTAAGAAGGCATCCAAGAAAAAGACCCATCTAGTACAGTTGAAAAATCAAGATCCAATCTGCAATAAGTCCTTTCTCAATGTAACAGCCCAGAAAAATCTAAACCCAATTTTTATTATATTTTATTAAGTGAATATAATTATACTTTAAATAATTTTAAGATAATTTTTGTTGAAATGGTATTTGAAACTAATTATTTTATTAAAGTAAAATTTAATTTTGTTTCTAAAAGGAAAATAATATTAAAATAATATTTTTATCAAAACTTTTATTTAATATAATCAATTTTTTTTCTTTTTATGTAATATATATTAGTTTTAGGTTATATAAAATTATTAATAAAACTAACATTATTATAAAATTATAATTTTATTATACATTTCATTTAAAATTATTTTTCTAAGATAATATATTTTTTAAATATATGAGACACATTATGTTTTATTTATAAATTAAAAATACATATAATAGTTATATTACGAAAAACGCACTTAATATATATGTTTTAAATAAAAAAACAAATATATATATATGTTACATATTTTAAAATGTATATTAATAAAAAAATGAATATATATATATATATATATATAAACAAAAAATGAATATACAAATTTATTAAACTTATTTAAACAAATTTATATATATGTTAATTTACACGAATTATATATATATATATATATATATATAACGTCAAGATGATTTATAAAAAAATGATATGCTTTTGTTTATAAAAAAAGTTACTAGAATGTTATTACAAAAAATTAAAAGGAAATGATATAGGTGGCGTGAGGGAGTTTAAAAAAAAGAAACAAAAAAAAATGAAAAATGCTTAAAGGGGGAGGCGTGAATGCATGGTGGAGAGGATTTTTTAATTTTTTTTAAATAATAATATATTTCCTAGTTGAGGCGTGGATTTTGGTTGGGATGTCAAAAAGTAAAAGGTTTAATAGTGTAATAGGTTTTTCTTGTGTAACATAAAAGAAACTGAATAAATGTAAGCTTCTCGTGTAAGCTTTCTACAACCTACAAGCTTCTCAAAGAAGCTTACAAATATTTTAGGTTATAAATACTTTTGTCAAGATGACTCTCAATTAATTTTTTTTGGGTTCTCCATCTTTCAAAATGTTACGCGCTTGATGCCAGGGGTATCACATATCTTTTTTGAGCATTGTACCACCAGTAGTGTTTTCTGCGCCCTTGCCCAGTGCATTCGAGCCTTAACATCCAGTCTAAATCCACTAAGGTAAGGTTTTATATAGTTTGTGTTTGTAAAATTCATATATAAATACATGTGTATATACATTTATATATAAATACAAAACTTATTCTATTTTATATTTTTTGAATGATGAACATTTGTATGTAAATGATGTTCTTTATTCATAGAATTCTTGTAATAGATTATTTTCATCTGATTTTAAATTTAAAAAACATCAATATATTTATATATATAGTTTTGCATACGTATATATGTATATCAAAACCTTATCTATTTTAAGGTTTTCAAAACAGGTTATTGATGAGTTATTAAGGCTTTCTCAGGCATAATCTGCATAAGGGTTATTCATTTTGAATTCTTTTCTTTCTTTATTCTGCAAGGGATATTTATTTTATTTCAAACAAATATAATTATTTATAAGTTAATGTTTAATTGATTATTTTCATATGGGTGTAATAGTCATATTATATTTATAATTTTATCTTTAATCGTTATGCTTAAAAATATGCATATACATAACCATATGTATATAATATACATTTTCATTTTATTTATTTATGCATGTCACATAAGTAATGGCCATTATATTAATGACATGTCATGTGCATCACTAATCTTGTATGGATAATATTTATACATATTGTATGTACTAAATATATATGTATGCTTGATGTATGGTTAATGTATCGTAATGTAATAATGAATTTTAAAAGGATGATTCGTTAAAAGGAAAAGTCTATACGAAAATTCATGCGGGGATATGTCGATACGTCAATTGACTACTCCAGAGCAAGCAAATGATATCCTATGAAGGTATATATTTATATGTATATATATATGAATGAATATATATAATATATGTTTGTATAAATGCATTACTTATGTACCAAATGTTGTTTACAAGTTTAAATACATGAAAACCCAGTGCAAATGTATACCTATTTAGCACATGCTTACAGTTGTTTTTAGAAATCCTCACTCCTGAGCATTGCAGATAGGAAGGAATTGGGATGTGAACCCATCCTTCAATGATAGTATACGTTCCAAGTAGCCTCAGATTAAATGTTTTGTTTTCAGAAGATTGCCTAAAGTTTTCAGAAAAACACCGGTTTATGTATAAACAATTTTGAACATAACTATCTTCTTAAAAATGAACTGGTATTTTTATACCATATGTAATTTCAAATGGTATTTTTAAAAGGGTATTTCTAAACGTTTTGGAATAGTTTTTCAAAGAATGTTCATAAATATTTTTTTATCAACAGTTTTTAAACCCCTTACTGAGCATATTTTGTGCTCACCATACGTTTTCGAAATGTTTTACACAGGTTTCCAGAGTTGGTCATCGTTGTTGTAAGTGCGTAGAAGAAGAGATAATCATTCACTTTGTTTAATTTTTTTATTTTTCACTGTATCTTTGATGTTTTTTGTAATAATGTATCTATTTTCAGAACCTAGACAGGAATAAGGTCCTCTTGAATGTCACATATAAGGCTGGGTCCATACACTTGGTATCAGAGGAACGGTCTAGACAACTTTTGAAATAGATTTTGTCGTTTAAACGTTAGAGTCTAGGAATCTAGCAGTCCCAGTTTTCTAAATTCTGAATACGAAACTTCAGAATTGTTTTTAGTCCAACGATTGAATTATGAGGACGCAATTCTTTTTAAGGTGGGGGGGGGGATAATATAACTGCCCAGAAAAATATAAACCCAGTTTTTATTATATTTTATTAAGTAAATATACTTATACTTTAAATATTTTTAAGATAATTTTTGTTGAAATGGTCGTTGAAACTATTTATTTTATTAAAGTACAATTTAATTTTGTTTCTAAAAGGATAATAATATTAAAAGAATATTTTAATAAATATTTTTATCAAAATTGTTATTTAATATAATCAATTTTTTTTATTTTTATGCAATATATATTAGTTTTAAGTTATATAAAATTATTAATAAAACTAATATTTTTATAAAATTATAATTTTATTATACATGTCATTTAAAATTATTATTTTTTTAAAGATAATATATTTTAAAAATATATGAGATATATTATGTTTTATTTATAAATTAAAAATACATATAATAGTTATATTAAGAAAAACGCACTTAATATATATGTTTTAAATTTCAAAAACAAATATATATATATATATATATTACATATTTTAAAATTTATATTAACAAAAAAAATGAATATATATATATAAACAAATAATGAATATTCAAATTTATTAAACTTATTTAAACAAATTTATATATATTTTAATTTACACGAATTATATATATATATATATATATATATATATAATGTCAACATGATTTATAAAAAAATGGTATGCTATTGTTTATAAAAAAGGTGACTAGAATGTTATTAATAAAATGAAAAGGAAATGATATAGGTGGCATGAGGGAGTTTAAAAAAAAGAAAAAAAATAAATGAAAAATGTTTAAAGGTGGAGGCGTGAATGCATGGTGGAGAGGATTTTTGAATTATTTTTAAATAATAATATAATTCTTAGGTGAGGTGTGGATTTTGGTTGGGAAGTCAAAAAGTAAAAGGTTGAATATTTGAATAGGTTTGTCTTGTGTAGCATAAATGAAAATGAATAAATGTAAGCTTCTCATGTAAGATTGCTACAACCTACATGCTTCTCAAAGAAGCTTACAAAGATTTTAGGTTGAAAATACTTTTGTCAAGATGACTCTCACTTCATTTTTTTGGGTTCTCTATCTTCCTAAATGTTAAGCGCTTGATGTTGGGGGTATCACATACCTTTCTTGAGCACCGCACCGCCCGTAGTGTTTTATGCACCCCTGCCCGGTGCATTCGAGCCTTAACATGCAGTCTAAATCCACCAAGGTATGGTTTTATATAGTTTTTGTTTGTAAAAATCATATATACATACATGTGTATATACATTTATATATAAATACAAAACCTATTCTATTTTATGTTTTTTGAATGATGAATACTCGTATGTAAATGATGTTCTTTATTCATAGAATTCATGTATTAGATTATTTTCATCTGATTTTAAATTTACAAAACCTCTAAATATTTATATATACAGTTTTGCATAAGTATATATGTATATCAAACCCTTCTCTATTTTAAGGTTTTCAAAACGGGTTATTGATGAGTTATTAAGGCTTGCTCAAGCATAATCTGCATAAGGGTTATTCATTTAGAATTCTTTTTTTTCTTTATTCTACAAGGGATATTTATTTTATTTCAAACAAATATAATTATTTATAAGTTAATGTTTTATTGATTATATGAATATGGGTGTAATAGTCATTTTATGTTTATAATTTTATCTTTAATCTTCATGCTTAAAAATGTGAATATACGTAACCATATGTATATAATATACATGTTCATTTTATTTATTTACGAATGTCACATAAGTAATGGCCATTATATTAATGACATGTCATGCGCATCACTAATCTTGTATGGATAATATTTATACATATTGTATGTACTAAATATATATGTATTCATGATGTATGGTTAATGTATCATTATGTATAAATGAATTTTACAAGGATGATTTGTTAAAAGGAAATATATGTACGAAAAATCATGTGGGGATATGTCGATACGTAAATCGACTACTCTAGAGCAAGAAAATGATATTCTATGAAGGTATATATTTATATGTATATATATATATGCATGAATATATATAATATAAGTTTGTATAAATGCATTAATTATGTACCAAATGTTGTTTACAAGCTTAAATACGTGAAAACCCAGTGAAAATGTATACCTATTTAACACAAGCTTAAAGATGTTTTCAGAAAACCTGACTCTTGAGCGTTGTAGACAGGAAGGAATTGGGAAGTGAACCCATCCTTCAATGACAGTATACGTTCCAAGTAGTCTCAGATTAAATTTTTGTTTTCAGAATCTTGCCTAAAGTTTTCAAAAAAACACTGGTTCATGTATAAACAATTTTGAACGTAACTATCTTCTAAAAATTGAACTGGTATTTTTATACCGTATGTAATTTCAAATGGTATTTTTAAAAGGGTATTTCTAAAAGTTTTGGAATATTTTTTCAAAGAATGTTCATAACTATTTTTATTGACATTTTTTAAACCCCTTACTGATCATATTTTATGCTCACCCTACGTTTTCGAAATGTTTTACACAGGTTACCAGAGTTGGTCATCGTTGTTATAAGCATGTAGAAGCAATGATGATCATTCGATTTGTTTAATTTTTTTCTTTTTCACTATATCTCTGATTTTTTAAGCATGTATCTATTTTTAGAACCTAGAATAGAATAAGGTCCTCTTATATATCACATCTATGGCTGGGTCCTTATACTCAATGCTGGAGTTCTTGAAGCCCTCAGACAATTGTCTGTTGTAACTCAAGATTATACTCTCTCATTTCCATATTCCAGAAGTAACAACAATAATTCCGAAGGTCTTCATCAAACACTTCCTCATTAAGGATTGCTTCATGAAAATTCGGTCAATCTCGAAGTACTATCTTCAGATGAGAGCCACAATAACCCTCTGCATGGTCAGAAGACCAAGGAGTAAGAAGTTTCATCTTTTTCTATAACCCACCATGGTGGTCCTCCCCATGATGATGAATTTAGATGAGAAAGACCTCTCCGTAGTAATAATTCACATTTCCTGGAAAATTTTTCAATGGACAATGCACTAATGAGAAAGCCCTCTTATCTTGAGGCACTTGAAAATGCGAATCCAATCATGTCTGATGCCTTACCACTATCAAGTGAAATATATTATCAATAAGAAGATAGCCCGGGGTGTAGGTCATTCTCTGAACCACCCCTGGTTCATTCATCTTCTAATTTGACAAATGAATTCTCTACCAATCTTATTGAATCTGATGAAAGAACAAAGAAGCACCAGCTTTGATCAAATCAGGTAGAAGAATATTCATCGAATGACAAAGAGGAAGTGCTGAATATAAGAAAAAGACTGACGATAGGTGAAATACCAGTCATATTTTGGCCTTTGTCTGAATCTCAGTATGATATTCTAGAAACGTTGATAGAAGATTGTATTCATGATATTCGTCTCAACATATTGAAAACTATTTTTCACTAAAAATAGAAAATATTATCTTATGATGAATATCAAAATGATGTAAAGATAATAGAAGGGTTTCAATTCCAAATTGACATGGCATCTCTCTCAATTTCCTGACATCCAAAGGTTGAAAAGCACCAGACAGCTCTTCAGCGTTCATGCCTTGGCACGTTAAAAAGGTTGCGCTAGTTAGTTACCAATGCCCCATCTGGTATCCATATTAGGGGATGGGGTGTTCATGGAGCATTGCATTTCATCGTGCTCCCTAGTCAAAAAAGCCCACCAAAAGTGGTCTCATGCAATGTTATTGCCCATGGCTGGCCACATCTAACTAGTTTTTTGTGTAATCAAAGGCTTAATCAAGAACATTCCTCAACTACTTCTTCACAAAGTCAGGCATATAAAGAACAAGTTTTCGAATTACTCTTGTATCAAGAAAATGAGAATATCGAACAAGCTTCCTATTTAAAGCATGCACATCATCAGGTGACAGAAGTTTCAGAAATAATCCAACAGTCATCTGAGCCAGGTGATTTTAGTGGATGTTGGATGATACATCCAACTAATTTCTGGACTAATGATTGCAAAATCAGGAGAGATTTTAAGAAAGTTTCAGATGTAGTAGCTCAAGAGCCACCTCATCTTTCTAGACTGGGGACTCTTTTAATCCATCCCTCAGAATCAATAGACAATATTCGAGGAGTTGATAAGGAAAAACAAGAATATCCCCAGTCCACCAGACTGGGGACTTTTTCAAATTCTCAATCTCTTCCTCAGCGAAAGTCAGTGATCTATCTATTAGGGAAGAAACCACAAGAGGAACACATAGCTAAATTATCATGAGATTCCCTCCAAATTACTTTTCATAAAGAAGTTCCTGAGGGATCAACTAAACAAAAGGCAATGTCCCATAAAAGACATGGAAAAAGATAGTATCGCAGAAGCGCTGACAGAAGGGCTGCAATGCGTTATGCGTTGATAAATGTCTTCAATTCCGTTGTCAATGATCCACCAAAACCTGAGGCTTACTCTGAGGGATCAGATGAAGAAGTTCCTATTTAAGAGCTTTACACACAGAAAAAAATGAAGGAGGTGTGTATACAAGAAGACAGAGGGTTGCCCAGGGGAAAGATATTCCTTCGGGTAATGGCCTTCCATACTCCAGAAAGGTACATGCCAAGGAAAAGGGTAAAAATCAGGCTACATCCCACCCTACCTCTGTATAAGGCCAATAACTCTCATTAGAGGAAAGGTTCACACAACAAGAAGAAGAAATGAAAGAGTTAAGGAGGTTAAATATAGAACTACTTCAAGTTAGTCTTCCTCCTAAGCATGATGGAGTTAATCAATCAAGGGAATTTTTTGCAGCTACTGGGATGGATCAATAATATACCCCTTTACAAGTACACTTTCACAGGTCCAATCCTACGGGTCAAATGCAACAGCAACCAGCAATACTACCATTAGTGGAAATACTGGTCGCCACACCCATCCAAACTCCAGTTATCACACCTGCTCAGACCCAAGTTTAACTAGATGCTTCTCAAAAAATAATGACTACCATTGTGTCACTAACAGCTCGGTTGGAAGCTATAGAATAAAATCATGCACAAGTTCAACCATAAAATAGGGCTTACCCTGAATGGGTGGATGCAATCCATCCACCATCAAATTTTGTGAGTACCACATTCCAAATTTTTAATGGTTTGGGAGATCCAAAAAAAACCTTAACACATTTTGTTTCGTATTGTGATCCTATGAAGGGAACTCCTCAACAACAAGAATCAATTAAGCTCAGGTGTTTTGTGCAGTCATTACAAGTAACTTCTTTTGTCTGGTATACATGTTTTTAATCTCGGTCAATTACTGGGTGGGAGGATCTCCGTCAAATATTTCTTCTTCAATTTATTTCAACGTTTCCAAAGACGACAATTTTTGATCTTACTAATTGAAAGAAAAGGGAAAATGAAAGAGTTTTAGATTTCATTACTTGCTGGAAGGGATTAACATATTCCTTAAGTTTAGAACTCCCTCAAGAAGAATTGTTCCCAATCTGTGTGGCTAATCTGCATGGTGAATTACGCACATGGTTGATCTTTGTGAAATACACAGGAGGGTTTTGAGACCTTACTTCAATCGCTCAGCAGATAGAAGACTCTCTTATGAAGACTAAGGATAAAACTCATGTAATTCCATCAGTTATAGGAAAGAGAATATGGAAAATAGGGACTGATACAGTTACACTTAAACAAGAACCTATACCTGCTTCCATTTCAAAACCTTCATCATATCGAAGGGCTCCACCTCCTGATCATCAACAACAATGGACGCCTTATCAAGATTATTAAAGAGATAAAAGACGGAAATAGTTTGAAGATTTGAATAACAAATTTTATTCATTCTAGAATGAACAAGTTCTTGGCTACTTCATCTTAGATTTGGAAAACAATTTGGTTCAGTTTCCATGGCCCAAAAGGCCAAACAAGGAAGGAGATGAAGACCTCACCAACTATTTCCCATTTCATCAGATGTTGGGGCATCCCATTTAGGAGTTTTTTGTCTTAAAACACCTCCTGCAAAAGATGGTGGACTCTAGACAAATAAAACTGAAAGGTTTTTCAGCCCAGGTAGCATGTGTTACTGCTACTGATCCAGTGGAAGTAGGCGAATGACATAAAGTCAAAAGTAAAAATGCCCAGAAATATGATGATTGGATTGTCATGAAAACAATCAACCAAAATCATAACATTTTACGAACACAATTCAATCAACCAATTGTGTCTTCTGCTATGAATGCCATAGCTAAACCCCCTTCATCAGAAGGAAAATCCTCAAAGAAGCAGCGTAATTTTAAGAAATAAGAGAAGTCAGAAGAAGATGAGCTCATGTCAAAGCCTAAGTTGTCTTTGACTCTTGCAAATTTTATGCCATTTGCTCCAAAAGTACGGGCACCGCCCCGCCAAACAGAATAGCCTAAACTGGTTAATCAGGTAGAATCTTCATCAGATTAAGAATTGATATTTGGTTCTGTTAACATGATTCATTTAACAAATCCTTATGCCAATGACAGTTTCGATTTTGATGAGACTATGTTCCCTTTATCTAGCAGAGGAATTAGAGGAAGAGACAAAGATCTAGGATACAGGGGAAGACGTGGATATTCCAAAAGCTAGTATTTCAATCCTACCCCTGCTAGAACTATATATGTGGCAGAAACCTGTGGCAAATCCCTTCAATGGGATCAACAGGAACAAGAATGCTCTTCCACACATGGAAGATTCGGTCATGACACAGTTATTTTGGAATATCTTTTAGAGGTCACACCTTCTTCCTCTCAGTAAATAGATAGACATTGTCAGTCTAATCTACTGAAGCCATGTGTGTTTCCAACTCCTACCCCGATACAGGATGCATCTACTGCCAAAACATCAACTTCCAAGGAACCTACAAAACCACATTTTCCTACTGGGAAAAAAGACCTTTGGACCAAAAGTATGATGTCTTGAAACATTTGGCCCAAGTTCCGACCATGTTATCAATTCTGGATTCGCTGATTCTATCAAAAGAACTTCTGGAGGCACTTATTGATGCTTTGTCAAGTCCTCAAGAAATTGAAGCTGAAATTACTGTGGGTGAGGTCTACCATATAGAGAATGATCCTGCAGAATTCCATGCAGTGATATATATTACAGATAAATATGAAGAAGATGTTGTACATGGACATATCAAACCTTTATATCTATCTAGAAATGTCAATGGTATAGACATCCGATGATCTTTCATTAATAATGGCTCGAGAGTCAATCTCATTCCTATTAGTACACTTCATTGATTGGGCCTCACCAAATCTGATTTATCTCCTTCTACTTTGATGTTGCAAGGGTATGATAAGAATGAACAAGAACCTCTGGGAGAAATTACACTCATAATTCATTTTGGAGGCCTTGTGTCTAATTCAGATTTCATGGTTGTTCGTCAGGACACAACCTTCAACATTTTTCTTAGAATACCTTGGATACATCAACATGCGACCGTACCATCATCATACCATCAATTTCTCAAATATTGTTTCAATGGTAAAATCGAGACATTGTATGGGGACAAGGCCCCATTCATAACATGTGAATCTCAATACATTGAGGCGAGATTTTATCACATAGAGGGAAAAGAAAAATCCACGGTGAAGAAGGTCACAAAAATTAATGCTCCATATGGTTTGGAAAAGATTCCAGTAAACCCATTCATACATATGAGTACCGATTATGTGTTTCATATTAGTCAAATTTATGGGATAGACCTAAATCCAAACACTCTTATGGAAACTTCCATAATGTCAATTACTGCAATCGAGCCAGAGAGCATGGGAGAAATTGTTGATTCACTAAGCAATGAGGAATGCCTAGATGGAGATGTCTGCATTTCATCCGCTGAAATCTAGCAATTCTATACTTCATCAACCAGTCTAGAAGAAGTTATAGCAATACTAGAGAAAAATAATGATGTCGATTCTCAATCCATCTTCTCCTCTCTATCACCCCAGGAAGACCCTTCATCATCAATAGGGTTATAAATGACAGCCTCTTATCCAAGATGTTCAGATTTTAACTTCTCCCCTAACCATGGAAATTTTTCTTCGTCATATACTATGCAAGTAGAAACAAAAGAAGTAACACATGTTGAATAAGAAGAGGAAGATCTCAGGGATACTCCTCCAGCATTTGAAGAGGGTATCCCTACCACTGTGGATGAACTCATAGAAATAAATGTGGGTACAAAAAAAGATCCACACCCCACTTTAATTAGTGAAACCATGACTCTTGAAGAGAAATAAATGTATAATTCATTTCTAAAGAAAAATCGAGATGTATTTTCTTGGAATTATATAGAAATGCCAGGTCTTGATCCTGATGTTTCCACTCATCATTTGGGTTTTCCAGAAGAACATCGAGGATTCAAGAAAGCAACAAGAAGAACACACCCAACATATGCTTCCAAAATTGAAGCTGAATTTGATAAGCTTATCAAGTATAAATTCATTAGAGAAGTTCAATATCCCAAATTCCTGGCTAATATTGTCCCTGTGAAAAAGAAGAATGGAAAAATTAGAGTTTTCATTGACTTTAGATATCTTAACAGGCATTGTCCTATAGATGATTTTCCAGTCCCGATTACAGAACTTCTAATTGATGCAATGGATCTCTATGAAGCACTTTCCTTCATGGATAGATATTCTGGGTATAATCAAATTCTAATGGCTCTAGAGGATGAGGAATCTATAGCCTTCAGAGCTCCTAAATGTGTGTTTTGCTATCGGTTAATGCCCTTTGTCATGAAGAATGCAGGTGAAACGTATCAACGTGCCATGCACCATATCTTCCAACCCATTTTAGGGAAATTTGTTGAGTCTTATGTGGATGATTTTGTGGTTAAATCCAGAAAACGTTCTAATAACTTGGCCGATCTAAAAATCATATTCAACAAACTTCGACAACACAATCTGAAGATGAACCCCTTGAAATGTGCTTTCAGGGTATCCTCAAGAAAATTTCTCGGCATTGTTGTACACCATCGTGGTATCAAAGTTGATCCTGAGAAGACAAAATCAATACTTGATATGTCACCTCCTAGAAATCTGAAGGAATTAAGAGGACTTCAAGGAAAGTTGGCCTATATTCGGCGTTTCATAGCCAATTTGGAAGGAAATTGTTTACCCTTCCCCAAATTAATGAAGAAGGGAGTCACCTACCAGTGAACTGAAGAATGTCAAGAAGCATTCAATATTCTAAAGAAATATCTCTTGAGTCCACCAGTATTAATGCCTACTATTGAAGGAATTCCACTTATTCTCTATGTGAAACCATTAGAGTGATCATTGGGTGCCTTCCTTTCCCAAAATAATGATATTGGGAATGAAAACAACCTTTACTATCTCAGTCGGACTATGCTTGAGGCAGAAACATGATATTCAAGTATTTAAAAGTGCTGCCTAGAATTAATTTTTGCAGTTCAGAAATTGAGACACTACCTGCAACATCATGAGGTCTAATGGGTATCTCGTAATAACTTGCTCAAATTTATCCTTAGTCATCCAATGCTTACAGGATGTCTGGAAATGTGGGTAGTTATTTTACAGTAGTTTGATATCCAGTATGTGTCTCAAAAGGAAAAAAAGGGCCAAGCTCTGGCCGATTTCCTTGTTGAACACCGATCTGTAGAAGATACATCTTTAAATATTGAACTTCCTAATGAGGAAGTCTTCTCTATTAAAGATAATCCTCAAACATGGGAAATGTACTTTGATGGTGCCTCCAGAAGTCCAACAGGGAAGAAAATGGAAGATCCAAAATTCAATAAAGTTGGGTTAGGAATCGTGCTTATTTTCCCAAAAAAGGCAGTGCTACCCTATTTCTTCTTATTGTTGGAAGGCGGTACAAACAATGAAGCAGAATATCAAGCTCTCATCATAGTCTTGGAATTGGCGCTTCAGGCACATGTGGATCACTTGAAGGTAAAAGGTGATTCAGATTTGGTAATCAAATGAAAAAATGGGGATTATTCCATCAAAAAGGAAGAGTTAATCCCTTTGTGTGAATATGTTAGAGAGTTAATGGCAGAATTTCCTTCGGAACCGATATTTTCTTATGTCCCATGATCACAAAATTCCCAAGATGATGCACTGGATAATGTAGCCACAACCTTGGAAGATCCAAACCGGGACGAAACAATCATTAGTATTTCCCACCATCATGTAGTTTCACCTTTTGTTCAAATTAGAACAGAGGAAATCAATGAAATCAATCCCATTTCTGAACCATATGGTCATACTACAGGATGGATGAAACCTATAAGGGAATACATTCAAAATGGAACACTCCCACCTGATAGAGCCAGGAAAGAACAAGTCTGGAAACATGTGGTCAATTTTACTCTTTATGATAGCCCAAATCACCAAAAAATTCTCTATAAGCGCAGTTTTGATGGAATCCTCTTCAGATGTATTGATGGTGAAGAGACAATGGCTGTCATGAATGAAGTACATGCAAGAGTTTGTGGTGCCCACCAGTTTGGACATAGAATTTCTGGTCAAATCTGAAGGCTTGGATACTTCAGGGCTTCAATGATGCTATATTATGTTAATTTAAATAAGAAGTTTTATTCATTCCAAGTATGTGCCAACTTCATTCATCAACCCCCAGAGTTGCTTCAAAAAACTAAATACTGATGGCCATTTGTTACATGGGGAATGGATGTAGTAGGACCTTATCCCTTGGCTACATCAAAGCAGTTTAAGTATATTCTTACTGCTACTGACTTATTTTCCAAATGGGCAGAGGAAATACCTCTCAAAGAAGTTATTTCTAAAGGTATTGTTAGCTTCATAAAGTCTAACATAATTACCAGATTCGGTGTCTCTCATACCATATTTATGGACAATGGCACCAACTTCTGTTCATCTGAAGTGAGAAAGTTATATCAAGAATACAACATCAAATCCAACCATTCATCTCGGTATCATGCAGTGGCCAATGGACAAATAGAAGCCTTCAATAAGACTCATTTAAACATACTACAAGAGATGGTGGATAAAGATAAGAAATCACGGCCTGATAAACATTTTCAATCTTTATGGGGTTATCGGATCACCACCCACACTACTACGCGGTCAACTCCATATTCATTGGTATATGGAACAGAATCAGTCTTGCCCATTGAGGTTCAATTACCTTCACCTAGAGTATCCATTTTTGATCAGTCATCCACATATGAACAATCTCAGAAGCAATTTGATGAATTGGAACAATTAGATGAAAAAATATTGTGCACCCTACACCACTTGGAAGTCTTTAAGAATCGAATAGAATGGGCTTTCAATAAAAAATTTCATCTTCGTTCATTCATTCAAGGATAATTGGTATTGGTCCTCAGAACTCCAATGATACCAAGAAAAAAACCTCCAAAGCTTGAGCCAAAGTGGGAAGTACCTTATTAAATACATAAGGTGTACTCCAATGGAGCTTATTCTATAATCTCAATGGGTGGAGAACTCATTAAAACTCCAATCAATGCACTATTATTGAAGAAGTATTTTGTGTAACACAAATACACCCATTAGTCCTCACTGCAAGACTTTAAACTGCACGGTCCCTTTTGTCCTTGCTGCAGGACATTAAACTACATAGCCCCTCTATCGTCTTTCATGACATTAAACTAAAAACAGTCCCTTATATGTCCTACATGAAGTTAAACTGTACATGTTTTTCCTACATGATGTTTAAACTGTGAAAAATTCCCTTAATACGTCCTACATGACGTTAAACTATGCACATGTCCTGTAAGAAATTAAACTGCATAACAATACTTCCTAGCTACATGACACTAAACTTTACATCACCCATTGTCCCACATGAAGTTAAACTGTGCATCGTTAGGGTTGTGTATACCTCTTGTTTCTCACACCTATCATGAATCAGGTGAGATTAGAGTAAGCTTCAACCATAAAACCCTCTCTGGGCCGCTAACCACGCGTATGTCCCAACACCATCTTTGGGTCGTTGTCCTCAAGTACAACTCGATCACCAATTCATTCTCAATCGAACTACGTGGACTTTGATCCTTTCCTTCTAGTCTGGGTACATAGGCAAACTCCCAAGGTTCAAGCCCAAAACCAATATCTTCACGTCGGTTCACCTCCATCTCATACGATGTTGATCCGTGAATCCCCCCAAACCAATATATTCACATTGGTTCACCATCGTCCTTGCTATATGAAGTTAAACTATACATTCCCCCATTGTCCTCGCTACAAGACATTAAACTGCATAGCAATACGTCCTAGCTACATGATGCTAAACTATGCAGCACCAGTCCATGCATATGACCTTAAACTATTCACACTTTTTCCTTGTATGACAATAAACTACAATAATATCTTACACCCTCACCTGAGAGGGAATAATTATTGACATTGATCTACAATAATGTCATATTCCAATGACTACGTGCATACATGGAAATGCCCAAAACATTAATCTTGGGTCCAACCATCATTGCACTAAAGTCCCCTTTCACCCTTCACATGTACAGACCAAATCTATATAGAGGGTATTTCAAGAAATATGTATGGATTTATTCCCATCCTTATGGGATATGTAGGAACCTTTGAGCATCCCTCGAATCTAGCCCCAAGTCTTTTGGCCAAACCCCAAACTCCACTTTCAGTCCCTTGGCTGAAAATTCCCCATGTGAGCACATGATTGTGGTATGAAAACCCAGGACTTTATTCACATCAAGTATATAAAAAACACAAAATTTGTCTCCCTCATTATGGTCCAAGATCTACAACCCTAAACTAAGATCTCCTACACTCTCTTACCACATGACGTTAAACTACATTTCAAGAACTACATATGGATTTATTACCATCCTTATGGGATACGTAGGAATGTTCTAGCATCCCTCGAATCTATCCCCAAGTCTTTGGGCCTAACCCCAAACTCCAATTTCAGTCCCTTGGCAGAAAAGTCCCCCTGCGAGCACATGAATGTGGTATGGAAACCCTGGTCTTTATTCACATCAGGTTTATAACCCACACACAATGTGTCTGCCTCATTATGGTCTGAGCTCTACGACCCTAAACTAAGATCTCCTAAGCTCTCGACCCACATGACGTTAAACTGTATTTCAAGAACTACGTATGGCTTGATTCTCATCCAAATGAGATATATAGTGAAGTCTAGCATCTCAATTCAGGACCCAGCCACAACATGATTATGGTCAGCATTGGTCTATGTATCTCCTTTATGCATTAGAAAATACCCATTTTTATGTGTCATAATCCTTACCTTAAATACTTCCAGATCTCCATAACCCTTTTATTGACTTCTGGTCACAAAATGTCTGATACCTGAGAATTCTTTTGCCTAACCATGCAGTACGTGCCCTTAGGTGTCCTTGCATAAATAGTCTACATAACGGACTTGTCAGCTAAACAATGCTATTATTTGACTATGCAGCCAATTCCCTTAGGTGACCCTGCATAATTCAACCCCCCTAATGGGTTTGTCAAATAGTGGTAACTTCATTCATGGGGGGAAAACCTCTTTTTTTCCATATTGTTCTTAACGCCAATATATAGGGATCCTAAAAAACAACCAACCTTAACATATTTTTCCCATACACTTTTTCATGATATGAAAGTATTCAAGTCTATGGTTTATGGTTCCATTCCCTATGTTTGGGTCAGAACTTTGCAGGAGTTACATTCATCCAATTCTTTGAAAATATTGATTGGGAATATCCTCTCTATATTCAAGTACCTCTCTCCATACAGCAGACTCTATGCATTGGAAAATTTGAATCTCCATAAACTTCCACTGGCCTTTAGCAACAGAAAAGTAAAATTTCTGAGAGTTCTTTTGCCTGACTATATAGCACATGCCCTTAGGTGTCCTTGCATAAGTAGTCTACATAATGGACCTATCAGCCAAAAGATGATATTATTTGAATATGCATCCAATTCCCTTAAGTGGCCCTGTATAATTCAACCCCCTATCAAGTTTTTCAAATAGTGGTAACATCACTCTTATGAAATACTTCCTCTAATACCTTTTATCACTTTTTTCATATCATACCTCAGATTCAAAATTTCTTAAGTCATAGTTTACATGTTTTCCCCCATACTTGAATGTGGTAATATGTTTTCAAACAAATTATCAAGGAATTGAGTCAACTTTAATCCATTCGGTCAAAGATATTTGACCTTAAACATTATCCTTTTTATGTCTAACATGCATGAATTTAAACTACCAACAAAAGACAGGGTACTCATTAAATTGGGAACCTGTAAAAGGAACTCTGAACAAAAGTTGAGTCCCATCTCACTAAACATAGATTTTGTATGATTTAGGCAATATTGAGCAACAAAAAGATGCAAAGTTTGTGGGGTTGTTTGTATAATCCTAGGAAAAATCAAACTTTTCTTACTAGGCCCATTATCTTAAGTAAAAAAAATTATTTTTTAGAATGAGAATGCAGGTACAAATGATTGAAGATGAAATGTCATTTTTCATTGATGCACAAGATTAGAAGAACAGCCATAGATTGGAGTATCTTCTCTTTTTCAAGAATTAAAAGAGGATTTCAACATAACTTTTCATTTGATTTACGGCAGCCCGAGCTTCATCAGCATCCACTTGAAGTTCATTCACTCGACCAGCTTCACTCTTTTCAGCTTGATGGAGTGCTTTCTTTGCATCTGCGATGGATTTCATACCATACATTTGGATTCCTTCCAATTAATTATTAAGCCGGTCAAGATCCCCAATAACGACATTTAGCTATTGCTGAAGGTGCATATACTGGACAACTTTCTCTGTGATTTTATGGTTTAGATCCTTCAGCTTTGTAGTATGATCAGCCTCATATCGGGACACCGCAACCTCGAATTCGCCGATATTGGTCAACATCCTCACTCTGATCAGATCATGATGGAACTTTTGCTCCTTCTCCCTCCTTAAGATGACTTGTTTCACTACGGTATGGATCTCTTGATATCCAAAACCGACAAGTTCCAGCATGATGAAAAAAGATGACAGTCGTGGGATCTTCAAAGATATCTCTTCAAGAGGCACTTCAGATATTATCTTCCATATATTTTGCCATGCCTTGCGATGTGAGAATTGGAGCACCTTTTGCACCTCTTTGTCTGATTCAGCATCACTATCACAGGGGGGAATATAGTCTGGGATTAATGCACTTAAGATAGTGCCCTGTTTTGATCCTTCCCCCTGACCCTTGGTACTTCACTTTCTACTCCCGTCGGGGCTGATGCTGAGGCTTGACCTCCGGATCTAGCCACTTAAGTTGAAGACCCTGCATAGTCAATTTAAATCTTTGGTTAGTTTCAAAGGATAAAAAAAGTTTATTAGATGTATTGAAAATTAAGTACAACCACAAATATTATCATGTTTTACCCAACAGTAGATCAGCAGCATGAGAAGGCTCCTCCCCATCTTTCCTAGCTTCAACAGAATTTTTAGGATGAGTTTTAAGAAGTTCTTCCTAGTTAAGCTCCACTTGAGTTAGTGTCTCTGCAATGATAGGGTTGTCTCTACCCCCTTCAGGCATCAGCAGATCAACATCTTGCTTAGACGGAACTACAAATTTCAACCAATCATGGTTAGAGATGTAATATTTTTCTTAACATAATGAAGGATAACACTCACCTCTAAAATATTCTAAATCACATGGTAATTTAACATGATCTAAAATTTCTTCAAAAGATGTACCAAGTTTCATCATTTCATCTAGTGATATCCCAGATTCCTGGTTAGTCTCACCAGTGGCGGCATTTGACATGTATTCTTGGAGACCCTCCTCCTGCAACCTCTGACCCAGAATAGATTCCTCAGAGAAAATTTCGGAGTCAGATGCAGTGGTCGCCAAATATTCTGGTGAGGTTGTTGCACCTAAAGCATCACAGAATAGAAGTCAGTTGATGTTTTCATTCAATGTTCTATAAAGTATTGTTAATTTACTAGAAGCAGGCTCTTCTCTCCTTACAACAGCAACAAGAGCAGTAATAGGAATAGACACCGGCTCTTCTTCTCTCATCTTTTCTTTAGGATCTTCCAGGTCAGCATGAATTTGCAATTGTTCACCATCACCCTCTATTGTCCTCATAGGAGGGTCAGTCTTCTCCCTCAAAGTTGAAATTGAAGAAGCCCCTGCAATCCTGAGAATTTTGAGAACTTTTTCATAAATTAAGATTTATGAATACCAAAAAGACACACCACTACTGATAAGGAATATGGCTGTGGTCTTCTTTCTTTGATAATTTCGCTTCATGGATTATTTAGGTGGACTGACATCATCATCTCTGAAAACAGGTATTGGATATAATAACGCCCTTTACAACCCTTCAGCCAAGGATTGTTATCCTGGAGATACCTCGCCCGGCTCACGAGGAGATTCAGTGGATCCAAGAGCGGTGCCACCAGGGCTATACCACGGTGAAGGTATTTTAGTGGTTCTTTTTGTTACAAGCTACAGGATAAAAAAGTAATTTTCTTGAGTAACAAAGCTTTGATTGAAATAAAGTTTTAAAGAAAATAAGGAAATAAACTTACATATTCAAGAGCCATGTAATCGTGCCACTCCTCATCTACTGAAGCACTAATCCCCTCAGTGGTTATAGGATCCATCATTTCCTTCACCCTCTTGGTGATAGGAATGGAATCATTAGTGGAATAAATGAGCATTTTCAGCTCTCTAATGCAAGTCCACACTTCATTAGGGTTATCCTCAAATCAGATGTTAGTAGAATCCCAGAGATTCCCCACTCCTAGGATATGTAGCCCTTTGTATAAGTCCATCCAGGTTGTTTCATCATCACAATATAAACTCCACCATTTCTGGACATCCTATGGTCGTAAATATTCTGAATGTTCACTAGAAGCCTACGAGGAGGGTCCTACAATCTGGGACTTCAACTTCTTCCCAGCTCCTGCAATCACAGATAAAGGATAAGAAAATGAAACCTTTTGATCTATAAAATAATGGCGACTAAATTTACTCAATGATATAACTCACTAGGAGTCGATGGAGTAGGTCTATTGAATCTGGAAGGAGGATTATATCTGGCATGAGTCTGTTTTGACGCATGTCGTGCCTCATCTTCCCCATCTTGGGAATCCGGTGAATCAGCCCCAGGTGAGGAACCTGGTGAATCATCTCCGAGTGAGGAAGATTCACGTTCCATATGAAAGGTTTCAATACCCCTACCGAGTATGATGCTACCCAGTTCTCGACATACCATGTAGTCAATTGACTTGCCACTCCAGCAACTGGTAGATCAAACACTGCCCCAGTCTTCTCCATAGCTGTCAGCAACCATAGTTGTTAGGAAACCATTGGATTCTGCTCTGACCTGATGTTCCTGAGAGGGGATACAACAATCTACTATAGACACTTGAATTGGTGTGAAAATATATATGAAGCATAGGCCTCACATATAATCTCTCCTTCAATTCTAGTGGCCAATACACCATCTCTGTAAGCCAACATATATGACCTCAATTCCAGGCTAGCTGTTCCATCATTGAAAAACTGCCTCGTTGGAGGGTTTCTATAAGGAATGAAATGAAATTCCTTGAACATGCTCAGCCTCACCTTCAGATCATAGGAATTTAGGGACAATGGAGAAATTTCGTAAAATTCCTGCATCGATGGCCTAAAAGAACTTCTAGGAACCTATACTCTTCTTTGTATAGCATGTTTCCTGAAGTGAGTGGTGATCCATCCCCACAAAACTTGTAATGATCCCACTATTCTCGTAGGAGACTTACCCATATAGACATAGAGTAAGATCCTGTGAATCTTCGCCAAAATCGGGGTGTCCAACCCAACCATTTTTCTCTCAGCCAACTTGTCTGAAACAATAAAGGTCCTTGTCCGGATTCCTCCCTTCAAATACCTAACTGGAAGAAGATAAATGCTGATCCATACGGATAAGAATCCCACCGGATAGGTCTTCTCTGGGATTCTTTGATCCACTTCATACCCCCACTTTTCAAACTCTCCCACTTCTAGAGTTGGCTAGAATGTGCCAAGAGCACCCCTCTTCTCTGCTCTGGGGTAGCTGGTAGGACGAGTACAGGTGGGCCCCTTCTCCTTCTTCTTGATCAGAAACATGTCCATCCAATCCTATGGATGGATATCTTTTCTAGAGCGGGTTTTTGTGGTTTTGGTATTGTTAATATTGTGGAAAATTTTCATTGACTCCCGAGCTAGAGATGGAGTCTTCTCAGAATCATTCCACATCACCTTTGGAGGGATGAACTCATCATACATGTCTCCCCGAATTGGAGCCCCCGAGATCTTGTAGACATCCCACAAGCTGATTCCTACTTCTCCATAAGTCAGATAGAAATAATTCGTTTCCGAGCTCCAACTATTGATTAACTTCGGCACAAAATTATCATTATTGTAGACATATGTCTTCCCAACCTAGACGACTTCATATATTGAATCTCCCTTCAAATCCTTGATAAACTCTGCAAAGGTTTTTTGCACCCAATATTCCCACATCTAAGTCGGATTCACACCTCCTCCAGGACAGAAACCCCAAATCTTTTTACATCCCTTGGATTGGTCCATCTGAGATGCAACTGAGACATTTTCCGAAGAGAAATTGGTGTAAGTCTAAAACCAGGAATGAGGAATATAATTCTTTGCCTCTGGAATGTTGACTCCTTGCAGATGACCATGTCCATATGAAGGTAAGTAAATGCTCTGTGGGAAATTGGCATGGTATTTATTCAAATACATATCCAAATCTAGGAGAGTGTTGTCGCAGATATCATAATAGTCATGGCCGACGATGTTCATCATATCATCTATTCTTTTACTGTCAAATTCATCAGCCGATCCAATTATTTTGGTAACCATTTAATCAGCACAAAGATCAAACAGTTAATTTTTAAGTAAGTTTGTTTTTATGAAATATTTGTGAAGAAAACAAAAAAATGGATAAGGCATTAAGTTGCACAAGTTTTTCTGCGTATGTTTTTCCGCAAAAGTTCTGTCGCGCAAGTTCTTCCACACAAGTATAGCCGTGAAAGTCAAAATCCTTACTGGAGAAGCGCGACAAAAACAAGAGCGATCAACCGAGAAAAGAAAACACTTGTGCGACGAGAGCTCAAAATCTTTGAAGGCAGGATGGTTTGCGTGAAGTGATGCCCATATATATAGGCAATCCCACAACCCTGCGTGCTGGAACCTACGCACTACAACCTACACGCCTAAAACCTGCGCCCCGCTGAACCCTTGTTTCTCTTTTTTTCCTCAGAGTCAAATACTCTTTCCTTTTTCAGATCCAACTTTGAGGGGGGACTTTTGTTGATGCTCCTTTCCATCACAGAGTCCAACAAATGGAAAAGGGGAATACCTTAAGCACAATGAGGGTCACCCTTTAAAGGACATCAAAAATTGACAAAGGCATGGACCTGAAACCCATTTGGTGGGAGTCGCGCAAGTTTCCTGCATGTCGTGCAAGTCATTTTCGCACCACCTATGGGTCACACAAGTCTCTTGTGCACCATATTCTTTTTTTCCCAAGGTTCCCAGTGGCCTATAAATAGCCCATGTGGGGCCCCCATTTCGAGGGCGAATGTTACAAAACACAGATTCAAGATGTGGTCACCCAAGTCTTAGTATGACATCTTATGAACACTTTTAAGGTAATTATTTACATATATTGGAAGCTCTAAAGAGGAATAATAAGGCATAAGTGTTAGAACTCATCAATACTTGCGCACCTAAGTGTCCATACCTTAAGGGAAATGAAGTCACTTGCGCGCCACCTTGCCCTCTCAAGGGAACTTGCGCGCCACCCTTCTCGAAGCCTCTAGGGATGATACTAAGGGATTGAGTTCAAAGTCGCCTAAGTATTACCCTATAGAATCTTCATTTCCTAAGGTGACTCATGTCGTGCAAGTCTACTTGCGCAACTAGGACTTGAACGACAGAACGATACTTGCGCGCCTCCTTTCTAGTCACCTTCTTTCCTCAAATCCACATCTCCTCTTCAAGATATAGCCTTCAAAACCCTCTTTAATGCCATTTATGGCATGGTTCTTTTTTTATTCCTTATCTTAAAAAAATTCTGTGAAAACCTCTCCCAAAAATTTGTGACTTACAATCTTTATGTCACCACGGTTAGGGGTTTCCAATATAACCTCATCCTTTGAGATGATATGATCTTTTGTTTTGGGCCTCCTTCTCAGGAGTAAGCCCCAAATCTCAATTCCCCTTAAATTGGGCCACCTTCTCAGGAGTAAGCCCCAATCATAATTTCCTTTAACATTGGGCCTCCTTCTCACGAGTAAGCCCCAGGTTATAAGTTCCCTTTAATTGGGAATCCTCCTCAAGAGTAAGACCCAATCTTAATTTCTTTTTATTTGGGCCTCCTTATCAGGAATAAACCCCAATCATAAGTCCCTTTTAATATAGGCTTCCTTCTCAGGAGTAATCCCCAAGTTAAAACACCAAATCTCTATAGAGTACAAAATACCTTTATGGACCCTACTCCTAGGCTTCTTTCCTGAAGTAAGTCCTGGTAATCATTTACTTGGGCAGTTATACATATGTACGCCCCATATCATTTCTCATGACTGCATCTTTCATGGAACCATCGTCAAGTTTACTAATACCTCTTGTTTCTAACTAAGAGCATGACTCACTTGGGCTTAGAGTGTAAAAGTAATCACAATATCTCTTTTTGGTCCATTAACCATGTATAAACCGCATATTTCATTACCCAAACTACGTGGACTTTGATCTATTCCTTAATAGTAGAGTATGTAGGAATCCTTTTTAAGGTTCAAGACCATCGTTCATTAATTATTTTCCATCCCATATGTCATTAAACTATATCCTTCTCATCGAACTACGTGGGTTTTGATTTCTTTTAAAAAGGATACATAGGTAGCCCATCTGCGGGTACGATCCCAACTCTGAATTAATCCCTATATTTCTGAATGACAATAAACTTCAAGTTCCCCACTAAGTGGCTTTAAAAAAAGTATGGTTATCATAATGACCAAGATATTTCTCTATAATGTATTGAAGGATACAATTGACTAATAATATCTAATACATACAGATGATTCTCCATCAATGAAGAACCTCAAATACATATAAAATATTCTCTAAATCCCATACATATCAATCATTGATAGCTAAATCTAAAGGAAAACTCATTTTCATGCTTGGTGAATTAATAAGGATTCACGAGCATAACTTAAATCTATGAGAGAGTCCTGGAGTAGGAAATAATTTCCCCCAAAAAATGTGTGATGATCCTGACCTCCCATCCTCTCGACCAATGAAAATTCTTAAGCATCATCGGTCCACAACTAATGAGCACCAACCTTTGGAAAGTAGGTCCAAATGGATATAGAATCATTGGATGTTTCCGGTTCTACGAATAAACCCGTTAGAAACCGATTAGAAATTTTGAACCTTAAACAAACAAGGTCATCCCCATTTCTAGAAGAAACAGTAGCACCAACATTCATTACTCCAAAGGGAATGACTTGGTAGCAGAAGATACCTTGGGTTTATCGAAAGGTAGTGGCTTCTTCATCCTCAGGATCCATCCTAATTTGATTGTATCCTGAGTACCCATCCATGAATGAAAGGTCTTGGAAGACAGTAGTCGCATATATCAAGAGTTCTATGATCATAAATGGGAAATCATCCATTGGGTAATCCTGATTAAAGTCTCTAAAGTTAATGTAGACCCTAATCTTCCCATTCTTCTTCTTGATGGGTATGATTTTGGTGATCCATCTTTGGTATTTCACTTCTCATATAAAATTTGATTTGATAAATTTTTTCCCTTATGCCTCTATATTTCTAGCATGAGAGTGGTGATTTCTCCTAGCATCCTGCTTGAAGCCTCGATGATCATCGGGCAGTCTGAGATGGTGTGTATCCAGATCTGGATCCAGTTCAGGCATTTCTGTATAATTCTAATAAAACACATATCAATTATTTTTTTGGAATGTGATGTACATATCTTGATCTTTGAGTGTCATGGAGGAAATTAATAAAGGTGGGACATGGATGTTCTTCTATCCCTTGGTTTATCTACCTAAGTTCATCTATGGTGGGGGAAACACCTTTCTCAAATGTTGAAGGGGTATTCCTGAGATCATCCTCATATTCTTCTAATTCTTCATCTGAGGATACATGTTTGGAGGAGAATGAAAACTTGGGGATCTATCCATTACTATCAGGGTGAGGGAGTCTTTGAGAAGGAACATCATTATCTCTCACCATATGAGACACTATAGAGAGAATCAAGGGATAATTATCACTAAGTAATGGAGAGGTTCATACCTCTAGGGTTGGATCTTCTACCTCGACCATATTTATGGGGAGAACATAATCATCATTGAGCATGCTCCACGGACTCAAAGGGGAAATCCCTAATTCGTTGGGTGCTACAACCCATATGTCATTATCCACCATTGGTTTCTTTCCCCCTTCTTATAGAAATCTAATTAGGCATATATGGATCCACTGGTCATGAAGGGATAGCTATCACTGCATAATATCCTAAATTTTTCATTGATAGGGTACTTTAGAAATTGATGAATCATTGATGGTACTACTGAGTGGCTATTAAGGAAAGGCCTCCCAAGTAAGACATTATATGAAGAGTCTTACTGGATAACCATGAACTCGACATCAGATGTGAGTCCCCCAAATAAGGCCTCCAACTTGAACTTCCATTGGGTCCTTTTCTCACACTTATCATACCCATAGATGGTCAAATTTATGGGGGATAAGTCCCCTTCACCATACCCCATTCATCAGAGCATCTGGACGGGGATATAATTGATCCTTGATCCATTGTCGATCAAAACCATTTGGACATTGACATCATTGAGTTTTCCCAAAACATATAGGGTTGTGATATTCCCTTGGATGGCCTCTTCTTGATATTGATCAGTGAATGAGATGGTCACATGAAATCCTATGGACATAGTCTCCACTCGATAAACCTTGGCTGTAGAAACTTCTATCTCAAATTTTTGCAGGCTTAAACAAGTGCCTACCTATTTTCCATTGAAATATGGAGTGCATCAAGGATTGATATCTTGGCTGGGATTGTATCTAGATGCTTCATAATGTCATAATTTTGCACCAGAGGTCGATGCTTCCCAATATGCGGCTGCTCCTGGGAATGTTGTTTGGGAGTTGGAGCATCCTAGGTAGATGTACCTGGTGCATGTGCCGAGTTTGAGGGAACATCTACTTATAGTGGCGTAGGCTATAATGGCCTTCCCTACTGTCTGGGTTGATCATATTGAACCCCTAATAATAAGATATTCAATAAAATCATGTGTGGGAAATTGCTAGTGGGCTCTGGGGTACCCCCTAGTTCTCTTCAAGCCTGTTGTAGTGTATTCCCATGAGCCCCAACTGCATGTGTGTCCTCTATAGGGATATGACTGAGATATTGAGTTTGGAAACATCTACATTATCCACTTTATCCTTGGATCTAATGTATGTGGCCTTCTTTTCTTTTGTTATATGAAATAAAACCATATTCGAGGGAATAATAATCATAAAAAAATGTGTTTGTAAAGTGTATCATGTTGAAATAACTGAATATGAACTCTTCATATGATGGGGATTCCATTTGGTGGGGTGGTTATCATCTTGTAGATGTTGTAGGGAAGAAATCTTATATGGTTAGGGACTTTTTTAGAGACGAATATGATTCTTCTTCCTCTGTTTCTTCATACTTCTGATGGTCAAGCCCACCCTTGGGTGGAACATCATACATATCCTTCTTGGGTGGTGGAGATGTTGCGAGTTTGTGCAATTGTGTCTTCAGAGGGACATGAGCTTGATCATCCTCATTCTAGGTCATCCAAATTTCAAACTTTTGTGCTCCCCTAGTAGGGAATTCTTCCCATCCTTCCTCTTATTTCGACCATGTGATGGTTATATAAGCCACCCTCTCTAGAGAATTATTGAGAATCACCTCCATGAAGTCAACCATGTAACATTCCAAGTATATAAAAAATAATAAATTTTCATATTTATTAATATATGTGAATTAAATATTATTTTTTACTTTGAAGGGGATGCTATGTTCGATGGCGTACCTACTATGAAACAACATGTTTTTTTGAAATCTTACGTTGCACACAACATTGAGTTATTTAGAAAAATAATAATATAATATTATTATTTTAAATGGTAGTTAACGTCTATCCATTGTAATGGTGGGAATGAATAGAACTAACTAAAATATGATTATACATGTTTGTTAATTTTTTTACATTTATCCAATAAAAGTTAGAGGATTAAAATGTGAATGAATCTAAATTTAAGCATAAATACTCTAATATTCTTTAGAAGGTCGATTTACCTCATTTTAATGGAAAACCCATTTTAAATATAGTTTTTGTCACTTTTATATGTTCTATTTGAAAAAATAAAATTCTTATTTACAATCGGGACATAAAAATTACTTTGGGTAAATTTTTGGTATTTTCCTGATAAAATTCATTTTTAATGAATAGTGAGAAATATTGTATTTTAATTAAAAACATCCTTTTAATCTAATTTATTTATATGGATAGATTAAAATTTTAATTTTTTTAAACTGTAATAAGATTATATTTTTACCATTTAATTCAATGTTGGTCATTAGAAGTAATTTCACTTTGAAATTGGACATAAAAAAGTGTCAATATTTTGATAGCTAATATTTCTTAAAAACACGCTTTTAATTTGGACAATGAGAATTAAATTTAAATTAATTAATGCAACTTATATGTTTTGGAGGGTCAGCAGACTGTATTTCCCGAGCTGCCCCATCTCGAACATATCTTTTAGCGAGGCTTGTGGTTATCCTTGTTTTCTTCAGGCCAACCTTGATGAGAATAAACTCGCTATTTTTGACAGTATTATTATAAGTGATGATCTTGATAAACTTATTTTCATAGGTTTGATGTCGGGTATTTTTTCTATTAAGGATAACATTCATGTGATAAGGGATATGTCAAATTAAGACCTGTGGGGAGTGAATCTATGGTGCAAGGAGATTCCATACAAATTTAATTTTATGGTGTGGCGTGTGAGGAGCAAAGCATTGCCTATTGATGAAAATCTGCAGTGTATGGGTGTGAATGTGGCCTATAGGTGCTGGTGTTGTTGGTCTTTAAATCACAAAACAGTGGTCCATCTCTTCTATGACAATGAGTGGACTAGGGGGATTTGGAAGATGATTGGGGGTTATTTTGGTTGGGAGGCATCTGGAGGGGTGCCAGAAAATTTTTTAAGCTCATGGTTTAGGGGAACAGATACCTATGGGGATGAGAGGAAGGCCATGACCATCATTCTTGTTGCAGGTTGCTGGATTATCTGGCAGGTCCAAAACACGGTACGCCATAACCACACCTTGAGCTCTCACGTATGTGTAAATTTTCAAATGAAAAACATCTTGCTAGATTTATTTGGACTGTGCCCATATTTTCATCTAGCACTCTCTATGAAATATACATTTTCGAATCTCTCAAATGACAACCAAGAAGATATTCCAAGGCATGGAAGGTGGGTTCAATGGAATCCACCATGTTAGTGTTTCAAGCTTAACATGGATGGGTCGCTTGTCATGGGGAAGATGTGAGGGGGGGGAGTCATGAGAGACCAAATGGGATCAGTCATTGCAGCGTTCACTGCTTCTTATGGAAGAGGAGATGTATTGAAAGTATAGGCAATGGCCATGGAGACTAGGATGGAGGTATGCAAGCAAAGGCAACTCAGTCTTAAGATGGCGGAGACTAATTCCAAAGTTTGTGTAATGCTCTACTGGGTAAGGGAAATATCCCTTGGAACGTCGCATCTACTATCAAAAAGTGAAATGTTCTCATGTGTAACCACATGGAGGTCTCTCAAACCTGGTGGTAGGGGAACATGGTTGCATAATTATTGTCATCTATGGAACCATCAAATCAAAGTATGTTTTCCTTATTTTTATTGGGTTCTTTTCCTAAGGAGGGGATGAAATTTGTTGTCAATGATTCTTTGGGTCTACATGACTTTAGAAAACCTTGAGGTTTCGTCTTTCTAGGTTTTTCTGTATGGTGATCTTTTAAAAAATCAATAAAAATGTTAATTTTCAGTCAGCTTAGGCTGATTTTTTGGTATTTTTCCGAAAACCATCAATTTTTGATGAATAGTGAAAACACTGAGTAGATGTTTAGAAACTGACTTTTTCATTTAAATGAAATTTTACTGCTTCTATGAATTGAGTTTCAAATATCTGACATACATGGTTGTTATTATTAAGTAAATTTTCTTCAATAAGATGAATTTTTTTTGAATAACACATTTTCACTTTTATTTACCACGGTTAAAGGTAAATAAGAAAATTCAAGGTAAAAATAATATTAAAATAATATTAAATTACCCTAACATGTGTCATAATCATATTTGTTGATACTTTTCCGACCATGGGCATCCTTGGGACGATTTTGGGACCCCATGGAGACACTTAAGAGTGATAATGACACTTTATATTAATTAATTTAAAGTAAAGACAAATATGATATAAACATATATCTTTTAGTAAATAAATTTTTACATGGGGTTATATAAGTTATCTCTTTGAATATAAATATTTATTTGAAATTAAAAAATATTTCCTACATCATGGTAATTTTTTATAATTTTTATACATCAAATAAATAAAATTATTTATGACACAATAATGATGCAGTGTTTACCTCATTAATGAATGATTTAAATAAATAAGATTATAAAGATTAGAAAAATATCCAAAAACTATCCAATTAATATTGGATGATTTTATTTCGAACCAGAGTCATCTTATCATAGACTTTAATAAGTTTTTGACCTTCAAAAATCGAAAATCATTATATAACAAAATAACATTTTCAAAATTTCCTAAAGAGACCCTCCTCCCCCTTATAAAAGGTCACCACTTCTAACCCATTACTCACTCCTCTAAATCCCCTTGGGTCATCCAAACTCTACCCAAATAATCTACCAACATCCCTCTCTTACTCCTAAAAGACTTACATTAGGTATAAGGCACTTCAAGAATCCCTTTGGGTTCAAACCAAAGGGAGTTACCTGATTTAAAGGTAAACTCTTCCCTCAAGTTATTTTCTATTATTTTAATTCTGCAACTGCCTAAACTCTCTTTATTAATTTATTTTATAACAACACCAGTATCCTCAATATACTAGGTTGTTTTTATGAGAAATATTATAACTACACTTCAACACACCTCCATCTAATGGGTACAAACATATTGTTTCTGTGGACGACGAACTATTGCCTCACAAAACGATGATTGTTCAAATATATCCAACCACTTATCATGGTGGCCATTATGATGGAACTATATTTATATATCATATATATTGTGTTTATTTTTTCTCTATTATTCTGTATTTTTTATTTATATCATACCTTTATGGTTTCCATAATGGGTAAATACGATAATTTAATTTGAGGAAGTGCGGACTACCACCCCCTCAAAGTGATATGAATCGTTCATTCCATATGTGGAACGTTTAATGGATGGATTTAATGTAATTATATATGATATTATAATGTAATTATATATGATATTATAATGTAATTATAATATACATATGTATCATTATGTTTTTATTCCATTAAATAGGAAATATAAATGAAAGTAGTGTTCATGCGTACGTACGACTTACCGTCTCCATGAACGGTGCATTTTATTTCTTACCTTCAAATTTTATGTAATATTATAAATACATATATATAATAGATATATATGATATATATTATATCTAAATCATGAGCATCATTCAAGATATAATGGACTTTTGACCACATGAATAACTTGTAATTATAAGAAGTTCATTTTTGACTCAAGTACCAAATATCAACCAAATGACCATTATTAACTTAAATGATTACATAATGTTTATAACATGGTAATAAGTAATATAAAAGGAATAATAAACTTTAAAAAGGTTATTAATCAAGTAGAAATTAACTTAGGTTTATTATTAAGGAGATTAAAGAATGAACATGTCAAGTCGGGCACGAGGTAAGGGACTTCGTCTCAATCTCCTTTAATTGATTCATATTTTGTTATATATATGAATTTATTTTATACAATGTATAAACACCTTTTACCATTAATTTAATTCAAAGGGAATATTTTTCTACTAGGCATTTTACTAAACAAAAAAAAAGAATGTGTCTTTTTAACATAAGCAGTGACAACGACCTTTTCAGCTGCCTCAACTATTATTTGATCTTTGGATTCCTTAACAATTCCTAATGTTTTTAAAAGTAAAATAAATACAATATAATCTTTTATATATTTTTTTATTGAATTTTTTTTTGATAATGGATTTGTTATGCCAATATATTTAAATGATGTGGAAATTTTATCTTTCCATTATGTTTGTTTTATGTGTTATGGATATGTTATGGCTCTTTGACATTGTTTATGTATACGGGTGGTTCCCTGATAAACCTAGGGCGGGTGATCCTGAGATAGCTCTCCAATGCATTGGGTAATGTGATGGAGGAAAATGTGAATGTTTCTTCTAAGAGATTTAAGGAATATACTGTGATGGGTATTCCAAATGTAATTCCTTACATATCTATGAAAGCTACAATGTATGTATGTTATGGATGCCACAGGTTACCATTATGATTTGTGATTACTATGTGTTATTCATAAATCTTATGATTTAATGAGGTATGTTAAAGAGATTATGTTATGTATGTATTGATGAACTAATGTTTGCTTTATTTTTTTTATAACCCTTACTAAGCTTTTTATGCTCATCCCATGTTTTGAAATGTTTTTCACAGGACATAAAGAGAATAGGGTCAAGGATGGGTTCAAGGAAAAGTCATGCTGTAAAAAACATTGAACTAGACATGACTCTTTTTTTCATGAGTTTTTATTTTATGAAAAAATGGAAACTGAGTAGAAGTGTCTACTTTGTAATTTTTTGAGATGTAATGTAATAGTTATGGCCTAATTCTCTAAAACTCTAAAGCTGAAAATATCCTCAATGGGAATTATTCATTTAATTCAAGATTATGTAATGTTTAAGGCCAGGTCCTTATAGACCATACCTTGAAGGATGTCATTAAAGATGAATAAATTTTGGATATTATGACCTAGCCATATGTGGAAAGCGAAGTAGTTGGGACGATCAGTGAGGTTGGATTCCTCCAACTTCTTGGGTGGTGGGAGCGTGAGAAGGCTATTATCTATGGCTAATAGGAAACATCTCGCGAATCTTTCATTTATAACAGAGTATACTTTATCCATTCATTCCTCAAATCTCGGGTGAACCTAGTTTCTTTTTCCTTCCAGTTGAGAGAATTTATGTGGTTTTCTTCGCTTAGTAGGAGGCACTGGGTGGTTTGGAGCTTTCCTAGGTGCTTGTATGGGCACAGGTGTAGGCTTGAGAGCGATGACCACAACTTCTTCTCTTCTTGGATTCTTACCTTAGGTTGTGGGCATGAGTTGATACTATTTTTGGGTTCACTAAATAGACTCTTCAAGGAGATGTTCTATTTCAAATAACTCTTGGAATCCTCTAGGGTACTTCACAGGGATTACGGGTGTCTGCAACTTGTCCTTGAGATTTTCAGCATAGAGTTCCAATAGTTTCTCTTGTCAGAGAGGGGTTCTATGTGAATAAGTCAAACCCTTCCATATTACTTTGAAGTCAAAAACCCTCTCATTCTTATGTTGCTTGTAGTTTTTCATGTCAATGATCATGGTATTTCTTAGTGTTGAACTGAAATGATAAAGGAACTGATGATGAAGTTTATCCCATCCTGAAGCAGATCCCACTGGCAGACTATTGTAACAAACAAAGGTTGGTCCCATCAATGTCTGTATAAAGAACCTCATATTCATTGTGTCCTACTAATATCAGGGGCCCATAATTGGTCCAAATCGGAACACGACGTGTGTGATATGCTATTTAGGGTCGTCTGCATAGTCAAAGGCATAAATGGTGGGGTTTATGAAGTTGGGTGGAGGTGGAGTATCATCCACCCATTCGGGATATGGCCTCCTTTCAGGATGCACGAGCATAAACCTCAATTACATGGATTCCATTCGATTAGATAGGGATTTAATGGTGGTAAGTAACTCTGGGGGTACTACTTCTTGAGCTACCTACTATCCACAGGGAGTGGGTAGAGGCTGATAAGGTGGTCCAACTTTCAACTCCCACTAATCCTCGATTCGTACTATGGATAGAGGATTTCCTTGGTGATGGAGGGGCTATTTTGGAAATAGAAGGAAGTCCCAATCATTCTTGGATTTATTATTTGTATAAATTGGTTTTCTAGATCTGGAACCCATCTGATATTCAAATAGTTCTCTTATTGGCAGTTCATCCACAAGGGGATGAAGATTCACCTCTTGCTAGAGGTGGTACCCAGTGGGAATATTTCCCCTATGTAGCTCCTCATTGAGTTTCCGAAGAGCTTTTATCTCACTCTCATAATATGAAAAATGTTCTTCCATGGACAGAAACTGATATGTTATTTCATATTTCCATTTTTTCCATATTCTGTCAAAGAGGTGGTAATTCGTTATTTGGTGGGGCCAAATTTTGGAGCCTTCTTTGGTTCTGGGTGCGTGTAGCCTCATTTGGTGTGTCCTGGTCACCCTTCTATTGGGGTATATTTTCCATGTTGTGGCACTATGATTTTGTGTCATGATCATCATATGCTACATTGAAAGTGATTGCATTCATAGAGGCATATCGGGTAATAGTGGTTGTACAATTCCATTTCACATAACATGATGATTCTGTATTGCTTCTATCAGGGTCGTTATTCAAACCCTTGGCCTTATTGGATTGTTTTTTCTTGAGACATTGGTGAGGTCTAATTTCCTTCGTCATATGTTACAATCCTCTCAGTTTATGAACAGTGACCTGGAGGGAGTTTCCAGTCATAATTATTGTGTGAGCCTCGACCAATAGAGGTTTGTCTCGTAGAGGGAGGAACTAGTCGGATGCTGATTTTTGATGTCTTCCTCCCACCCTGGAGAATACAGATTCCCTATATGGTGATGATGATGATGAAAATACCCCCAACCCTATGGGGTGGGGGTCATTTGGGGTTTCTATTGGACATGAATATATAAATTCCCCCATCCCATTAGGGTTAGAGTGATCCTAAATTAAAATTGATGTATCCCCAGTCTTATCAAGAGATAGTGAATTTTGAGATGAGGATTGAGATATATATTCCCCCATCCCTATAGGATGGGGTTCACCTGTGAATGTCAGAGGCATGTCCGGGATGCTCTTGGGGATTGATGACCCAAGGGGTGTAGGAAACAGTAGATATTCTCATGGATCGAGGGGGGCCGAATCTGCTCTAGGATGGCTGCTATGGAATCTGAAACAGTTGTTTCTGTGATATGACGCAGTTGTTCTTGCGTGGGATTCAGGTGAAAGGAAATCTTGTAATGAGGGTCGGTCCCAGTGAGAAGTTTCGCAGGTAATCACAACTTTGACCTCTATGTTAAGAACATCCTCCTAATATCTTGAGAGGACTAGTTTTGACTCATGTTGCCTATCCTCCCTCCCCTTTTGGGGTGTCTGGGCACTATTGAAGCAGATTCATTCTATTTTAGTGACCAACTAGCCTAATCATTTCCTGGCCCTTTGATTTTTCTGGAGGCTCTAACATTGCAGGACACCATATCTAAAGGGATCTGCTATTATAGGGAAGTGGTGAAGTGAAATTATCCATACTATCCCCATCCTAAAATATGGATTCCTTACATAAACTTAGAGATTATATGTCGAAGAGTCATAATGCAATAGAGATAAGCGTGTTGCAAATTCACACTGAAATTTTCCGATTTTGGATCCTGGGCCATGGAGATAGTAGCGAGATCAAGCTGGAAATAGAGTATCTGGATCATCAAAAGGTTTCACTCATATCCTGGATAAGGTAGATTTTTATACTTTAGTCACTAATGAGTATCCCATGTATTATGAAGTAGATAAGAAATGAACTTCTTTCTATATCATCATGGATATCATAGCTAGAAGTTGCAAGGGGCCATAAAATGATGGGGAGGTTGTTTCTGGATAACTCTCTCTATATATCAATTTAGGCCTCCTCCTCATAAAAAATTCATGCATCTATCTGGTCAGACCATAAAAGGTAGCTCTAATGGTCGCCTGTTGACAGGGATGGAGTGTTTCTAGAAGTTTATGGGGGAACAAGATACAATTTTCCCTAGGGTTTCGATCACCTCTCTATACGAAGGTGTTTGGACAAAGGGATTATTCTATTTCCAATGGAAGATAATTTCTTGGGGAGGTTTACCATGTTGGATGTTAGGAGTAGAGTCCATGCAATCCATCTCCACACTACCATGAGGAGGACTATCATGGTAATGAACGACTTATACTTTCGCTTCGATAGAAGAGTCAACAAACCCTTGCAATGTTGATAATTTTGCTCAAACAACCTCAAGGGAACTAACATTCAACAGATTAGTAATATGGCCCATGTTATGTATCATGGTCAAAATATTCTGACATGCATTTTGGAGTTGTGTAGGGGTATGCGCCTGCTATGTGATGGTTTCTGGAACTTGTATATAACCGTCAGGTGCTATGGGAGTATGATCCCACTACTGAGAATTCATTAGAATATGCTGATAAGCTATCTCATTATTGATAGGAGTATGAGCCTATCCCAAGGCACGTTCCAATATCACTTGGTGTGCCTTATTTGGAATAGGAATGTGATCCTTGTCGGAAAATGTATTCCCTCCCTAAATATGTTGATGGAACTCTGGAATGGGAGAAGGTATGTGAGCCTCCTCTTGTATTTCTGTGTAATGATGCTGGAACAGTCATTCGTCAGTGGAAGTAGGGGTATGCACCTTGCTTCCATGACCTGCTGGAGTATACTGAAGAGATCCATTGATAGGAATATGAGATTTTCCTAAGGCTCGATCCACTATCACTCGGTGAGCATTGGCCAAAATGTGGGTATGTGCCCGATCCTAGGTCGTCAGAGTCTTCCACTTGAAGTTTTCGACATGCATGTGCCCCTATACCGAGGTGTGTGCCTCTCTCACTTGGTGAGCCCCAGCTGGAACGAGAGTATGAGCCCGGTACAATGACTCACCCTTCATCGGAATATACCGACAATCCTCTCGAGCAGTAGAAAGAATGTGTGCTTGCTTCAGGACAACCACTTGTTCATAGGGATCAGAGTGTTGAGTTGTCCTAGCTATAGGGATAGAAGTATTTGCCTATCCCTTTATCTGCAATAGTTCTGAGATATTCCAGTGGAGTTCCTCATATATTACTAAAATGTATTGTCATTTTAGCAAAGTTTGTGCAAGGATATAATCTTGGGAACTCTCAATATCCATTATTTGTTGGAAAACATCTTTGATTGAGGTGGGGATATGCGCCCACATCTATCCTCATTGTTAAATCAGAGAATGCCAATGGTATTCATACATAGGGGTAGGAATATAAGCCTCCCCTAATAATTCTATGGGAATATGACTAGATACTTATTTAGAATGAGCAGGAGTATGATCCTGCTTGCTGGTCCAGGCCAAAGTACTCTGGTGGGTATTTTCAGTAGCAATGGGGATATGAGTCCTCTATTGTATGGTCACAGTAATATGCCAATATAATTGATCTAAGTTATCATGGATATGGGCATGATCATTGGTCTCTTCTTGAGTATTCCAGTAAACATATTAGGAAAGAGTGGTAATATAATCCCTTTCTTGAATTTACAACATATTCCTTAACCGATGAGTCTTCATTATATCCTATGCATTGGTGTCTGAGGTGGATGTATGTCAGTTGGTACCATCAACAGGTGACTAATGAGTACCTGCAGGATTCTTCTGGTGATGGCACTAAGTAGGCCCCCTCCTTGGTGGTGCATAAACTATAAGGGATCCAGATCTGTCATCCTGATCCACCTTCCATAGATATGGAAGGTGAAAATTGTCACACTCCAGCGATAAGATGTCTAAGTGGTTGGTGGTAGTGATGGGGGATACGTGCTCAGCAACAACCTTTTCCAAAAAACACAGGCTTGCTGGCGGTCTTACCTGAAGATCTCATGAGCATCTTCCATAGTTGGGATTGTACCATGTTGGTGGTACTCTTGGATCATTGTATTGGATACCTATTTTTGGAGTCGTCTGGAAGGGGTGGTTGCTTTATGACCCGCATGGGTCACGACAATGGATGATATACCGAAATGAGTGCAAGAAGAAGAAGAAAATTCCTTAGATCGTAAGGTTGTAATCACAGAGACAATAAGGAACAAGGTTACTGATCAGTTCTATATCATATGAATAAAAATTCTAAATCATATATTATTGGTTAACAAAATTTTCTTGTATTTCTATTCTAGCCATTCTACTCATGTGGACATGTCAATGCGAGGATATACTTAAAGTATTCTCGGTTCATGATGGTCTTACTACTTTTTTTGTATATATAATTTGAAAAAAATGTGTCCTAAGAGGTCCACATAAAGTCTATCAGTGTCTCTGCATTTGAGGGGTAAGAAAATTTGCTTTATGGGTTATAACAAAATCATTTTTTATCAGATAGATTCACGTTGAATTCACCATTTTTGTTTGGATGGAAATTTCTGTGTGGAAATGGGTCCCGCTTGTTGTGTTTCCATTTCCACCTTTCCTTAAAACCCCCAATGGTTCCCCATCCACATCTATGTGAAGACCTGATTTCCAAAGGCAGGTGGACGTTAGGGTTTTCAAGCCCAATGACTCTTGGGGACTCATATTGGTTGAGAGAATTAGTGTTCGGGCTCATCAAAAACTTTTGGGGGATTTATTTACTACTATGGGACTCTCTTATAGATTTAATAAATGTTTTTAATTCCATTACTAATCCTAATACAGGACTGGTTACCCTAAAAAATTGTTACAGGTTAATTTCTCCTTTTGTGCAAAAGATCGGGATTTCTTGGGTGAGCCCATATGTATGTATATGAGGTTATTCATAATCCTTTGTAAACAGAAGACTTCTTGTGTGATAAATCCATATTACCGAGTTATTTGGAATTTGCCCCCATATATGGAGGTGATTAATATTCTGAGGATGGAATTGGGTCCTTATAAGGAATCCTGCATATCTTTGTTATTGCAGGAATCAAATCTCATGTAGTTAATTTGATGTCAGATATTACACACTGAGGATACCCTATTTTTGATGCCTAATGAGGTATATGTTGCATTCCACTAAGCTCAAGTGGGTTATGCTTGGTGTGAGAAAAAATGGGGAGTGGTTGACCTGCCTCAAGGCATATGAATATGGGATCTCTATATTGGGGTAGTCCTTGGGGTGTTTGGTATAAAGCTCGGACCGTGGGATGGCATCCTATGTATCCCAGTTATGGTGGGAATCAAAGTTCCCATAGTTCACTTATTCCTTAACCTAAAGAGAGGATAAGGTGGACGGTCATATTTGGAGGCATTATGAACTTTTGGATTTTCAGGAATGTTGTGGGATTATACCAAGATGGAAGCTCTCGTGATCCATTGTGAGAAACAAGGGATAACAAGCAGTCAATTCGATTTCTTTTAATAAGGGCATCGAATATTGGGGTCACCCTGGATGATTAATACGGGACTTGGACCTCTAAAAGAGGTATCCTACATATCATGGATATGGAAAGAATCAGATTCATCCTAGTTCCCTTTACGTTGGGACTTACACATCGAGGAGGGATGAGTTAATTGGTTCCATAGATTCCCTATTGACGAATCCCTATTATAGAGGGGGTGTCATATGACATAGTTGATATGTCATTGGAGCCATCTTATGACCTGTATTGACACATATGGGAGGTGTCACGAGAGATAGGGTTTCATGGCTAGAGGGTCATCACATGTCTTGGATGACACCCATGGGATACGTCGCAAGTCCTTACCAACTTGTTTGGAGGGCATCACAAGTCTCGATTGACTTGTCCACGGGGTGCTGCGAAGGGTTGTTTGTGACATCTATATGCCCTCATGAGACCCATATGACATTAATTGGAATTTTTATATGAGTTAGGATACATGTTTGAATGGAATCTCGAGTCCTAGGTGATGGAACTAGAGGGTTCACGAGATTAATGTGGTGCCTATGTGGAACAGTGTGTCTTGCTCTACCATGTTTGGAGATTTTTTCATGTCCTATATGGTTCATCGAAAGAATTTTGTGAGATATAGGAGACATTTCTTGGATTTTTCATGTGTCATTAGGTCATACACATGAAGACAATTTGGGTCAGTGTGCATTTATTTTTCTTAAACCCTCCACAATTGATCTTGGTTTTGACCCTTGTGTCGTAGATATCTCAATCTTGTTCGGTGTCAATTTATCTTGGGTCTCATAGGACCTAGTGGTATTGTGGGGTGTCATTCACTTGTACCACTAGGAATCCTTCATATTGTATATGGATTATCATGTTAATCACTTTATGACTAGATCATGAACACATCATTTTTCCACCAGTATATTACATGACGACAAGTTGGTCGGTCGCATGATCGGTTTCCCATAGAAGTTTATAGGAGTATCTGAGGGTCCGATGTTCATGGTAGTGGCCAGAGTTCAAAATACTAACATCCAAGGAAACAAAATTTCTTGGGGTGGGGGGATTTATAGGCATCTCCCCTAGCGTACTCTCTGGTTTGTGTAGCGTATCTAGCATGAGTCCATTCCGGAGTCGGTGAAGGGGCCTGGTGTTATATTTCTTCTCAAGTCCTTATCATGAAATTTATTAAGGTCATTGCCGAAATTTCATTTCCCACAAGCCCTTATATCATTCATTCATGTACAGGGGGATTCCCATGTTTCATGTTGACTTTCCCGAAGGACTTCACAAGATCAAGGTGCCTATTTTAAGACATTTGCAAGACTTTAGGTGACTTGTCTTGGGGTTTCATGGGACCACACTGTGGGTTCACTGAGTGCGTCACATGCCTATTAGAGACCACAAAAACCTCTCACCTCCCTTATTTTGATCTCTTTTGTTTTATGCGATAAGGTTTGGGAGTCATGCGAGATTGAATGTGTGTTGTGGAGGACATTTCTTCTACTTTTTGATGATGTGTCGTGTGACCAATATGGGTCATGTAGGGGTGCATGATCATCTCATTATAAAAATCTATTCGTTATACATTTAAGCACCATAGAGTTTTATAGGGTGCTATGTATAACAAGGATGAAAAACCAAAGGGGCTCTCATAAGGTGAGGCAGATGTGTCTCCAATGACTCACGATGCATTTCGGGTCATTAGGGGAATGTCACATTACTTTCAATGACCGTGAACCCCTCTCTCCTCCTCCCTTTTGATCTCATTTGTTTTATTTTACAATGGTCGAGGGTCATGTGATTTGGCAGGAGTAATTACTATGATTTTTAATTTATTTTTGGATGATGTCTCACCTGACCAATATGGGTCATAGGGAGGGTGTGCAAGAATATGGTGGACAAGTCTATCTGCTAGTCCTTATGGTACTACAGAGTTTTCCAGGAACACCTACGGGATTCCATGAAGTAAACACGCCAAGCTAAAGGAGTTTAAAAACATTTTTCTGATAAGTCATCATGGATTCGCAGTGTATAGCTTGTCTTCAAGGGAACGCGTCACATTTCCTTCAGAGAATGCGAACCCCTCTCACCTCCTCCACTTTATCTCCTTCATTTTTTGTGATGAAGGTTTAGAGGTCTCGTGAGTTGGTTTTAATATCATAGAGGGATTTTATTCCCCTTAATGACGATAGGGTGCATGAGATCCATGGATACTATTGTTTTTTCCTTTCAAAAATCATATTTTCTTTATTTTAAAAGGATTTTGGGTGGTATGTCAAGCGATTTCCTATAAAAAGCCATGCAACCTGGGGGAGCTCATTTAGGTTCCATCATGAAACAATCAGTTGGGAAGAGGGTTTTTTTGAAGGGGATCCCCATGGGACTTGTTGTGGGTCATTTATTCTTCGCATGACCTTGAAATGTCCATGCGATCGTGGGTCTTTTGGGGATCCACAAGTCTTCAACCATCCTCTACTTTATTGATTTCATGGGGAATAATAATATCCATGATAAAGTATCTCTTAATTTATTATTTTTTTGATGCTTATTTGGTGGGAATAGACAACCACATTGAGAAGGGGGAGGACCTAGTGTTCTCAAAACATGGAATTCTCTTCAACAATAACAAATAACTGTAAACTGGGAAGAAAAACATGTGGTTGTTCAAGTCATAGAAGATCCAACCACCATTAGATAATGGATAACATCTAGTACTTCCCACTGGAGGAAGTAAAAATCCAAGTCCCAATTGGGGTATTGTACCCAGATTTATCCTGCTATTTCTTTCTATTACTTTCATTTTAAATCTTAGGAATTTATATTTCAAATTCAGTCTTAGGAATTAGTAAAGCATGCAGCCCACTCCCTCCTATATTTTTGAGAATTAATGATGTGATCCTTATTCTTTATTGAGTTTTCTTCTTTTAAAGGATCATGATGGAAGAAGGAAGCCTCATACAATGGAATTGGAGGAATAAGATTCATGGGAATGGGAGTTAATTTTATTTTTTAAACTTTTAAACACCTTACATTTTTGTCCAAATCATGATTTGAGCTTTCAATTGGAATTGCATTCCCATGCTTGAATTCATGTTTTACTTAAGTTATCTATGAGACATGAGTTTCTTAGGAATCTAATGATTCAATGTTTTAGATTTTAAATTTATTGAAATTTATTGTTTAAAGTGAAAAATGGATATTGAAATGATGACTCATGATTTGAGGGAATTGAATTATTCATGTATATGAAATTTCCCAACCGTTTTTCATGCTTTGAATTTTTTAAATTCGCGTGAATTGATTTTTTATTAATAATCATGCCTCAAGTTATTTTCTAAAATCTTATTTCCCATTACTATGAGTATTTCTAGACCAAGTAATTTTTATATTTTATTGAGCATATTTCTTGAGTGATCTTGGGACCTGTCACCTTTTAGAACTTTTATAGAACCTTATCAAAACTACTGACTATGAAAAAATACATTTAAAATGATTGAGGAATATTTTAAAAAAACCCTTAAACATACATACCACCTTTATATCAAAACATATTAAGCCCATAGAGATAATGAATGACCTTTATAGGGATGATCCATGTTTCAATCCATTTTTATCCATTCCTACCCTAATATTAGTATTTTCATGATATATTTATATTGAAGAGTGGGGTAAAGGAAATCATGGTGGAAGGGATGATATGAATTGAAAGGAATAAGTTTTGGGGTGTTTATTGGGTAATGAGAAAGGTTATTTGGTTCATTAATTTTACTCTTTAATTTTTTCCCCTCTTGGATAAAACATATAATGAAATAAAAATGGGTTGTGATTTGGGAAATCCAAATAATTACATTACTAGACCGATGATTTTTATCATATGTGGTTAGGTGATATATGTGAGTTTTTTTTTCAATCATAACATTAAAAAAAATATTTCATTTTTTTTCAAGAGAGTGAAAAATTCATTCATCATGATTTACTTTGATCATGACCTTACTTTGAGTTTTAGGGGAAATGGGAGTTGCTACATTGAAGGGGTAAATTTAATTACACATTTTTAAATCTTTAATTGTACTTAAGAGATAAACCTACTCCTTGATCCTTAATTTTTAAAGCATATAATCCTACCAACCTTAAGCCTCATAGTAATTTGAACATTTATTGAAAAGTTGGCATGATTTTATGTGCCTTTTGTCTTTAAAAAGTGGTGGAATTAGTTCATTTAGAAGCCTATTGATAAGGATAATCTCATCATGAAATGAGAATAAATATACTTGAATTATATCATGAGATATTAGAGAAAAGAATCAAAAGTGAGGTAAATTGTGACTTGGAATGTTTAATGATAATATATTAAGGAGCTTGAATGAATGAAAGGATAAGTTCAATCATTTTTTAAAATTGGAAAAATAAAATGCTTGATTTGATTATTTTAATGAAAAATTGGAAATTAAATTTCAATTTTATGTGTAATTTTAAAATTTTATTTGACATTGAAAATTGTTTGATTTCATTTCTTTGAAATTTGTATATCAGTAAAATTGGTGCCCTTTGAATTCCATGTTGAGATTTTATCATTAAGGACAAGAATGGATTAAGTGTGGGGGAATTGATAGAGATAATATTTTACTCATTTTTATATGAATTTAAATTATTTAAACCCTCTAAATTTATCATTTTATCTTATATGGATCAATTTTGGATTTATGATGTGTTTTGTGCAAAGATGTAAAAATTGGTTAATTCTAGAATTTTTACAGAATTTTAACACAAGGGTATTTTAGGATTTATTTTTAAAATATTAATCCAATTTGAGTGATTATTTTTTTATGATTCCTTGTTTTATTTCCTTTAACGTTGTCTTTAGTACCAAGAGATGATTTGAATAACATGAGGCCCAAAAAAATCATTCAATTTTTGAAAAATTTTCAGGTGGATATCATCGAACTCACCTCCATAACTGAAGTATAAGTCGTGATAGACACATCCTATTGATGTGATTCTACTATTAATAGAACTATAACCCATATAATCGTTTCTACAATGATTTCTATGGAGTTTTGAACTCATTAAGTGTTCCATTGGACGTTATACATTTAATAAATAATTCTGGAATTCTCAGATAGAAAACGTATATCTCAGAATTTATTCCATAACTCCTACATAAGGTGAAAAATTATACTAAAATTTTGAGGGTGAATGAAAAATTAATTTATGAACAACTAATATAAAGGATGAAACGTGTGAATCAACCATTTATTAGGTCAAACATGCACAACTGTTTAGAGAACATATTCTAGAATATAAAAGGAGGAGAGATCATCCTTCCAAATCATTCCATTCCATCCCATTCCATCTAGGTAACTAAGGAGGAGATATGAACCAAGGGAGGCTGACTGCAAATATTCCACTATTCTTCTGCTTCATTATTATTTTTTCATTATTTTTGTTTTATTTTTCAATTTTAATTTACATTTATAATAAATTCATGCATTTTTTTATTTTTGTTTCCATATTATTGACCCTTATTTTTATTCCATTCTTCTTCATATTTTGAATTATTAATATCATATTTCTCCCATGACCTCTTACCCTAAAAAATTATGGGGTAACCCGAGCCTTGGCCTGGGGGAGGTAAGTGACAATTCCATTCATTCTACACTTAAATTCATATGTTTAATTAATTTTGTGATGAGCAAGAGTGATGTGAATGGGTGTGGCTATCTACCACCACAACACTAATCTCAAACTAATTTATATTCTTTTATTAAATCTTCTCCCTCCATTCCACTGGATAAAATCTCTTCATACGATGGACTTGATCCATTTAGTACATGAAATAACATACGATGGATCCAGGTCTTGGAAGATGTCACACTATTGATCAATGTGTAACATTAACCTTGATTATAGGTGGTGGAATTAATATTTCTAAATACATTCATGATTCCACACCACTAAATAAAAGAATAGTAATTCATGAATGAGATCTTAGAATTGAATTATCAAACCTTAGTTAAACACCAACAAGGTGAATGATGGAACCCACAAACCAAACCATAAAGTCCATGTTCTTTCTTTATTAATTAAATTTTTTCATTACATGTTATTTTTATCTTTAATTTCATTTAAATTACATTACTTTCTTATATTAAATAAAAAAATAAGTAGCTTAGGTGAGATAGAATATATAAAAACCCTCGTCATTATTACACACTTAAACATGATTTATTATATAAAATTGAACTTAATAAAACCCATAAGATTAAGAGGGATAGTGTATTTGGGGATTAGGAACATTAAGTGACAACTTAAGACATAAAATAAAACATCTTTATTTAAAACTTCTTTTACATGACCACAACATTCCTTCGTACTTAAAATTGCATGTGATAAACTAAGTGAATACATAAAAAAAGGGTGAGTTATAAAGCCCAGTAAGGGAGTAAACAAGGAATAAAATGAAGAATGTAATAAATATTAAGAAATAGAAATATCAATGGAGTATAAGGGAAACTGAAACATAAAGGCATGATATAGCATGATCATCATAACATGGAAATGTGGCAACAACTTAAAACACTACATCATAAACATAAAGGAATCAGGTAAACCCTATCCCAAAATTGTGTACAAATGTCTTAAAAGTAATAAGGTAAAACCCTATCCCAACATGAAGTGTCATTATACTAAACATTACCCAATTCAATGGAGTACTATCAGAGTGCACCCTTAATAATCATTTCAATCCCATCCTTAAGTGTGCCATATAGATCATATAACATGGATTCATTCAACATCATAATTTATTCCATGATAAAGGAATGTGGAATACATACATATTTTTTTTAATAAATAAGTATATTTTGATAATGGTGAATACCCTTGATAGAGAAATGGGTATGGTATTTGCTATATGATGATTTTTGGCATGGAAAATCATGGTCCAATTTCGGCAACCTAAAAACGTGACATAAAAATTCATAAAAATGGTTTGTGAGAGATAAAGGGGTATCTAATCATATAAATGTGAAATTTAAAGCAAGGGGTTTGTATAAATACATGTCCCAATACAAGGAATTTGGAAATAGAAGGTTTAACATAATAAAAAACTTGAAGAAAGAGGAGAAATGGAATAACTCTTACGAAATTTCAGCATGGTAACATGTGTACATGGGGGAATTAATGAGAGAAAAAGAGGTCTCCCATCATACAAACAAAATAAAGGAAGTATGGGGGAGTTATAAAAACATACCAAAAGTGTGTAACAATATAAGGAAACTTGAATAAAAATGAGAAAGGAAGGAAACCCATACTTGAGCGTGTGACATCAAAAGCTTGAAGAAGTGATTCTTGAGACCTTGGGACACCTTGTGAGTATTATAGAGAAGGGAGGATAGTGAAGGGACATGATACAAGGATTTTTAGGGAAGATAAGTGGGATCTTGGGTGGGTTTATATAGGAAATGAGAGGGTAATTCTTTAATATTTAACAAAATTAGGTTTTAGAATCTATATAATTAAATATTTAAAATAAAAAACCTTACCAAGTTTTTTTCCCATGATTTTTTTCATATAAAAGTGGAAAAAATTATTTTATATGACCATGGGCTAAAGATATTATAATATTAATTTTACTTATGTGTAGGTGAGTCACATTAAAATCATAAAATATATTACATATTTTGGAGGATTCACTAAGGAATTATAAAATAAGTCAAATAAATCTATAATAAAATTACTTTACAGTTAAAATATATATTTGGACAAATATTCCTTTTATGGTATTTATTACATCACCATTGTGCCATTATGATGTCATAAAACACACTATATACTTTTATATTATTTAATTTTTACTCAAAAAGTTTACTGTCTCAAGAAATTATGATAAATTCACCCTTGTATAATTTCGAAATCATGATTCCAAAAATAATATTCATTTTATCTAAATAACTTTCTAAATATGTGAATTTTTACCTTTAAAATGAGAACCAACATTTATTGATATTTGAAGGATTTTGACAAAAACAGTTTTTAAATCATAATAAAAAATAACATTTGACTTCATAAAAATTATATACTCATTTATTATTAATAAAAGTATTTTTATAATAGTATTTTATTATAATATTTATTATTTCAAAAATTTATTAATTCCTTAAAATAAATTATTTAAAATTACACTTTCACTTTTATTGTATAAAAATATAACTCTTATCAAACGGATTACCTAACCATTTATAGATAAGGAAATAATATAATCATCATTTATAAGAATAATTTTATAATATTATTAATAAAACCATAGTTTCATATAATAGTGTATATATTTCTCAAAAGCACCATACTTACCTTAAAAACCATTTTATCAAATTTATCATTTTTTTAAGAAAGACTATTCATATAAAGGGATTGATGAAATACAAATTTTATTTATAGAAAGGTATTATAGAATAATTTACGAATAATTTTCTTGCATAACCCATTATAAAAGCCACATAAGACCTAAGGGTAAGTTCTGTGATGATGACAGACTCTGGGGGTGGTTCGGATAACATCACCTGGGTGGTAATCGATATTAACATGAACTTTTCCTGTAAGTGATTTTGTTCATTCTTAACATGTTGAAGATCAAATTGGTATTAGTCAAGAGAGAAACCGAGTGATGCTGCCTCCTTTATAAGATCTGACAAATGAGCTTCATACAGCCTGAGTCTTCTGGATGAGGCCATCATCTCCTTTCTCTATGATGAAAGTATTTGTTAAAACCTTATATTTATATTAGTTGTGTGATCACTATTCAATGAATATATGATCAATGATAATGATATTTAACGGTCATTTATACCCAATAATAATAATAATAAAGTGAACTTGTCTTCTATATAAATAAGACATTAAAATAAAAGGGAATATTTTCATAAATGATTGGGTCGTTATAAACTTCCCCTCTTAATAAAATTTACCCTCAAAATTTCCTTTTCCCACACTAAAATAGATGAGGGTAAATCTACCTCATCACTTTCTTTAGTTCCCATATTGCGTCTTCAAACTTGTGGTTTCTGCACAACAGTTTTACAAGCGGCCTTTTCTAATTTTGTATAACATTTTCCATATGATCTAAGATATTCCCCAACTTCTCTTCATAGGAGAGGTAATTCTCAAATGGTACCACCTCTGTATTGAGTACATGTGATGGTTCAGGTATGTACTTCCTCAAGAGTTATACAGGGAATACATCATGTACTTGAGACAAGTTCGGTGGGAGTGCTAGTTGATAGGCCACTTCTCTGATGCGATCAAGTATCTCAAAAGGGTCAATTTACTTTGGACTAAGCTTTCCATTCTTCCTAAATTTCATCACTCTCTTCCATGGAGATATGCAGATGAAAACCATATCTCTAACATCAAACTCTTGGTCTCGTCGATGGTTGTCAACATAGCTCTTTTACTAACTCTGAGCTTCTTTGATGTGTTGTTGGATGGTCTTAACATTCTCCACCACTTCTTTGTCCATTTCTAGACCTAGAAGTTTTATCTCCCCATCTTCATCCCAACATGCCAATGTTTTTCACCTCTTCCCACAAAGGGCTTCATAAGGATCCATTTGGATGCTTGAGTGGAAACTGTTGTTGTATGAGAACTCAACCGGAAGAAGATTTTGATCCCATCCTCTTTTGAAGTAAACTGATCAGGCTCTCAACATGTCCTAAAGTGTTTTGATATTCCGCTCAGATTGGACATCAGTTTGAGGATTATAAGTCATACTGAAGTTCAACTCAGTATTCAAAGCCATTTGGAGACTCTTCTAGAACATAGAGGTGAATCTTGGATCTCAATCGGATACAATCGATAGTGGTTCACCATGAAGCCTTAACACTTATTGGATGTATACCCATTCCATTTGATCCAAAGAGAAATCCTCTCTAATTGTAATGATTTTTTCAGTCTTGGTATGACGATCCACCACAACCTAGATAGCATTGTTTCCTTTGGATGTCTTCAGAAGTCTGGTGACAAACCCATGGTGATATTCTCCCATTTCAATGTGGGTTTGGGTAATGTTTTCATCATCCCCTTAGAATTATGCCTCTAATCCTTCACTTACTGACATAGCATGCACTTTGATGTATATTCAGTGATCTCTTTTTTCATGTTATCCCACCAATAAGGCTCTCAGAGATCCTGATACATCTTTGTGCTTCCTGGTTAAATGAAGAAATTCTAACTATGTGCATTATCTAAAAGTTCTTTCTTTAACTCCAGAGTTTATGGAACACATAGTCTTGACCAAATCTTAAAATTCCTTATTCATTAACATTGAACTCCAAGTATTTACCTTTTATGATAGTTTCCACTTTATTCTGAATTCCCACATCATATTTTTGAGCATCCTTTAACCTTTCCAAAAGAGGTGGTTGAGCAATTATTTGTTAAGGGATTTATGAAGTTCTCTTATTTATGATTCCCATGTCCATATTAATAAAATCTAAAACATTGGATCCTTTTAAATTCACATCAATGATAGAAGCACTGAGACCTTTCTACTTAGAGTATCTTCCACCTTGTTTTCATTCCCAGGGTGTTAATGGATTGAGCAGTCATAATCCATGATAAGATCTAACCATATTCATTGGTGCATGTTCATATATTTCTGTGTGAATATATATTTGAGAATTTTGTTATCTGTATATATTTCACACTTTTCCTTAAAGTGATAATTCCACCATATTTTCAATAAAAAGATCACAGCTTCCAACTCCAGATCATGCGTGGGATATTGTTTCCTATAAATTTTCAACTGCCTTGAGGCAAAGGTGATGACTTTGTCATTTTGAGTCAACACACAGCCCAAGATCTTCTTCTAAGCATTGCTAAAGATTACAAAAATCTCCCCACTTGTGGGAAATGTGAGCACATGGGTAGTGATAAGCCTCTTCTTCAACTCCTTTAAACATTCATCACATTAATCCTTCCAAAAAAACTTTACTCCCTTCAAAGTTATATTGGTAAGAGGATTTGAAAATTAGGATAAATTTCTCACAAATTGACGATAATATCAAGGTAAACCTAGGAAATATATGGATATCCATTTTAGTTTTTGGACTTGGACATCCCTCAATTGATTTTGTTTTGGAAGGATCCAAATATGTCCCATTTTTTGTGATGATATTCCCCAATAATGAGACTTCCTTCAACCAGAACTCACACTTGCTGTAATTTGCATAGAGATTCTCCTTTCACAAGGTCTCAAGTACAGTTATTAGATGATCCTCATGTTCCTCCTTGGTTTTTTAGTATATTATAATATTATCTATAAAGACAACCAATTTTTTTGAGGTAATAAATAAAGACTCTATTCATCATGTCCATGAAGATATCTGGAGAATTAGTGAGTGTGAAAAGAATTACTATGAATTCATAGCGCCTATACCTTATATAAAAAGCAGTCTTAGGAATATCCTACTTCTTTACCCTTACTTGGTAATATCCCAACCACATATCCACCATAGAGAAGAATTGTGCTCCACATAGCTGATCGAACACATCATCAATTCATGTAAAATGATACTTTTTCTTTATAACGATTTTGTTGAGATCATGATAATCAATGTAAAGGCACATTGACCCATCCTTCTTCTTGATGAAGAAGACTGGTTCACCCCATGGTGAAGAAATTGGGCCTATAAACCCTTTATCTGGATTCTCCTATAGTTGTTCCTTTAGATTTTCAAGCTCCAAAACAGCCATTCTATATGGATCCTTGGATATTGGCATCACCTGAGGTATAATATCAATAGATAATTCAACATCTCTTCTAGGAGGAAGACCCAGCGATTCCTCGAGAAACACATCAACGAATTCCCTCACAATATGAATGTCTTTGAGGATGGTTCCTTTCTTAGACTAAATCATCTAAGAAAGATATGTGTGATCATAGGGAAGTAATATCCATTCTTGATATGATGGTGTTAAATAATATTCATCCTCCTCCTTGTACTTATATAGAATCTGGGGTCGATTCACTTTATTGAGAGTGATTTCCCTATCATGAAAACTTATGTTGTATCTATATAGGGAAAGCCAATCAATGCCATGAATTGCATCAAATTCCACCAAGGGAAGTATGATGAGGTTCTTCAGAAAGTTCCATCCACACATTGTGATAGGGGATGTGTTATATTCATAGGATGCAATAATTTCCCCGTTTTCCATTTTCACCGACATCTCTACTTCTATTCTTTGTGGTGATGTTTGGATTATTGTACTAAACTTTTAGGATATAAAATAATACATAGAATCATAATAAAAAAAGTATGTTATCTATTATTGAATGAATATCTTGTGTAGGGGTGTAATTTTGGCCAAACGGCCTGGCCCGAGCGGCCCGGCCTGTCAAAGACCACGTCGGGCCAGGCCGGGCTTTGGTCGTAGGTTCATTAGGCGGGGCTTTGGCCTATCCAAGAAGGTCCATGTCCCAGGTCATGCCGACCCAAAAAGCCTGTCTTGATAGCTCGTAAGAAGCCCGACCCGCTGTTAAAAAATATAACGGGAAACTACTGGTAGGGAGATTTGATTCCCCTACCTCAGGCTTCCAATGCTACACCTGGACCAAGTGGCCCAGGCACTGTGCCTATTATATTATCACCAAACTATATATATATATATCAATGATATATGTATATATATATATCATTGTATATTAATTAAAAATAATATATATACAAATAACTATTATTATATATATACAACAATGTATAATTATATATGTATATATATAAACAAAGCCATTAATAATATATATCAATCAAGTGTGGCTTTTAAAAATCCATTAATAATATACATATATGTATAAATGATTTAATATAATATATATATACAAACAAAGCTATTAATTTATATATATCAATGATTTAATATTATATATATATATAATAACTTGTTGTATATTAATTAAAAAAATAACACACTCACCTAATGATGTTCACGCACATCCCCCAACCTCATTAATTTTCTAAGTATATTGAAACTTTCATATATTATACATACTATACATATATAAATCTATTTAGAAAAAAAATTAACCCGCCCACTATGGCGCACCCCCAACCCCTAATTATTATTTTTACAATTTTCTCATATTATATATATCAATCATTTAACATTATATATATTTAATAACTTATTATATATTAACAAAAAAATAACACACTCACCAAATGATGTTCGCACACACCCCCTAATCTCATTAATTTTTTTAAATATGATGAAACTTGAATATTATATATATGTATGTATATATAAACAAATCTATTAATAATATATATATATCAATGGTATGATACAATATATATATTTATTAAGAAATCCATTAATAATATATATATATATATATATATCAATTCAGTGTGGATTTTAAAAATCCATTAATAATATATATATAATTGATTTAATAATATATATATATATAAACAAAGATATTAGTAATATATATATATCAATGATTTAATATTGTATATAAAATAACTTATTATATATTAATTAAAAAATAACATACTCACCTAATGATGTTGGTGCACTCCCCCCACCTCATTATTTTTTATGTATGTTTCAACTTTCATATATTATATATAAATCCTTTTAGAAAAAAATTAACCCCCCCATGGCGACGCACCTCCCAATCCCTAATTATTTTTTTACAATTTTCTCATATATATATATATATTAACAAAAAAATAACTAATCACCCAATGATGTCTGCACACCCCTAATCTCATTAATTTTTTTTTGAATATGATGAAACTTGCAAATATTATATATACTATATATACATATATAAATCTATTTAGAAAAAAAATTAACTCACCCACTACTTCACACCCCCCAACCTCTCATTATTTATTTTCACATAATATATATAGATTAACATATATAAATTTTTTTAGAAGAAAAATAACATATACTCCCACTATAAAATGTTAATAAAATAAAAAGGAATTCTTTTAGAAAAATATTGAACGCTTAATAAAAATACATGTAAAAAACATGCATTTTAAAAAATAAATTTTCTTAAAATGATTTAAATTAAAAAATGCTTAAAAATACTTTTCATAAACATGTTAAAAAAATAATTGTAATTTTTTTTAAATATATGAAAAAAAACTTTTAAATAACAACTCTTTAAAACCACCCACTAATGCGCATCCCCTGATTCCTCATTAATTTTTTTTTTCAATTTGAAAATAATATATATAAATTTACACCCATATATAAATCTATTTTAAAAAAATTAACATATCTAACCACTATAAAATGTTAATAAAAAATGTGTTTACATAAAACATGTTTAAACAAAATACATGTAAAAAATGCGTTAAAAAACATTTTAAATTAAATTTCTATTAATAAATGTTAAAATAGTTTTAAACAAATGTTAATTAAAGGTTTAAATAAAAATGTTTAATTAGTTTTTAAAAACCATTTAAATTAATTTTTTAAAAAAACACTTAAAAAAAATTATATTAAATTTTTTAAAAAAGTTAAATGTTTAAAAAGAAATACTTGTACAGATAAAGAATTTAAAAAGAATTTAATTTTTTTTAAATTAATCATTTAAAGATAAATGTAAAAAAATGTTTTAAAAAAATGTTAAAAAATGGTTTAAATAAAAAAATTAACAAATTCTTAAAAATATTATAAATAAGTTAAAAAAATGTATAAATAACAACGTTTTAAACTCACCCACTATTGCACATCCCCCAACCCTCATTATTTTTTTAAAATTTGCACATAATATGTATAGATTCACATATATAAATCTGTTTAGACAAAAAAATAACATATTCACCCACTATAAAATGTTAATAAAAAATAAATTAAACTTTTTCACAACAAACATATTAAACATTTAAAAAATTAAAACTAATAAACATGAATTTAAAAATAAAAGTAAAAAAACGTTCTAAAAAAATATTAAAATTGTTTAATTTTTTTAAAAACAATTATTTTGAAGATAATAAAAGCCCACCATGGACCGACTTGAAAAGGCTCAGCCCAGCCTGAAATAGTTCTACCTGACCCGATGGTTTGGGCCAACCCATGGCCGGGCTCAGGCTACCTCATGATGTTGTTCGGGTCGTCCCATCTGGGCCCAAATTGTGGTCAGTGGCCTGATTTTTTGCAATGTATGTCCAGCCCGGCTAAGTTTGGGATGGGACAGGCTGAAATTACAGCCTTAATCCAATGTACCTATCACCAATTCATTGTTGGGATTCAATTTGGTGGTAGTATGGAAAAATATCACCCTTGCTACCTTGGAGGTTGTTGGTTTCCTATGAAAACCCTTGACATATGGAACTGATTCGCAAAGTGCCCTATTTATTTACAGTTGTAGTAATGAACAATGCGTTGAGGATCAAAGGGAGTGTGCCTTTCCTCTATCGCAATAGCGGATTTTTCTTACTAAAAATCACTAGCTATGTGTCTTTCCTTCCCATACCTAATGAATTTACTCATCCCCTTTAGGCAATTTCTAGGGTGCTTTATTCCAAACCTTTGGAAAGTGGGATGCTGTAATTTCTTATCACTTTTGATTTATCCATTAGGACACTAGAATTATAATCCACTTTCTGCTTCTCATCCCTATTATACCCCTGAGATTTTCTGATCTCCATATTGACTTTGAGGGAACATCATACAATCTTCTCATAGATTTCTAAGTCATGGATCGCCAGGGCTTTCTCTAGGCTAGGTTTTGTCCCACCAAAGAAGTGTCCAACCATTCATTCAGGGGTAGAAACAAAACCAGAGGTGTATTGTGCAAGTCTGGTGAAGTTTTCCTTATACGCCCAAACATATTCATCATCATTTTTCTTGAGTGCAAGAAAATATCTTTCCATTTTAAGACTAAGGGTATGAGGAAAATATTTATCAAATAACATTTTCCAAAAATACTTCCATACCATCACCTAGATCTCTTCCTCAGGCTTTGTATTTTTTATTAATGTACACCATTGATCAACTTCACCCTCCATACAATAAGCATCCTAAATAACCTTCTCTTATTCAGAACATTGACGTATAGAGAATATATTCTCAATGGTGTTGATCCATTGCTAGGTGATTGAGGGATTAGATGAACCATTGAATGTATGAGGCCTTTTTCTCATGAATCTCTCGATTGCGACTTGTTCTTTCTTGGGGGGTGGGGGGGTGGAAATTCCTATTGACCTATGTTTCTATTCAAAACATGAGTTCACTGGGAGATTATCATGAAAACTTTTGTGATTCCTGCTCCAATCAGATTTTCCATCTCATTAGAACAATCATCACATTTTTCTTCACATCGATTGTCAGTTCGAGTCCTCCTATTAGCGACCATTGGATAGAATAAAAGGAAAATTATGTGTAAGTATTTAAAACTATTAAACACATAAAGGAAAATCCAATGACTTAAGGGATGACTTATAAATTACATTTATTTTATTAACTTATTAATTTATAGGCTTCAATCTAAGTTATCCATGATCTATTTCCTAACATATATTCTTATGAGATTTTTTTCATTCCCGCATAATAATGGTTCATACTAATCATATGAATTTAACAAAGAATATCCCCTGGGATTGTCGAACCAAGAGTGAATCAATGCCAATTTTCATGCACCAGTTCCCATTTGATTCTAGTTCATAGTGGTGATTTATAGATTTACCCCTAGATACATTTGTGCCAGAGCCATCTCTACTTGTTCTTATCCAAACAGGGACGTATTTTCTTGATAAACCAATTAATATATACTCACCAAAATTTTGGGATATTTTTCTTATACTTATTATTATCCCCAAGGATTTCACTTGGGTTTCCTAATCCTAATCCCAAAAATAACTAAACCTATCCTTTGATACCAACTATAACAACCGTAGTCCTTATTACACACTTAAAAAATGATTTATTACATAAAATTACACTTAATACAACCTAGAAGATCGAGAGGTCTAGTGTCTTTGGGGATTATGAATATTACATTTAAACTTAAGACATAAAATAAAACATCTTTATTGAAAAATTCTTTTACATGACCACATCATTCCTTCATACTTAGCATTGAATGGGATAACCTGAGAACATACATAAGAAAATGATGAGCTATAAAGGCCAGTACGACAGTAAACATGGTATAACATGAAGAATACAACACATTTTAGTAAATAGGTATATCAATTGATCATAAGATAAACATGAACATAAAGGAATGATATAGCATGATCATCATAACATAGAAATGTGGAAACAACTTCAAACACTACACCATAAACATAAAAGAATCAAGTAACCCCTATAACAACATGGTGGTAAAATTTCCTAAAAGTATTTAGTTAAACTCCTATTCTAACATGAAGTATATTGATACTAAAAATTACCCAATTCATTGGAGCACTATTAGGGTGCACCCTTTATAATCATTTCAATCTCGTGCTTAAGTGTGCCACATAGATCATATAACATGGATTCATTCAATATCATAATTTATTATATGATAAAGGAATGTTGAATAAATACATGAAAGTATATAATTAATAAGTATATGTGAATAAAGTTTAATATCCTTGATAGATAAATGGTCATGGTATTCACTACATGGTGATTTCGGCATTTAAAATCACAGTACAATTTTTTCAGCCTAACGACGTGATGTAAAAATTCAAAAAATGGTTGATGAGATATAATGGGGTCTCTAATCATATATAAATTAAATGGAAAGTAAGGGTTCATATAAATACAAATCCCAAGACAATGAATTTTAAAATAGAAGGCATAACATAATAAAGAAAATTGAAGAAACAGGAGAAATGGAATAACTCATACAAAATTTGGGTAAGGTAACGGGTGTACATGGGAAGGATTAATGAGAGAGAAAGAGTTATCCCATCATAAAAACATAATAAGGTAAGTATGGGGGAGGTGAAAAAACATCCCCCATCATTTTTAACTTAAAATAAAAGGGTATAACAATATAAGGAAACTTGGATATAAATGAGAAATAAAGGAAGCCCTTACTTGAGTGTGCTACTTCACAAGATTGAATATGGGATTCTTGAGAGCTTGGGGAGCCTTGAAATGATTATAGAGAGGCGAGGATAGAGTAGGTATGTGATCCAAGTATTTTTAGTGAAGGGAAGTTGGAGCTTGGGTGGGTTTATATAAGAAATGAGAGGGGAATTCTTTAATATTTCACAAACTTAGGTTTTGGAATCTATATAATTAAATATTGAAAACCATAAACATTCCCATAGTTTTTCACCATGGTTTTTGACAAAAATGAGTACAAAAAATTATTTTATATGGTCATGGTCCAAAGATATTAAAATATTATCCTTGCTTATGTGGAGGTGAGTCACATTAAAATCATAAAATATGTTATACATTTTGGATAATTCACTAAGGCATTATAAAATAAGTAAAATAAATATAAAATAACTTTATTTTAAAGTTAAAATATATATTTGTTTGAATATCTATTTTATGGTGTTTATTACATCACCATTGGGTCATTATGATGTCATAAAACACACTATATACTTATATATTATTTAATTTTTACCCCATAATTTGACTGTCTTAGAAAATTATGAAAAATTCACTATTGGATAATTTAGACATGCTCATTCCAAAAACTATTATTCATTTTATCTAAATATTTTTCTAAATATGTGAATTTTTACTTTTAAAATGAGAACCTACAATTATTGAAAATTGACGAGTTTTGACTAAAACAATTTTTTAAATCTAAATAAAACATTACATTTGACTTCATAAAAATTATATAATAATTTATTATCTATAAAAGTAATTTGATAATAATATTTCTCTAAAATATGAAAATGTTTCAAAAATTCATTAATACCATAAAATAAATTCTTTAAAATTACACTTTCTATTATATCATATAAAAATTTAACTCTTATCAAACAGATTACCTAATCATTTACAGATAAGGAACTGATATAATAATCATTTATAAGAATTGTTTTTATAATATTATTAATAAAAACCATAGTTTCATATAATAATGTATATATTTCTCAAAAGTACCATTTTTACCTAAAAATAAATTTATCAAATTCATAATTTTTTAGGAAAGAATATTCCTAGAAAGTGATTGATGGAATAAGACTTTTATTTATAGAACGGGATTACACAATAAGTAACTAATACCTTGTTACATTACCCCTTATAACACCCTCATAAGACCTAAGGGTAAGGTGTGCGATGGTGACAGACTCTTGGGGTGGCTTAGATAACATTTCCCGAGTGGTAATATATATTAACTTGAACTTCTCCTTTAAGAGATTTCATTCAAGATTAACATGTTGAAGCTCGGATTGGAATTGGTCAAGAGTAAAGCCCAGTGATTCAACCTCCTTTTTGAGATCCAAAAAATGAGCTTTGTACGACCTGAGTATACTGGATGAGGCAATCATCTCCTTTGTCTCTGTTGAAAGGATTTTTTAAAACCTTATATTTATATTAGTTGTGTGATCACTATTAAATTGCTATATTATGAACAATAATGATATTTAACAGTCATTTAAACCCAATACTAATAATAATAAGGTGCCCGTGTTTTCTATATCCATAAGAAATTAAAATAAAAGGAATTTTACTCATAAATGATTGGGTTTTACAGAATAAGTTGGTAAATGATTAAGAAATCTCCTGAAGTGAGAAAACCCAAGCCAGACACTATTCTACAATAGGAAAACATATAAATTTACTTTTTCTAGGCCCTATGATAAGCATGAATCAGGAGCTCTTCACAGTTTGAAAAACCATGCAGAAGCCATGAAAAACAACATTGCGGAAAATTATAGATCCAACCTCATACTTGTCATATGGTTTATCAAACCATGCACAAGTCATGCGCGATACTCCAGAAAAAAAAGGATCCTTCACAGTTTCTCTTAGGGGCCACATGGTTTAGAACTAACCATGAAAAACCCATAAAAACATACCATGCACAATTCAAAATGAATATAAATGGATCCTCATGAAGGGAGGTCATATAGTTTCCCTCTATTTATGAACCTTAATCATTCATAGTATGAAAACAAAAAAAAAACAATTTCTAAGATATAACTCCATGGAATCTCAAACTAGGTCTCCACTTATCTAATGAAAACCAAGAGAACGACATCATGACATGGGGGGTCACAATGATCGTGGTTATTCTATGTGAGGGTTTTGGAGATGAGGTGTGGGTAACTTCTTATGTTCCATTGTTTTTTTATTTTGATTTCTTTCTCACCTACTTTCCTATTTGTCTTTTCATAGGAATTTTTGGTTACTAAGTAATATCCTATTTGAGTGAATACTCTATTTGAGAACATTTCTTTCTAGAGAGGGATTAGATTACATAGTGCACTTGGAAGGATCCCCATGGCATCTTCATGCTCCAAGGTTGATGTTAGGTCTTGACTATTTAAAAGGACTATCAAGATAGAAATTTTCATGTAGGATATCATAAGATTCATGTCACTAGTTTCAGATTTTATTTTGTAGCATCCCTGACCTGATTAGCCACCCGAACAATGCAATCATTCTGGATGCCACTGGCCTTAGGTGCACCTCCCCAAACTTCGAAGGCTTCTGACTAACAACAACTGTGTGATAGAGGTATATTGGGGAGGATATACCCTCTAGGTATAGTATAATATTAGTCTGCAAAATGATATATGACATCCAGTAGAAAAGTAACGACTCATCAGACTCAAACCAGACCCTCCAATGTTGGAAGCCCAATCAAAATCAATAAACAATGGAAGCAATATATACAATATAAGTGGAAATAAATAAACATTCCATCATACCACTTATATCCACTATAATAAAGAAAAAAAGAATGCATCCATAATAGGCCATACATGTCAATATACAAAAAGGGTTTCCCATGTCTGAACACTATATTTATATAAATATAAATAGAGCATGATAAAATAGAAAAAAATCTAAAATAGAAAATACAACCAAGGAAAGACCTCAAGGCCCTATGCCAACATCCTAGGAAAAGTAACACTACGATCTATCTTTTGAAGTCTATCCCTTACATGAACATAATGACATAAAGTCATACATGTCCCAAAGGGCCCGTGTAGGGTGTGAGAACATGTCTTGGTAGGATACCAGCCAAGGATGTGTAGTCAACCCAATTATTTAAGGAGGACTGATCTAAAATTTAGAACAATGAAGATCATGACTAAATTAAACATAGAATTACTTGGTTCTCAACAGCAAACTGGAATCCATCACCTACATTGTCTAGTGCAGAAATACCAGAAGTAGAGAAAAAGTGAGTCCTTGTACCATGGCCCAAGGTGACCTCGATATTATATAGACTAGGTGAACCCTCAGGTTACACCTCAAACAAGTAACCTGGAATCATGTGCCTCTTGACACCTCATGTATCAATAAGTACTAACGTTCTGAAGTCATACCGAAAAAATAAGTAATCGGTCCCTCAAACCCCATCTCAAAAGAACCTATCAGCTCGAAGCTCGACTTCTAGAGGCACTATGATATTTATCCTCAATTAAAATTCATCGTCAGCTCGTAGCCTGACATCTTGAGAAATGGCGACATCCATTATCCCAAAATAATATAGGCCCATGACCTCAATATGACATGCCTCAACCCCAACCGATAGCCTCAACACTATCAACCGAAGTCTCCTCACATCCCATGTCGATATCTATGGAAGGAATACCACCCCCAACACATTTTCTAATCCGCACTACCGAGGGCCTCTACCCACATGAACAGTCAAAAGCACCTCATCACTGAGTCAAAATAAGCGAAAATAACTCAATATGAAACTTTGACTATCAAAAGTAAGCGGAAATCACCAATATGTACCCAAGCCACATCAAAATTTCAACACATTCCCCTACAACTATGTACCTCAACTACGATGGCCATGCCATCCAATATCATAGAACATCCCAAACCCGATGGTCTCGCTATATCAATCTGATGTCCATGACATCCCATCTTATTATCAACACCACTCAAATATATATATATATATATATGTGTGTGTGTGTGTGTGTGTGTTTGTGTCTGGGGTAATCCCATCAAGTGATCAACATCACTCAATACTGATGGCCATGCCATCCCAATTCCTCAGGCTAATCCCGCCAGGACCCCTATATCCTTGTCACATGCATATCAAGTATTTCATAGAACTAACATAATAAAAATTTCAATTTAATACTATTTAATTTTACCATTTAAATCAATTCACTTTAAACAATCAATTCAATTTAATATGATTGAATTTTGAAAACTAAACAGTAATAAAAGTTCAGTATAGAGGACTTGAATGCCTCAAATTCAAATGAAAAAACCAAAACAATTTAAAAAAAATTGATTTAATTAAATAAAAAACCCCCATACAAACCACCCAAGAAGAAAATCCCTCTAACCTGACCTTTCTCGAGTGAAAAAGGGAGTCTCAAGAGATGGTATATCGTTAGATCAATCAATAAAGGAGGATATTAAATGTTGGGAAAGACAAATATCTATTACAAATATCACTAATTTTATTAGTTTATTTAATTATTATTGATGGTTTGTGAAGAATATTTCATGACTATCTAATACTATGACAAATTTAACATGTAAGGGAAAAAAGTTCTTTTGGATAGATGAATTTGAGGAAAATTTCAAGGAACTGAAGAGAAGATTAGTCAGAGAATAAGTTATTTCATTACAGTATATTGGACATAGATTTTTAATTTATAGTAATTCATTAAAGGATGGATTAGGTTTTCTTCTTACATATAATGACATGGTTATAGATTTTACCTCATGAAAATTGAATCTTCCTGAAAAAAATTGCTGAACTCATGGTTTGGAGTTGTCTTATGTTCCTTTTCTATTAAAGAGAAAGATTCATTATCATTAGGAGAAAAGTGTAATATTTATACCTATCACAGATGTTGAAATTATATGCTCCCAAAAAAGTAGTTGAATAATCACCCTAGAATATGGTTTTATCTAACTAAAGATCATGACTACTCAATACATGTCACTTCCTACCCCTCACCCATTGCCTTGGGAAAAAGAGGTGGGTGCTACTATGCCTTAGGTTACATACTTGTGAAAGTAAAGGTTGAGAATATCCAATGAATTCTTAAAATATTAGGGGATGGTTTTCCAATTGAAAATAAAAAAACCAAAAAAGATAACAAGAATGATGGAACTAAATTATGATGCAAGAGTACAAAAAAATATCATCCAATAAAAAACCAAAAAAATACAATATATGAGTAAAAAATTGAGTCAAAGTTACATTTCCAAATGAAAAAGAAGATGAAAAATCTGAAAGAAAACAATTAAACCTACCAGTGACTTGAAATCTACTCAAAGAAGTATATCCACATGCCTATATCAAGGTATGAAAATACATTTGTAATGAACTAGGATACCTTGAATTTTCTAGTTTCTTGATATATGATAAAATATTTCACCATTGTGTCCAAAAAGTGGGTATATATAAACCTAAAAAGGATTTTTTGAATAAATTCCCAAATCATGAAACTAGGGAGAAATTTTTTAGCACATTCATATAAAATATTTTAAACAATTCAAAACAGCTTATGTCAAATCCATGTAATTTTCCATTCCAAAAACATTTTCCATTGTATGCCATAAAACAAGTTGTTAAAATCATTTCCCAAGGAATACATCAAAAAAATATTGAATCCAATTTCACATTTTATTTGTAATATTAAATTATATGTCCATGAAAATCCACACAACACACACACATGCACATGAATTGTGTTAACATTGATGGTGGAAATTCACATCCATACTCCATTCCTTTTATGGTGGTACTTCATGACCATTTTCATCCTAATCGACTCATGAAAAACCACAATTACCAAACCATGTCAACCCATTTCCATAAAATAATTTCTTCCCTTTCAAGGAATTTCAACAAATAACTTTCATATATAAAAAACTATAATATTAAGATCACCAATTTAAAATGTAAAACATTGGGTTTTCCCAAAAATTCATCCAATTCAAATGATTTTCCAAACTATAATTCATTTGAGAATTTTCCACAAAATCACTGCATGATTTCAAAAAAAAACATCATGAAATTTTAAAAAAATAAATAAAATCAATCCTTATTGATTTAATCATTAGGATTCTAGAGAGATGTGGCATACCTCTCAAACTAAGGTGATAACAATGAAAGACACAATAAAATAAAAAACCAAACTTAGATATTTAGTATTCAAACAAATATCATATACCCATAGAAAATTGTAAAATATATCTTCATGAAAACCATAAATGTACATTGATTTATCCTAACTGTATTGGATCTAATGATCCAAGAGAGTGAGGGATATAAAAATTATGAAAAAATAAAAAACTATCAATAAATTGAAAACTAGATCTCAAAATATCCTTGGATAAAAAAACATTCTCTCAAATTAAAGGTAAAACATTAAAGTATAAAAAAGATGAGTACTTCCTTTTATAGATGTATTAGGGTAAAATGAGTGATTACAGAGGTAAACTGAATTTTATCAATAAATATCAGATATATTTTTATGGTGAATGGTTAGATTTGATGGTTAGGGAAACCCTGTTATGAACTTGAAGGCCCTACTAACTTAAAACACACCTCAACTGGTTTCCTTAAATGTTTAGAAAAACCATGCACTAACCCTATTCTTTCCCACTATTCAGTATTTCATGGTGTCTGCAAGGAATCAACATGGTTTGGGTAAAGCATGTTTCAAATCAGGTCCCTTCCCATTATCGTCTTTTTTAGTTTCACAGTTTCTTATATTTGTTCAACATTTTTCTAATATCCTTTCTCAAGATATACACTTCCATAAAATCATAAAAATAAGAAAAATAATCTCCAAACCTCCAAAACCATAATAAAATAATTATAAATACATAAAATACATAAATAAAGGTTCAAGTTACTGATACCTATTATTCTATATTATACCCAATATTGACCACTCATTCCACGAAAAGTAGATATACAGAGTTTCCTTGGATGATTTTCAACCACAACTCCATCCTTTTTTTCATGTTCCCATGTTTGCTCCTAAAAATGACAGTGTTTCCATAAAACACACACTAGACTCACACTTATCCCATGAAATTCTTTTTCTTTTCAATCATCAATCCATATATTCACATGAACCGATGTAAAATATTACTCTAGGTCAACATGATCCCATAAAATCACATGGTTAGGATCAGGATGATATATCTTCAATTGACATACATGAAAGAGATTATGAACTGAACTTATATTTTGTGGAAAATAAAACATTTATTTCATTCCAACAACCCATTCATATATCTCAAAAGTGACTAGGAAATAAGGATATAACATTATAATATTACAAAAGAGATGATTCCAATGATTTGGAGATATTCTCATGAACACATGATCTCCCACCTCAAATGATGATGGTCTTTAATGATGATCTATATATAATTTCAGGTAAATCTAAGCTGTCTCGATAATATTCTAGGTTAACTAAATCTTTTCTGTCGTCTCTTACACAATGCTTAGTACACTTTGTAATGTCTCACCTATTTCTATAAAAAATGTGGAGAATGGTAAAAATGCAAATACAATGCTTCAAATGGAACCTTATGTAACCTAGATCGATAAATTTTGTTGTCTGAGAACTGTAATAATATTACGTACTCGACCCATTTTCTACCAATATCAATTACAAAATCCCTAACCATGTATTCTTATGTATGTATTTTCCTTTCATATTTTCACCCATTTGAAAATGATACATTGTGTTCATAATTATTTGATTACTGGGGGATTTCTATAATTATTTCAAAAACTAAGATGTAGAGGTTAGATATCAGTCTAATGCTATCGAAACTGGCATGCAATTCCTTATTACCACTTCATATATATATATTTTTTATATTTCTTACAATGTATTGGGTATATGAATAGAGATGAAATGGGCCAAAATATTTAGCTGATGGTATACCAAAAATAGAACAGTGTTTCCAAACCACCATTGGTATACCTATAGAAATAGCCATATCAATATAATCTAACATCCATATAGGAATGGATAATTACTACAAAAACCCCCACTGGCCAATGGTGTGCTTCCATAAACTGCTGACATGTGAGGCATCTAAAAAAACTCATCCACTTTTCTTTTCATGAAAACCCACCAAAATTTTGATTTTAGTTCCATGTACATCATTTGTATGCTAAGATGAATAACCCATATCAGCTGCTTTTATAAATGTAGGTGTTATTTTTGAAATTCCGTATATATGACCACTCGATCATGAAACCACAATACTGATCTTATTCAAATATTCTTTCCCTCCATGGTCACCCCACCATTTAGTTTTTACCTCATATAAATACATTCAATATGTCTGGTCTATGTTCACTATCTCAACCAAATTAGGAACCAAAAAAACTGGAAAGAGAACTGGAATAGTAACTCGATCATCACAATCCATGTGCATGTTGGTTATCACTGAAATTAGCTGCCATTGATTTCAAGCCTCTTTCTCCAATGGAAAATATGAATTTATTCTTAATGAATCTTCCATAGAGTTCCCTTTAATGTGTGTATACATTGAGAAAATGTCAAACATTACATGATACTACATCTATCTTCTTTCTCTTAGATTCAAATCTATTTATGAGAATATGTGATTTCCCATATTATGATCTATAAACACCTTAAATTTCTCACCAAAGAGTTAATGAAACCATTTCCTCAAATCATGGACTACAATATTTAAATTCAATTCATGTTTGGGGAATTTATTATCATGAAAATCTAACTATCATGAGAAATAATAATCAACATTATAACCTTTCATGAGAAAAAACCCCAACCTAGATCCTGAGGCTTCAAAATACACCACATATCCTTGTATTGATTCTAGAAATATCCATATTTTTCATTATGTTAGGAGAAATTTTGGCTCTTGAAAACTCTTCTGAAATTCATCATTCCAAGTGGAACACTTTTCCTGATCAAAGTTGTAATTTTTGTAGCTAGTAATGAAATTTTATGAACAAAATGTCGGTAATAAATAGCCATGAAAAGGAAAATTTTTATCTTAAAGACATTATTTGTTAGTTCACAGGATATCACAACCTCTGTCATTATTTGATACACATAAACACCTTTTTCATAGATAACATTTCCACAGAATCATACTTATTGTATCTAAAAGTCAAACTTTTAATGTATAGAATAATGCAATTGATCACTCAAAATACCCAAAACTATAACCATGTGTTTCTATGGATCATCTTTTTTCCTAGAATATACCATTATGTCATCCAGAGACACCACAAAAAAATACAGATACCTATAAAATATATTATTCATCAATTCCATAAAGAGAACTGGTACATACATAATACCAAAAGGCATAATCACATACTTGTAATTTCCATATCTACATATGAAAGATATATTTGGAATATCTTCTTTCTGAACCCATAGTTGGTGATATCCAGAACACAAATATATTTTTGAGAACCACTAGTCTCCCCTAAATTGACTAAACAGGTCATCAATGTGTGGAGTTAGATTCTATTTGTTTATAGAAAATTGATTAGGATTACGATAATCTAGATAAAGCCTAAGAGTTCAATCCTCCATTTTCAAAAACAAAACTATTGCTTCCCATAAATACATACTAGGCTGAATAAACCCTTTTATTTCCAACTCCTCCAACTCAAATTTTAATTCCCTTAATTCTATTGGTTTTATCTAACTATATAGAAGTTATATAGATCTGGTCCCTAGTAAAATATTGATCATGAACCCCACTTAAAATGTGTGAGGAAAACTTTTTAAATTATTAGGTTAAACATTAGGAAACTAATAAAATATTGTTTCAAAAATTATATTCATGATCTCATCCATATATTTCACAGTCAATGGTATGAGATAGTTCTAATCATTGATTCCAACAACCCTTCTTCACATGACATCAAATTTCCATCTAATCTACTGATTTTACGGATTCCATCTACAATTATAAAACTAACTCTTTAGGTATAAAAATCGATGTGAGAGTTTCAACTTTTCAATGCATCCATACTGAGGATTATGTCATATAAATATATCTCATGAACAATGAAATACCAAACAAATTCATCCCAATAGATATTTAAAGAAAATTATTTTCACATAAAGGTTAAAATTTATCTTTAGCCAGGAGAAGTTTGATGTTTCAAAATAGATAGTATCATGTATACTTGTGAACCCATCATACTAATGATAAAAATAGATATAACTAAATGGGACGTGCCAATATCTAATAAATAATGAGTAATTGTAGAATTAAAATGAATCATCCCTTTCACTATCGATGGTTTTGATGGATCATCTACAATAATTTCCTTCATATCCATACAATTTATTACTCGTTTTCATTGTTGTTTTTTACCTATTTGAGATTAAACTAGTGTAAGAGTCATGGTCTTCATAGAATCACCATAGTATCCTCAATTTTACTAATGAGAGCTATTCTAATACACTCATTATATCAAAGAAGTTTATTCCTGATAAATATGAGATGTGTACCAAACACCCGACCTTGAGGAACTACTACAATAGCACTAATCATGTAACATATTGTTTCAATTATGACATTGTCATAGTGGTGTCATACAATCCTGAATGATGTGATCTAGTAAACCACACTAAAAACATATAGTCTTACTATTTGGGTTAGGAGTAAAACTAGTCGATCTGTTATTCTAATTCTTATTTATTCCACAAATTTATTAATATATGTCCCTCTTCCTATTATTCCATGCATTAGAGTTCCCACTAGTTCCCATATGTATCAACATGTTTCCTCCAACTGTATTTCTTGAGATATCCCATTACAAAACCATTTCTGAATTGATCATCTCTGTATAATCTTATAAACAAAAGATGATAATCTTTTATTGAATCTCTAATCTCCACCCTTATTAGAAAAATCATACCTTCAAGTAAATAGTTGCAGAATCATTAGGTGAAAATCATACTAGATTCATAAATGTATCCATATAATATATCACAGTGAGGTTCTATTGTTTCAAACAACACATGTCTTTTATTATTTTAATCTTCATTGTATGAGGATAGAATTGTTTGGTCAAAAATTATTTGAAGTCATCCCATGTCATTCCATGGTCTGATTAATACATAAAGGCTAAATCCCACCATTTCTATTTATGACATTCATCATATATGTTTCCAACATCACATTCAACTCTACTGGTGTTCCCTGGAAATTGATGATTTGTTTTTCCCAATTCAGCCACATCTCTGATTTTTTTTGGTTCTGAATCCTCCTAAATTGTGGGTGGGTTTTGGTTCTAGAACTAAACTAAGAGATCCAAATTCCTTGGTTCATAATTTTGGTTCCATCTATTCATGACAAAAAAATCTTGTAAAATACACTGAACCAACTTTTTTTTATCTGTGTCTTAGGTGCAACCACATTTTTAGTATCATTTTCTTGTTGGTTTATAAGACATAGAGATGGTTCCATTCTCAATATACAAAACAAACATGACTTTGTCACACATTCTAGTAACTGAAGGATTTTAAATGTCAAATTTTACCACATCACATATATCGTAACTAGGGTTTCTGAAATTCAACCATTTCCAGAATAAAAACATTTTCTTGAAAATTCCACTATGATTTTGAAAATCAAACCATTTTAAAATATTTTCAAAGATCAATAGTTATTATTGAAATTATAATACATCACTCAAAATTAAATATTCACACCTACTGGAAATCCATTATTATAAATAAATATCATGTTCTTATCATTAACTAAACCCAAGATGATGAGGTGAAGACTCACCTAGAAGTTTATTAAAATAGTCATGTAACCAAACACCCCATTAACTCGAGGTTCGATACAAAGAGGTTAGCTATATATTTTTATTCATTAAATTCCATGTTACAACAATCCTTATCCTTTTTACCATCCCAAGAGATATACGGTTATGATTTCAATGATAAGGACTAAATAAGATGATACCATTTGTAACATCCTAACCCTCACCCATTGTCATTGCAAGGACTTATGTGACATCCCCAAGAAAGAAATGGCTAGAAATAAATGCCAATGGAATCATAAACAATTGGGGGGAGGGGGGGTGATTTTCCCATTGAATTTTAAAAATAAAAACATGATAAATATAATGACTAAAATGATATATGATGCATGGGGATAGTAAAATCCAATATTATACAAAACAAAACCAAAATAAAATATCATTGGAGAAGTAACTTCAATCTGATATAACCAACAGAACAAAAAGTTGAAAAATACCAAAATACACCAATGACACCAATAAGTGACTCCTAATATTTATCAATAACTACATAAAATTTCCCATTCTTTGTATCAAGAAGCATCACTAGAGACCTAGGATACCTTTCCATTACCTATGTCTTGATATATGATATATGCAAATACACCGTAGTGCCCAAGTAGGGGTTGAGTATAAAACTCAATCAGACATTCCCATTAAAATCCCATGTAATTACAATAGAAACAATTTTTTTAACAAATTTATATAAAAATATCTAAATAATCTAAAATATTTTATATAATTTCCCAAAAAAGTTCCAATCAAATTCTATTTTCTATGGAATGCAATAAAACAAGTTATAACCATCATTTCAAAAAGTATAACATTAAAAAAATTATCATTTTCTTTTTTCCTTTTGGAATATTTATTTACATGTCCAAACACTTCCATAGTACCCACACACAAAAACATTCATGGTGTTACCAATAATGGTAGAACATTACATCACTACTCCATCCCTTTAATGGTGGTACTTTCCGACCATTATCTATCCCAATCAACTCATGACGAACCGTTATACCAAAATCATGTCAACCCATTTCACTAAACTCATTTATTCACATTCAATGAATTTCAAAAAATAATATACTTACATTAATTGAACCATAATTATAATATACCTATTTTAATGTTATAAACAACATGTTTTTCGAAAAATTCATAAAATTACCTTGATTTAAAAAGACATAATTCAAATTAGAATTTTCTATCAAATCGAACAATTATTTCTAAAATAATTTCAATAAATTTATACAATTTGAAATTAACCCTTATTTTTCATGTCAATAGGAGTTAAGATATAATCTACCTAGCACTCAAAAGTTTCTGAAAATTATGAACAACTCAATATCTTCAAAAAATTGACATAGATATTCTATATCCAAATATAGATGTTTTTCCAATTCAAGAAATTCAATAATATTTATAAAATAAAACAAACAATGAACCATGATATATCCTTAGAGGATTATATCGATGGTTATTAGAGATCATAGGAGTATAAAAAAGGAAAAAAGTTGAAGAATGATCACTTAACATTAAAATTTGATCTCTAACATACTTTGAATCACAAAAAAATTCTCCAGAATCAATGGGAATCTCTTATCATTCCTAATAAGAACACTAAATCATGTTATTGATTTATTATGGGAATAAAATTTATTAATAAGGTAAAATGAATTAGATCCACAATTTTCCAAACTAAATTTTTACATTGGATGGTTGGGGAGCCCGGTTTGGGATACCAGGGGCTAACCGTGCGTGAGACACTACCTCAAAACACACCTTGAATATTTGGATTAAATGATGATATGAACCATAAAACAACCATGTTATTCCACAATATTCATAATTTCACAGTTTATATTGGGAACCTAAGTGGTTTTTCCAATACTTGAACCTAACCGTATGCCTTCCTAGTGCCCACTATTTTAATTATATGATTTCCTAGAGGTTCTAAATGGTGTCTACAAATTATTCTCAGACCATAAACATACAGAAAAGACTTAAAAAATCAAAACTCTCCTCCAATCCTCCAAAAACATAATCCAATAATTTAATATACATAAAATGAAAAAAAGGTCATGTACCTGAAACCAGAGATGACACAATGAATTACAACCATGGGAATGTGAAAAGTGATGATGATTCTTTTAGTTGAAATGACCATGATATCACTTTAAGGATGTGGATTAATTTTTTTTATGTTTCTAGACATTAAAACGATGGATATGTGGATCTTTAAGTAAGGGGAAAATCATATCTTCCTCAAATTATTGTTCGGTTATCTATCGATGTGATGATTAATGATGCATAGAAGGAAGATGTAGAGCAACAAAACAAGGTTTTAAATGATAATCAATTTACCAATGATAGTGATGGAATGTAAAGGTTTAGGAACTATGTATGTGTTCCATCCATACCAACTTTAAAGAAGGGGATGTTGAAGGGAGATCATAGTTATTCATTCTCTGTTCATCTGAGAAGTACGGATATGTATACCGATTTGAAAGAGTACAACTAGTGGGATGGAATAAAAAGGGTTATTACAGATTTTGTATCATTATACTTGTTATGTAAACAAGTTAAGGATAAAAGGAAATAGTATAATTATTTTTTTCATCTATTACCTATACTATAATGAAAAGGGGAAAAATTCCTTATGGTTTTTTAATTTGGACTCCACAAAATGATTAAAGTTAATAATGATATATGGATTGTATTCTATCACCTTACTAAGATAGTACACAAAATTTATATTAGTGAAGAATTATCATTAGGTAATAATTCCTTGATATACATTATGTAAGATGTAAGGTTTCATGGATTTTTATATTCCATTGTATTGGATTAAGAAATGATGCATACATCAAAGTTCTATTGATGAATTCAACATGATCTTGATATGATGTTGAGTTTAATAATTATAAATCATCCTCAAACAGTTTTCCAGTCTGAAAGAAATATTCAAACCTAGAAGATTATGTTTAGTTATTGTTTTTTGGAATTAAATGATGGTTGGGATCCATACCTTACATAGTTGAGTTTTAGTACAATAATTCATTTAACTAACGAATTTAGATGGATCCTTATGGAACCCTCTATGGAAATTAATGTATAGATCCAACATGATGAAATGATGTTGAGGAAATAATGCTGTTGGGATAAGGGATATTTGAAGAAAAGGAAAAGAATGTCAAATCCATTCAGCCACACATCATGGTATCTCAAATTATGAATAAATTGTTTTTATAATTTCGAGTGTGATCTAAAGTTTGATGTTGCTTAAAATGTGATTCTAATAATTTCTCCCTGGAATAAGTATATGATATTAGATAGGAAAGGGAACCTAGATATACATATATCATTCCCATTGAATTATTGATGATATCAGGATCGTAGATAATTTTTTTTACTCCCAACAATCCTATCTCAATTACATATTGTGTTATATATATATCTCCTAAGGTGGTATATACCTGACCATTCACATATACTGAACTCAGACGTCATACTGTTGGAGAAAGATCTTTTATATGGGGAGGAACATATCGAGATTTCTTTTCATACAAAGATAGTTACATGAAAAATATCTCTCACCTAGTCAATGTTTATTTGTGAAAAATCCTCTTAGATGAAGATACATGGGAACTTGAGGTAATGATGAGGCATAAAAATCCTCATTTGTTTGTATCAGAGTAAAGAGTTTTGAGGTTGAAATTAATTTTATGGGGGGTAAAATATAATACACCAAGTTTTTATGATTTTTTTTTCAAATAAATTAAATATATTTGATACCATTCGTTACAAAAAAACAATGTTAGGATTTCACTACATGCAACACTGGGTTTTCTTGCGTTACACACAATACTGATTTTTTACAAAACAACAATATATTTTAAAAATCATTCAACCATGACCTTTATAACCTAGAATTTAAACCTAGAAGTATAAATAGTAATATTTTTTTTAAATATTATGCATAATGGTTTTATATAGAGAAAACATTTTGATAACAAAATAAAAAAAATCTTATGTCTTTTTATGTTTCAAAAATAATATTTTCTCAAAAAATTATTTCTGTTTCTTTTTGCGAACACTGATAAAATTAGATTTTTAAAATTTTACAAAAATAAAATGCTAAATTTTTTTACATTTTTTTAATCACAATTTCAAACTTTTCTCAGGTTGAATATTGGGACATTGATGAAAATATTCATTTTTTTATGAATGGTGAAAATAAAGAATTTTAATTAAAAAATCCATTTTCATTTAATTTATTTTTAAAGGGAAGCTATATTTTATTAATTTTTAAAATATTTTATTAAGATAAATTATACATCCATTAATATAATTTTTTAAATTCGAATCAATTTATTATTGAATTTTTATATATAAACAATATAATTTTTTTTGAACATTTTCTCTTTTAAACACTTCTCTTTCATCACGACAACATTATAAATTTTTTAAAAGAACATCAAATTATGTGAACTTAATTTCAAAAAATAGATGCTATATTTAGAATCATATTTATTTATATTTTCTAATATTGTAAAAATATATATTTTTACCAATATTAATAGTAAGAACCATAACATTTATTAACTGTGGTTAAGGTAAAAATGGATTTGCTGACAGGAAAAACTAAAAAGATAAGCGAAAAATGACCCAAAATAAGTCCAATAACCATTTTTATAAATATTTCGACCATATACAAATTAGACACTATAATAATCCATTTTTATCTCTATGACATATGAAAAACATGGTATCTCACAATTCATTTAAAAAATACCATACGTATCATCTCCCCTACTTATAAATGGACACCACTCTACTCCCCTGTACACACCGTCAAACCTTATTAGTTTGGACAATACCTATGAAAATAATTTCCTTACTTCCCTAATCTCATCCTATAAGCCTTATTTTTGATAAAAAATAAAACCTAGGAATTCCTTTCAAGAAAACATGAGGATACCTGAAGAAATTTAACATTAATCAATGAGTGTTTTTATGTTATTTCGGCATCTTCCGCCATAAATTATTATTATACCATGAATATTTAATTTCATTAATATATATAATATACTAATATTTTTTTATTTCATGATCATGACCTACAATTATCTCTACTTCCATCATTTGGGTTACAAAATCACCATTCGTATGTATGGAAGACTACCGCATCACAAATCGATCTCATTCGTTTTTTCATCACCAATTCTCATGGAAAAAATTTATTGATGGATTTATTAATTATATATGATATTTATTAGGTTAATATTATTATGGTATTGTTATATAACTCACAACTTCATGATTTTAATTTTTTGGGAATACAAAAATTTCGCTCATCTATACGGCAGACTGCCACCTTACAAAGCTATGTGAATCATTCATTATTTACATGGAGGGTATTAGGGATGATCTTAATGAAAATATTTGATATATTTTAAATAAAATGATTATGAAATTTTAATACATTGTTTATGTTTCTTTATTTCAACCAATAAGAAAATGGAAGCATCATCCATGCATACCTATGACCTTTTGTCGCTATGAACATTGTATTTCATTTTCTATCAATAAATTTTATGGATTACAATAAATATTTTTTATGAATATATATTATATTTATATAATTTTTATCATTTTGTTCATTATGGAATCATGATCAAAGTAAGGGGACCAAAAATATAACAAACCAAAATTTATATGTAAAATAAAGCGGTTATTAACTAAAACATAAATTTAACTTGGAATTGTTAATTAATGGATAATAAAATATCTTAAGTAAATAATATATTTTATGAAATATAAATATATATTTCTCTAATATATATATAATAAAATGAAGTTTATTATACAGGATTTGTTAACATGAGTGACAGAATACAATACTTTATATAATGGATTTTTTTCCTAAATTTCATTCATTAAGACTTATGTTATGTTATGGACCTATATTATTTTATGAGGTGTGTATAAAAACACATTTAAATTTAATATCATGAATTAAATTATCCTCACAAAATTTTAATGATCAAATTGATTTTACCCTTTCATGGAACATATGATTCAAGGTTACCAAAGTGGTAAGGATTTTATGTTATAATCTCATCGTTTATCGTGACGTTTCATAATAAAGTCACTAATGTTGAATTCTCATGATCTAACTCTCAAGAATTCTCATGAATTTTATTATCCTATAATAATTCATGATATAATCATGTAATAATACCATTATTAAACTAACTGGTTCTTAAAATAATTTACAAAGTAATATCATGATAATCAGACATTACTTCTCAATTCGCTCAGAAATTATTTTCGTCCAAAACCGTGTTATCTAAAAATGTATTAATTTTTTTTAATATTATTCAAATGGTATATTAAATAATTTTTACCCAGGGTTTTATTTTTAAAAACAGTTTTAAAGGAATATTCATGTCATATTCTAATCAATTACTATTTGTATTTTACCTAGAATATGAAAAGAAGCATTATTTTAATATGTATGGAATAAACAAAAACACCATTGTTATAAAAATTATTTTATTTATGGATTCATTTATAAATTTTTATGTTATTTTAAATGAAAATATATTCATAATGGTTTGTGTTTGAAAATTTATTTTTTAAAGTGTAAAGGATATTTTCTTAAATAAATGGTTTAAATGATCAATCAAAGTGAATATTTTTATATGATTACTCCCATTGATGTTACATATAACTTATTTGGGATATAATCATATGATTCCTTTAATATTATTTCAAAAAATGGTTTATGATTATGATGAAATGTTTTTTTATAAAATAGTTTCTCTTGCACAGGTTATATCATGATAAATTCTAATAAAAACCGCTTATTTTAATGGGTTATACTGTGACTAAATGACAAAATAATTATAAAACTTTTATATTTTCCATAGATTATGATATGATTATATCCTTATGAATCCTTATTCTCTTCATGGGTTATGTTATATTTAGGTGATTATGAAACTGTTCCCTTTCCACAGGTTATGATATGATGAAATGTTTATGATGCCCATTTCATTTCATGGGTTATGATATGAAGAATGTTTATGATTATGTGGCACACATAAATATGGTTTAATTATGTGATGGGTGGTATCTATATATCTATCTAGTGCATTGGGTAAAGATTTATATCTCATGAGATAGGATGGGCTAGAAAGAGACGTGAACTAAGTTTAGTGAGATACTTTTTCCACTATGATGGTCTTGGGAGCGAACTTTCACTCCAATGATGGTTAAGGTAGTGAACCCATTCCAATATGATAGCCTTGGGATTTAGCCTTGGAAAATATGGAAAATATTCTTGAGGCTTATATATATATTCTAAAAATCTATGTCTTAGTACAATATTATTCTTTAATGGACCATGTTCGTTGATTCTCATATGATTGATGTCATATGAACTACCAATAACCATTCCATGACTCAAGATGATGATATTTCATATGATAGGTAATATTTTAGAATGTTATTCTCACATTTATTTACCCAAATGTTCATGTTTTTATTACGTATCTCCCTTATATTTCCTTACAGAAAATATGATCTCACCCATTATTTTGTTTCCGTTACCACTATCATGAAGTTTCATATTTTGTATGATATGTCTTAGGATATTGTTAGTTATGAATAACATAGTGTGAGAAGACATAACTTACTTATAGAATAATTTTTATGTTTCCGAGTTTCTAGGGGCACTATAATATTAGATTCATTAGGAATTTTTTGTATAATGTAAAAATTATACTTAAAAATGATTTAGTACATATAAATTATAATCTTAGGTTTTTTCAAAGACATTTTGAAGAATCTACGGGATACACAATTCGAGGCCCCGACAGTCAGTTTTATAAGTCCAATGAATTTATGAAAATATTACAAAAGACTATTTATATCATTTCTTAAAGAAAATATCACTCAATAAAACATGGATATCCATATAATGAATGACACATAACCTCAATACATAATTAAAACATGTTAGTAGTAAATAATCATCATGAATAACAATACATTTCCCCTTTTCAAAAATAGGGATATTGTGGCCATAAACCATCTAGAGAAAGAAGTTGGATGTTCAAAATATATATAGTAAACCTTAAAATAATCATATATATTATAATTAAAATATAGAATATTCAAATACTTCTCTCATTGTTAATATAATAATATTCTTTCATGTTGAACATAATTCGATAATAATTTTATAGAAAAAGTGATGATCACATCGTATAGAGCAATGAGTTTATGAGTAATTAAATACTATAAAAACATTATCATAATCCATCCAATGGAATAAAGTGTATGGTTTAGAAATAAAACCCCCCATTTTACCCAAGAAAAACAAGAATAATTCTAATGTTGATGAAAAAAATCCAGGAAAAATGCATTCAACAAGATCACAATAGAATGGATAAAAAATAAAACAGTTTGATACAATGAGTTCATTACACAAAAATAATTTGATATTAAAATTATAGATTCAATCATGAAACATAAACCTTATAATGTTAAATAATTTTGAAAATAAAAATGAACGCTTAAGTGAAAACTAAAATGTGATTTTAGAATATATTTTAAATATTGATGAAAAATAAAAAATTCATATAACAATTTTAGAGGAAAATTTTCAAAACGTGTCATGATATATTTTGAAAAACATTACAATTAAATATAATTTCTTATAATGTTTCTTGCAAATACACAATTATTATATTGGATGAATAAGGATATGAATGAATGTAGATTAAAAAATTGAAACCATATTTTTATTATTTTCAAAATACATTTGTTCGAAATTCCCATTGTAAGAAGAGTAAGAAAACATTAATTCTTATTAAAAAATTATTTTCATAAATAGAATTATAAAATAACATATTTTAAAAATTTTTTTATGGATAATCCTACCATTGTATAAGTATGTTTATGAATAAATAATATAGCTCCTTGAAAGTAGACTATAGATATCAATATTCCTTATGGGAAACAAACTCCCAAAAACAATGAATCTTTTAAAATATTTTACTATGAAATAAAAATAAAAAATATGATAATAAAAAATAATTATATCAAATATAATAATTTAAGAAAGAATATATTAAATAATTTCATGTGAAATATCAGGATTCAATGAACTAAAATTATGTTACCAAAGACTTTTTTGACTAGGGTAAGACATGAGTGAAAAGAAATTTGATGAAAAATATTTGATTTATGTTATATAATCTCATCAATTACAATGAAAAAATTAATACAACAATAATTTTATATTATATAAATAGAATAACATATAAATGATACAAGTTGGATAATAAGTAACTTGTCTCATGAGATAAAAATGTAGACAATGAAAACTCTGGTTTCTTGAGTAACACTTTAATCAAAAACCCTATAAATAGTGATCATTTAATTTAACTTAAAGTAAAAATATTTAATGATGTTTCATTATATGATTTCTAAAATAGGAATTATAAAAATAAATAAATGAAATTTGGTTTAAAATCCTAAACATTTATGAAAGAGAAGAATCTTTTATGAAAACCCTTACCTCTTATCCTAAATTCTTCGAACATAATTCTACTTCCAATATCATAAAAATAACTATCTTATTAAATTGATTTATAACCATAATCCTATACATCATCATTCATACTCTTCTTAACTAGTAATTTTCTACATGATTTTTTTAATTTTCCTTTTTATGTGTTTATAGTATTATCATATGTAACAGTTTCATCATGCTAATGTTTTTATTCATTCATGTTACAAATATCATTACTAATAGGTCTTTTAGGTTACTATTATGGGTGATTAATAAGTATTTATTATATTCATCTTCCTTTAATGTGTGTTTTTTGTTTCTATCATTGGTTATTAAATTGAAAAAAATCATGTTTTATGATTCATTTTGATCGAAGGGTGTTCCCTTATCTGATGGATAAAATATTGACAAACAATATCTAAAATAAAAAAGTTATTATTTAAAAAATTATATTATATTAAACCATATGTTATGGACCCATATTCATCCATGATATAAATTCGTAGTATTATTCAATTAGGATATAAAACTAACCCTAACATTTATATGTCATGATTTAATAAATGATTATAAGGTGACTTGGTTATAATGTCATTATACTAGACGTAAATTATCTTATTTGGTGATAATTATTGTCATATATCTAAATTTGAATTATGTGTAATGTGAAGATAATTTATATAATGACATTACTTATAATGAAAAGATCATTTTTTCTTAGATAGATCATTTTAAATGAATTAATTAACGATAATCAATCATTAATCCTAAAATTGTACTTTTTTCTCTGATTTTTTATACCATAACAAAAATGAAATCATGAAAATATTTTTTAACCATTAATACCATCCCAATGACCATCCATTTAATGTGGTGATGAAAACAAAAATGAAATTAAATCTTTGCATGGAGGTGGTAGTCTATACGTACGCACGTGTGAGGATTTTTTTTCCATAAAATCTGAGAAAGAAGCAATATAGTTAATTTTTTATAAATCATAAAATTTATATAAATTTCATAATTATTTATTAAATTACCATTTTTACCATCCTTATAATATGGTAATGGAAAAAACACATTGAGTCCTAGAGGCGGTAGTCTACAAACAAAATAATTAAATATTCATTTTTCTCAATAGAATTGTGAAAATCTGATTGATTTTTATTCTGATAGCATAAAAAATTCCTTATATTAACAATACTAATTTTATTTCAAAGAGATTTTAAATATTTTAAAATTAAATAAAAAATAGAAAGGAAAAAATTTATCTAAAAATGATTACTCACATTGAGAACTATGATATTTCATTGGAAGATCAATTGTATGTGGGATGGAATTTGCTAATATATTATGACCAGAATCACAATATAGTGAAGGATTATTAAAGGGGATCTTAAAATTTTAGATTTTCAATTGAACAAATATTTTTTTTCAATTTCATTGTAGTTATGGTGAGAGACCCCTTTTATAAGTAGTGATAATTACATTTTTGGAAATATGCCAACATGATATAAAGGGATCACATGTTAAACATGTAATGTTTCCCTAATGTTGAGAAATTATTGAGTTTGAGAATATATATTGTTGATATAAATCTAATCCACTAAATTATATAATTTGTTTCATGTTTATATTCCCTAACCCCAAGAATTATTACTTTTCTATTTTATCTTTTACTATGGTAACATTTTTTACCGATTGTATAATTTCATTTATGCCCAAAAATTGAGTGGAAATTATAAAATAATTTTGACCCATGGATTAAAAATTTCAATTAAAAATAATTTTATTCAATATATAAATTTTTAAAAAAATTAAAAAAATTATTTTAGAATGTATAAAATTCAATTCTAGAAAAAATAAAACTATTGTTTTAAAATATTTAATATAAGTTTTAAATTAAATAAAATATTTGTAAAAATATATTGAAACATGTATAATATATATTTTATATTATAAAAATGATTAATTAATTTCCATTTCATACATTTATACAAATGATTTCATAAAATTCATATTATTTTTAAAAACCGTATTGTGACAAAAAACTAATTCATTCTAGAGAGATAGAAAGAATTCTTAATATTTAATCCTTACTTTCATGAATCCAAAAAATAATTATTTTTTTAAAATTAAAAGTATAGATTTTTTGAATGTTAATTTTAAATAAAAAGGTGAGATAAAATGAAAAACATTTTTATATAAAATTTGTATTTTAAGAATATTAATCCTTCTCATTCATGCTTCTTGTCATTTAAGAATTTTTTATTATAAACTAGTAATACATATCAATTAAAACGGATCATAATTTATCTAAATATTCTTCAATTGAAAATACAACTCACATAAAAAGTAAATAATTATATCATTTCATATCAATTAATAAAAATACCATGTTTATTTATTTTAGATATATCAATTGAATTTCATTGGTATTAAAGGTATCCATTATTTTATTTCAATAATTTTTTTCTAAAGTGGATACTTATATTTATTCATGCTAAGTAAAAAAATTAGTTTCAATGATAATTCTTAAAATTAATATTTTTAACTATATATATTAAAGTTGCATTTATGTTCTAAGTTTCATGAAGATTTTGATATTGAAACCATCAAATTATCTGATGGTAATCATATATTAGAATTTCTTATAATTAAACCACCACAATAAATTATTTCTTAAAAATTTGACACATTGTAATTTACAAAGGGATCTCAAAATTAACCATACTTCCCTAGAAGATCATTGGTTTATTTAGGATATGGAATGAGATTTATTTGTATGAAAATTTATTGTATGTTATTCTTGAAGGGAGTTAACAAAAGGTAAATTTTTTATAGAATTATAATAGGGGAATAATATCTTGATACATAAGGAATAAAATCCCACAAAACATGAAAATCATTTATGTGATAACCACAACTCAAGGGATTTTTATTTACAACTCAATATCATGTAGTTGGTGAAAACATAAATTACATTGTACACAAGAATATATATAGTGAAAAACCACTATATGATATATCAGTAGTAGTTTCATGGGTTTTTCTGAGATCACAAGGTTTTGTTGAATATTTACCACATTATCCATTCAATTAGAACATTTAGTGACATAATGTACAACTATCTTACAATTTATGAAACATATATTTATTTATTCTCTCTTTCCCTTCCACTAGAGAGTATAATGACATTCGACACCATTATTATAGTATTTACCTCACCCATTAAGGTAATTTCCCCTATGCTTCTTCCCATATTTTTTTCTTGTACAAAATTAAATCTTTAATCATTTATTATCTTCATCACATGATCATTAATTAGACTCCATAATTATCTTCATTGGGGTATTCTAGACATTGAATCATTTCATATTTTTAATCATGTATCATGACAGCTGGTTTGGCATGATCAGAAGTGTCTCACCCCATCTACCATTATGATGGTTTTTTTATTGAGGTAATCTCAATATTTTCCATCACACCCATGAATCATTATATTATAATTAATTAAGAAAATAAAAAGGTTTGAAATTAGTGATAATAAATTATGAATCCAAGGAGATTATTAATAACATTAAAAGTATTGAACCTTAAAACCACATAACCATATTATCATATTGTCTGGTAATTACAGTAGATCAATATACACTAATATTATTTTAACCTAGGGTTTTTTATATTAGGTTATCTTATAACTCTCAACCTAATCCTAATAATAGAGTTCCCAAATTACCATGAACATTCATAAAAGTCACTAAACCCAAAAAGCATTCAATTTTATGCTCTCAAAATCATACTAATCCTTAATACTGAAATGCATATATCTATTAATATGTGATTCTCCACAATTCAATCTATGTTATCCATATTAACATTCCTATTATGTTATCCAACATAATGATATTAAAATAAATCATAATGTTTCAAATGACAATATGAATTAACCAAATATTATCCCCAAAGAGCGTCTATCTTAGTGTCTAATATTATGCACATTCATAACTACATAGAATGAATATTGAGAAAATGCTCAATCATAATTTTTATTATGATTAACCCTTGATGAATTTGTGTAAAATCTATATCCACATGCTAGTATCCTGACCAAGATGTAATTTCTTAGAAAACCTCAAACTGATGTCTTTTTCAAAACATGAGGATTTCATCCAATACTTACACATACTCCAATTGTTTTGTAAAAGTTATTTCGTATAATTATATAAAAAATATAGATAATTAACTTCACAATAAATGAAATTATTTTACCAATGGTTATCTATACCAATGAAATTTTGATCATCTGTAACTCACCATTCCTAATAACACCATCAAACAAATCCTATAATCTAAAGATATATGTAAACCATTTTATTATTAACATCTATGAAACAATGGACCCAAAATACTTGATATAATTCCATAAATATATGTATTACATTATTTACTTGATTTCAATATAAAAATAAAAAATATAATCATCCATACATAGAAAATCAATAATGATTATTGCAACACGTACATCTGAAAGATTTGTTGAGATTTAGTTCTTCAGAGAATTATTAAAAATCAAATGCTAATAAATCCTATGACTTTCATAACTAATGGATATTTTTTTACTATATATATGAATCTAAGTAATATATCATGGGTCATAAACATCTCCAATAAATTCATTCCAAATGTGTTTCCCTTCTAAACATGTCCATGTACAACATTTCTGCATAAACTAGGGAAATGTAAATATTAAAAAGGGAGATCTCAAACACTATTTAAGGAAAAAAACTACTAAAGTAACATGTAATGAACATGGCATAAAAACTAAGGCCGAATAAGTGAACAACATGAATACATAATCATCTTGAAACTAAAATAATTATATATTCTTGAAAATAAATTAAAAAAGGGTTAACAATAATAATATCCTCATTCTGATGGAATGCATAATGCTAAAAAAAATAATCCTATAATAAAGGATTTTTTCTAAGACACTATACTATTATGGGAAGATTCATACATCAAAACCCAACCTCTTTTATCTCATAAGAATTTTTTATGCAACGACGAGCTGTATAATTCTTTATGCCACCTTTCACTTCTATATGTATAATGCATTTGAAATAAGAGTAAACAAGACATTTCATAACATTCACTATGGAAAATATTACTCAATAAGACATGGATATACATATAATGAATGATGCATAATGTCACGAACCGTCCTCGGGGCCCGTGCCGTGACTACCCCAAGCCCGCCTTCCATAGGCCAGGGGCTGGCGACTAGCACAAAGGCGTAAATCCCAACAAAAAGGGAAGGCATTGCCTTTGAAAAGTAAACAAGAACCACAGAGTAAGCAAGCGGAAAAGTAAACACTAAGTAAAAACTGTACAAGCTGTGCTGAAAGTAAAAGGGGCCGGAAATACAAGCCCAACTGTAAAGTACAACTGAAAGGAAAAACAGCAACTGAAAGGAAAAACTGCAGCGTCGAGCCATCCTCTGGAAGTCACACCTGAAGGGTGGGTACAGATAGAGGACGGCTCGACGCTGCAGTTTTTCCTTTCAGTTGCTGTTTTTCCTTTTAGTTGTACTTTACAGTTGGGCTTGTATTTCCGGCCCCTTTTACTTTCAGCACAGCTTGTACAGTTTTTACTTAGTGTTTACTTTTCCGCTTTCTTACTCTGTGGTGCTTGTTTACTTTTCAAAGGCAATGCCTTCCCTTTTTGTTGGGATTTACGCCTTGGTGCTAGTCGCCAGCCCCTGGCCTATGGAAGGCGGGCTTGGGGTAGTCACGACACGGGCCCCGAGGACGGGTCGTGAAAAATTGGTATCAGAGGTGGTCGGTTCTACCGCAGACTCTGATCTTTCTTCTATGTGAAGCAATAGTGTTTAGCGTATTGAGTGTGGTTATCAGTCTAGGGAGTCCAGTGTTGGTGCGGCGGCTGACGTATCCATACACCAAGACCCTGACTTATGATTTCCGACTTAATGCACGAAAACATCGATTGCATGTGTGTTTCAAGTTTTATTTGTGATTACTTGTGTCAGCTCACCAGGTATACTGTTCTGACCATGGCATACTTGTTTCCTTTTTAGGATGGCACGACGACAGCAGCCAGCTAGGGTTCCTAGAGTAGGGCGCGACGACAGCCCGCCGAGCGACGAGGCCTCGGTACAGGGCCCGTTGACAGCAGAGGCACCGGTGGCACCTTTACCCGCCGAGCCCCCGATGCTTCCAGCACTGGCAGCTGACGACGCACGATGCCTCGGAGCTCTGCACGAGTTCCAGCGCCAGCGACCACCCAGGTTCCGTGGGGAGTCGGACCCCCAGGCAGCCGAGGACTGGCTGGAGCTGGTCGTCCGAGTTTTCAGGCTAGTGAGGACACCAGCATACCTCATGGTGATCCTCGCGGCGAGCCTACTGCACGCAGCAGCCGGACGCTGGTGGTGCCTGATGCTCCAGGTACACGATGAGGCCACCCTCATCTGGACGGACTTCGAGAGCCTCTTCCGCTCAGAGTTCGTCCCGGCCACCCTCCGTGCGGTGCGCATCCAGGAGCTTCTTCAGCTGTGGCAGGGCAGCTTGACGGTCGCTCAGTACGCGGCGAGGTTCACCGACCTATCTCGCTACTCGACAGACATGGTACGGGACCCCTTCTTCCGGGCCCGGACCTTCGAGCAGGGATTGAGACACGAGATCTGGGCATCGCTGATCTCCCTCAGTATCCCGACCCAGGCAGGAGTACTGGAGCGAGCCCTCCTGATCGAGAGCTTCCTGGCTGAGTCCACAGCGAGACCTACCGTAGGGCGGCAGATAGCGGAGTCTTCGGCAGCTGGTAGCCTGCGGATGACTCAGGGTTCCAGGCGGACCAGACCTTCCGGCAGGCGACCTCGGGACACTGGCTCAGCAGTGCAGGGCACCCAGCCCGGAGCCAGTCTTCCGAGAGGCAGGCAGTGCTACGAGTGCGGCGGGCAGGGCCACATGGCTCGTGACTGCCCGACCCGTCGTACCAAGGGTCAGCAGATGGTGGAGGGACCACCCAGGCAGAGGCAGAGGGTCGACCGTGGCGGTCCGCAGGGAGGAGGCGGACAAGGTAGAGGAGCTGGCCGAGCAGCAGGTGGTGGGCGACGCTTTGAGGCTCTGCCACCACCACCACCAGGAGGCCCGCCCCGACCACAGGGAGCTGGCGGGCAGAGACAGGCTCAGCTCCAGGCAGCGGAGGCCTACGACCACGGTGCGCCAGAGATGATTCGAGGTACGATCTGTGTCTATTCCACCCTTGCTGCAGTTCTGATAGACACAGGAGCGAGTCACTCTTTCATAGCCACTGCCCTTGTTCGGAGCTCGGAGATTCCGACAGAGCCGTTGGCTCGATCCTTACGGCTAGAGACTCCTACGGGAGCAGACTCGACGATTACGCACTGGTGCCGGCAGTGTGAGCTTACTCTAGGAGGCGAGAGTTTCGGCTGGGATCTTCTTGTAGCGGCGTCGAGGCCTTACGACGTCATCTTGGGCATGGATTGGTTATCTACGGTCCATGCTCAGATTGACTGCATTAGGCGCAAGGTGCGATGTGTGCGCACCGACGGGAGCAGGTTCACCTTCACCGGCGAGAAGGGAGGCTTAGCAGCACAGGATGGACTCACGCAGAGGAGAGGTCAGCCCATCACTCATCAGTTGGCTAGCCTCATCCTGGGAGCAGTTGACGTGCGGAGTCCCAGTTTTCCTGCAATGGTGGATCAGTACGCGAACGTCTTTCCCGACGACGTTCCAGGACTACCTCCTCGCAGAGAGGTAGACTTTTATATTGACTTGTACCCCGGGACAACCCCGATATCCACTCCAGCATATCGGATGGCCCCCGGTGAGCTTCGAGAGCTGCAGGTACAGTTGGAGGACTTTCAGGGCAAGGGGTTCATCCGACCCAGTGTTTCGCCCTGGGCTTCCCCGATTTTGTTCGCCAAGAAGGCGGACGGGAGCTTGCGACTGTGTGTCGATTATCGTCGCCTGAATCAGGTGACAGCGAGGAAAAAGTATCTGCTACCCAGGATTGATGACCTCTTCGACCAGCTCAAGGGAGCACGGTGGTTCTCGATGATAGACCTCAGGTCAGGCTATCATCAGCTTAGAGTTCGAGACGAGGATGTGCATAAGACAGCCTTCAGGTGTCGGTATGGCCACTACGAGTTCTTGGTTATGCCTTTCGGCGTGACCAATGCTCCAGCAGTGTTCATGAGCCTCATTAACAGAATCTTCCAGCCATACCTCGATCGATTTGTCGTGGTCTTCATCGACGACATTTTGGTGTACTCGAAGACGGAGGAGGAGCACGCCTACCACCTGCTTGTTTTACTAGACACACTCAGAGAGCACCAGCTTTATGGAAAGATCTTGAAGTGTCAGTTCTGGTTACGTGAGGTTCACTTCTTGGGGCACATCATTTCTGAGGCGGGAGTTGCAGTGGATCCCGCGAAGATCGAGGCAGTGCTAGCTTGGGAGCCACCCAAGAGCGTGACAGAGGTGCGGAGTTTCTTGGGCCTAGCCGGATACTATCGGAGATTTGTGCCGGACTTCTCCAGAGTTGCGGCCCCACTCTCAGCGTTGACGAAGAAGGGGAAACCCTTCGTGTGGTCAGACAGATGTCAGCAGAGCTTCCAGGAGCTGAGGCAGAGGTTGACCAGCGCACCCATCTTGAGGTTGCCTGAGGAGGGAGTTGGATACGTAGTCTACTGCGATGCATCAGGGACCGGACTCGGGTGTGTCCTGATGCAGGAGCGGGCCGTGATTGCCTACAGATCACGTCAGTTGAGGCCGCATGAGCAGAACTACGCTACCCATGACTTGGAGTTGGCAGCAGTGGTCTTTGCCCTGAAGACATGGCGGCACTATCTGATGGGCGAGCACTTCACAGTCTTTTCTGACCACCAGAGTCTTAGGTACATCTTCTCTCAGAAGGACCTGAACCTGAGACAGCGGCGATGGCTCGAGTTCCTCCAGGACTATGACCTTGAGATAGTCTATACTCCTGGGAAGGGGAACGTGGTGGCTGATGCCCTCAGCAGGAGGACGGGCATCCAGCTACTTGAGGAGGCGACAGAGCAGCTAGCCGCTTTGCAGTTATCCATCGTGGATAAAGACGGAGCAGCCTTCCTTCAGTCTCTCACAGTCTCTCCTCCACTTCTTCAGCAGGTCAGAGAGGCACAGCATGGGGACGTTGACTGTGAGACACGGCGTGCACAGATATCCTCGGGATAGGAAACTGATGGTTTCTCCCTTGGAGCAGAGCACGATGTCCTTTTCAGAGGACATACCTTGGTACCAGTCACCTTACGAGAGGAGGTGCTGAGAGAGTTTCACACTTCTCCTTTGGCGGTACATCCTGGAGTGGCGAAGATGTACCAGGATCTCAGACGATAGCACTGGTGGCCGGGCATGAAGAAGGCTGTGGCAGAGTTCGTTTCACGGTGCCTCACCTGCCAGCAGGTGAAGGCTGAGCATCAGGTACCAGCAGGCTTGGTACAGCCCTTGGAGGTCCCGGAGTTGAAGTGGGACGGGATATCTATGGACTTCGTGACTGGACTTCCACGCACTTACAGAGGTCACGATTCCATTTGGGTGATTGTTGACCGACTCACCAAGTCGGCACACTTCTTACCCATCCGAGTGCAGGGCTCAGTGGAGAGTTTGGGGTGTCTCTACGTTCAGGAGATTGTACGACTTCACGGTGTTCCATCGACTATCGTCTCCGATCGGGACGCTCGTTTTACTTCCCGGCTTTGGAAGGGGTTGCAGGAGGCGTTAGGGACGCGGCTACGTCTGAGCACCGCCTTTCACCCTCAGACGGATGGTCAAACGGAGAGGACCATTCAGACTCTCGAGGACATGCTCCGCGCATGTGTCCTCGACTTTGGTCGCAGCTGGGAGGACCACCTACCCTTGGTGGAGTTCGCGTACAACAACAGCTACCACTCCACCATCAGGATGGCACCCTACGAGGCGTTGTACGGCAGGCCTTGCAGATCCCCTTTGTGCTGGACAGACCCTGGAGAGTCAGCACTTGTGGGACCAGAGATGGTCCGGGCCACGACAGAGAAGGTCCAGGTCATCCAGGAGCGGATGAGGACAGCACAGAGCCGACAGAAGTCATATGCTGACAGGAGGCGGAGGCCACTAGAGTTCGAGGATGGCGACCACGTCTTCTTGCAGGTCTCACCTCGATGTGGTTTGAGGAGATTTGGCCGAGGCGGCAAGTTGTCTCCACGCTTCATCGGACCCTTCCAGGTCCTCAGCAGGGTTGGCGAGGTGGCTTATCGCCTGGCTCAGCCACCTCAGTTGCACCGGGTGCACGACGTCTTCCAAGTATCCCAGTTGAGGAGATACGTGCACGACCCGACACACATCATTGACTATGGGTAGCTAGACGTGGATGATGGAGCGACTTTTGCGGAGGTCCCAGTGGAGATAGAGGATCGACAGGAGCGGGTCCTACGTGGGCGATCGATTCCTCTTGTGCGCATCAGATGGCAGCACGGGAACCTCCAGGAGAGCACTGGGGAGCGGGAGGCTCAGATGCGTGCTCAGTACCCACATTTGTTTCCCTAGTTTTTGATGTATCTTTACGAGGACGTAAAGTCCTGAGGTGGGAGTAATGTAAAGACCCTTAAATTTCAAGGAAAATTTTTTCTTAATTTTCTTTGGAATTTTACAAGAGCGCAGTTTCTGACGGCACCTGATTCCGAGGCCCGGTGTGCCCGGAATCATTTTCCGAAGTTTGGCTCGGGTACGTTCAGTGAACGGACGAGCGGGTTTTTCTAACTTTTGAACCGGTGCCCGGAATCAAATTCTGAGGGCACCGATGAAATCGCAGCGCCGGTATTCGCTTAGAAATGCCTCTTCCAGAGTTGCGTTTTCTCGGGTGTGATTTTTAATTTTCGGGATTAAAGTTAAGAAATTAAATAATTTTGCGACAACATTATTTTATTTCACTTAAGGCACTTGGAAGCCACTTGAAGCCAGTTAGAGGTGGCTTGAACTGAGTTGAACTGGATAGGATGCTATCCAGAAATATCCTACCCCCTTGGTAGGATATTTGTGTGGTGGGGCCCGCACGAGCCCCGCCGTTTCTTTCCTCTAAGAAACGCACCCGTGAAAACCCGTCTTAATGAAATTCAACTGACGCGTTTTCTAAATTCTTAACAGACCAATTAAATGGGCTGTTTCTTTCGTGAATTAAATGGGCTGTTTCTTTCGTAAATTAAATGTCCTGTTTCTTTCGTTGAATTAATTAAACGAATTAATTCAATCGTTTCTTAACCGGTTTTCGTGTGTTGGCATGTTAATAAAATAAGACCAACCCAAAATCTTTTGAAAAGATTTGAGAGGATCCCTGTTTCTTCAGCTCCCTCGCGAAGAACGCGAAGAACGCGAAGAAAGCAAAGAACCCCGAACCCGGAAATCGACGACGCCTTCGTCCGAGACGTTCTTCCGATCTCCGATCTCCGATCTCCGATCACCGACCATTTTAGGTGAGTGATTTCGGATTTCCGCTCAAGGTTCTTTTCTTTTGAACACAGATTTAATTAATTATAATTTAAATCTATTGTTCTTGGATTCGTTGAGCTCGCTGACTCAATGCCGGATTCCGTGACGACGCGACGCCTCCCCGCGACGACGCGACGATCCCTCCCTTCCGCGACGAGCTTTTCCGCGAAGAACCTCCGCGCGCGACGATCGACGAGGTATGGATGTTATAATTTTGGAATACCCCTCTTTGTTATCCTCGTGATCTTTCTTTAAAAATTAAAGAACCGGATTCAAGGAAACAATTTTATTTTTATCAAAATTAAAATTGTTGGTTCATGTGTTGAACAATTTATCCCGGTTGTTTATCTCTAACGCGGAGGGTGCGAGCCAAAAGAACACGGCCCGACGACCCTCCTCCGTTCTTCGTTTTGTGCGGATTTGAAGGTCGACGACGGAACGTGCCGCAGCAGACGTTTGACGATTCTACAGTAAAGAACGGATCTCGGGAGGAGCAGCGGCGCAGACGGAAAGGAGAACGGGCCACCGGAGCGACGCCGGCGGCCCGCAGAAGTTGCCGGCGGCGCGGGTCACCGGCGCGGCGGTGGCCAACGGACCCAAGGCCGCGCGGGTCTGGTTCGTCCAGGCGGGACGCGGCTCAGCCGCGTCCGCGGTTCGTCAGCGCGGCCCACGCGGGCCGCGACTTCCCTCAGGCCGCGGGTCAACACCCGCGGCACCTGGCGCTCGGCCGCTCGGCCGAGCCGAGCCAGGCCGGTCCGACCGGCCAGGCCGCGCCCTGGCCGGGCCGGACCGGTCCAACCGGGTCGGACCTGGGTCGGGTCGACCCGGTTCGGGTCGACCCAGGGGGGGTCGGGCCGGGTCGGCCCGGGCCCGTACCCCCCATCTTCGGACGTTTTCGTTCAAACGCCCGTAACGTGAGCTTCGTGCCTCCAAACAACTCGCCGTCAGCGGCAACGCGATACTTGGATCGAGATGGTCGTTTCGGTATATCGCACTCAAGGTTTCGGAATACTTTGAGTTCGGCCGGGTTGGTTCGTACACGGGACCAACCGGGCCCTCGGAGCGGAAACGCTCATATCTTGAGCTACGGACGTCCGATTGACGTGTCGTCAGCTTTGTTGAATCCCTTTAAGTGAGACGGATCTTTTGTAATACTCCGCCCGAGGTTTGGACGCAGGTGGAGTGCGGTCAGGTTGGTTTTGCCTTAAAAACCAAACGGGCCCCTGGGACGAAAATGCCAATATCTCTCAGACCGGGCGTCCGATTGACGCGCCGTCTGCGACGTTGAGTTCCTGTTGACGATACGGAACTTTTGGATACATCAACTTTGGACTTCGTGACAGTTGATGTATCAGCCTCTCGGCTCGTGGAGCAGACCCTCCCGAACGAGCTTGCTGTGTGCGGGAACCCTAGTTCTGGCTGCGACTGCTACTTCGACAGCGACGACCGTGCAGAGATCCTCAGTGGACTGCGGTGACGACTGTGCAGAGATCCTCCGTGGACTCCAGCGACGACCGTGCAGAGATCCCCAGTGGACTGCGGCGACGACTGTGCAGAGATCCTCTGTGGACTCCGACGACGACCGTGCAGAGATCCTCAGTGGACTGTGGCGACGACTGTGCAGAGATCCTCAGCGGACTGTGACGACTACTGCACTCAGCGATCCTACGTGGATCAGTGCTACAGGTCCTGTGTGGGCCCGATCCTGTGTGGGTCCGATCCTGCGTGGGTCAGCGCTCAGCGGTTCTGTGTGAGCCAGCGCCTACAGGTCCTGCGTGGGCCCGGTCCTGTGTGGGCCCGATCCTGTGTGGGTCCGATCCTATGTGGGTCATCTCTCAGCGGTTCTGTGTGAGCCAACTCCTTCAGGTCCTGCGTGGGCCCGATCCTGTGTGGGTCACTGCAAGCTTAGTACCTATCGATCCTTCGTGGGTCCGACGACTTAGATGGTTCAATGATCATCTTTATCGTCATCCGAAGAAGTATACCTGTGCGAGCTGAATCGTGTGTTTCTCTCCTTTGTGGATTGTGTTGAGCTATCCTGTGTGGATTTACTGTTTACTCTCCTTTGTGGATTGTGTTGTTCTGTCCTGCGTGGGTATGCGTTTTGCTTTCCTGTGTGGACTGGGTTGTGCTTTGGCTCGGACGTTGGAGCCGACCGGGGAATTGATGACTTAGGTATATGTATGGGCATATACCTAAGCCGTGTCAGATGTTACTTCGTGATTGTATCTCTCATTCGTGACTTATCCTTTCTGGATTTCGGGAGACCTTCGGGGGTCTTGGGGTCCCTACTGAGTAGCTTATACTCACCCCTGCACGGGCTTTGCCCGCACTTCATGGTGTTGGTTGCAGACGACGGAGAACGCTGATCGTGGAGGAGGCGTGCGGAGCAGGACAATACCTGGAGGTGGACCACTGGGCGGGACGTACCCGGAGCGGTTAGGTGGACCCGAGGAGCAGTGGAGGCTATCTGTACCCACCCTTCAGGTGGGACTTCCAGAGGACGGCTCGATGCTGCAGTTTTTCCTTTCAGTTGCTGTTTTTCCTTTCAGTTGTACTTTACAGTTGGGCTTGTATTTCCAGCCCCTTTTACTTTCAGCACAGCTTGTACAGTTTTTACTTAGTGTTTACTTTTCCGCTTGCTTACTCTGTGGTGCTTGTTTACTTTTCAAAGGCAATGCCTTCCCTTTTTGTTGGGATTTACGCCTTGGTGCTAGTCGCCAGCCCCTGGCCTATGGAAGGCGGGCTTGGGGTAGTCACGGCACGGGCCCCGAGGACGGGTCGTGACACATAATTTAAATAAATAATCATGCTACCCTAGATTTCAATAACCATTAAGAATATAGAAATTTTTCTCCATGTTAATAAAAGAAATAACATCATCATAACCAGTAATTAACTAAAATGAGACACCACCAAACCTGACATTTTAGTTGTTTAACCCCAAGAACCGAAGGGCATTCATAATCCCCATAGCCTGGAAAATTGTTTCTAACCGTCAAAGGAATCCTTATAAGAAATATTTCACCAAAATCATAGATAAAAGTCATCATAAATAGTAAACATACCAAAAATTTCATAGCTAACTGAACTAGTTCAACCCATTTTCATAAAGACAAACATCATCCATAAATTATAAGACATAACTATGAATATGATAAAACACTAAATAAAGAAATTTATACTACCAGACAACTCAAGATGATGATAAACCATCACTAGGAAACCTATGGTTCCTCACAATCTCCCCGCTCACCCAACATTTTCCCCAATAGAAAAAACTAAATACAACTTGGAATCTAGAACAAAAAAGATATAGGAACATGATAAAAATCATAGTAGGTCACCAAAAACTTATTAAACAATATAATTTTTAAAATAAGTAAATTCATAAAATATAAGATGGAAATAAAGATAAAAATTGAGATTTTTATATATAATGTATGGAAAAAAATCTATAAAAATCACTCAAAAAATTTCTTTTGTATTTAAAATACCTAATCTGAAACATTTAAAAAATCCCATCAGCCTATGCTATTTTGAATGGAGACATCTCCATTAACACTTCTTAAAGAAAACCTCATGTTTATTTAAACAAAAATATTCAAATCAAATGGTTTCACTATTCGAATATACATTTAAAATGAAAACCCATTTTTAAAATCCCTTAAAACCCCACACAAGAGATTTTAAATTAAAAATAGTTTTCAATACATATTTGAAAGATAAATTCCATACATCATTGTAAACACATTCCTAAAAGAGACATCCCAAACCACACACATGGGTAAATAAAAATGATGAATGAACCTCACATTATAAGGAATATAAAAAATAGAAAAATAGAAAAGATACATAATAATAAAAGTAGGCAACTTATACAAACACGTTGTATATCGAACTCACATCAATCAATAATCAGCCATGAAAGTGACTATTTAATGGGATCTACCATTAAAATATTAACATGCGATGAATCTAACTATAAACGTGTATATGAACCCATAAACCAACTATCTACACACACTAAATTTCAAACCATTATTCATCCAACTATCTTACACAAGCATTATTCTGATTAAAACAACCCTCCAAGGTCTTTATGGCTGGCATGATTGGAGGGTCACTAGTCATGTGTAAACTAACTATCCCAACACATTAGATCTGCCTCATATTAAATGGTGTCACATGACCAATAATTAAGTGACACAATGGAACATATAATACAAATATAACAATAATTAATTAAAAATATACCTCACCCTAATCATCCAACAATGAATATTTCCAAATAAAAGATTCACTCATAGAATAAATACAGAAATTCAAAAAAATATTGTATGACAAGCATCATATAGGGATACATAGCACACACAATGGGTTAAGAAAATAAGGGTCAATATATGGTTGTCTCTCATAATCTCAATTTTAAGACCTAAGTTCCAACTGTGCTTATAATACTATAACATGGATTGGGAAGCCAAACCAATTAATATTTCATAAAGCACCACATAAAAAAATTAGTGGTCCCAATAAACCCATCACTTATTTAAAATATTTAAAATCTACCCTTCAATAATGTTCTTCCCTATGAGAAAAGTACAAATGAAATTTATTTCCTTCAAAATATTTTAAAGGTTCCATCATTGAGTTTCTACATGATTTAATTCACACACACATTTAAAATCATGATTTTAAATATATCAAAGAACCCCATTCCAAATCATTTTTAGGTCAACAAAAAAATTAAAAAAATTCCCTGTAAAATTTAGTTTAAAATCAATGAAAACTAAAAATAAAATTAATTCTTATAATTGCACTTAAAACCACTTTAAAATCCACATGGGTATTTCACAAATAAAATAGAATAATAAAGTATTACGTTTTAAATATGAAAACAAGGAATTTATCAATAACCACATTATTAAAAGATCATAAAATTATTAAATGGTTCTAATTCACAAAAATTATATCATATATAATCAAACATTCATTAGAAGAGAATTTAAAAAACACAAACATATATTGAATTCCATAAAGAAATAATTCCATAGTAACACCTACCCTAAAGATATAATAATTAGTCCAAATCATGTCACCTTCAATAATGGACACGCCCAAAGGAACAAAAATGGATAATAATAATAATAATAAACAAAAATAAAATCAACATTGAACACTAAAAAATGACCACAACATATCTAAGGTTCATAGAGAAGCCAAGAAATGAAAGGAGAAGGAAATTGATGGAAAATAGAAGGATTGGAATAAATATGTCAAATCCTCTTAGAAATACCCAAAGTGACTAAACTGAAAAATAGAGGAGGATGTTAGAGCCCCTATAAGGACTCCCAAGGTTCGACTAACTTCAATGGGGGATAATAGGGGTGACTGCCTATTAATTTTAATATGGTAAAATTTGAGTTTTTTAAAAAATTGCAACATCTAGATGTCACACATTTTTCCTACATAGTTTTCCAAACCATGTTCTAACATTAGAAATCCAGGTTTCTCATATAAAGATACTATATATTTTTAGATGAATATAAAAATAATTATACAAAAAAATGACAGAGTACCTTAATAGTTTGGTTCATTTAGAGGATGGTTACAAAATATTCTAATTTGATGAACATATTTAATTTCCATGATAATTATCTTCCCATTTTGTACTCTTAATGGACATACTCTACTTAAAAACATTACCATAACATCATATATGAAACACAAGAAAGGGTGAGCTCAGATTCTCAGTTATGGTAAAAAGGGATATTTCAATTTAACATATGAAAATGTGTTTGAGAACATGAGAGTGACATTTGATGACAATACCCTCTGTATCATATATCATAAACATGAGTTATGGAAAAATATTAGTAGTTCATAACACATGAATCATAATGTAATCAATGAACATGAGCCATTGGAGCGTATAATTAGAACAATACATATACTTCTGGCATTCAAATTATCATACAAAAAATTTAAAATGTATAAATATAGAAAGATTATTTCCTAAAGTTAAATACTTGAATTAATATTATCAAATATTCATATATAAATATTTAAAAAGGTCCACACATAACATTATTCAAATGATAGAATGGTCCATGAAAAAAATCTTATAATATAATCAGGGTCACATATAATATTATAAACATGTATTCAAGTTCACTCAGAACATTATATACATTTAATCATGTTGACACATAACATTTTTAAAATTTAATCAGGTTCATGCATAAAATTTTTACTAATGAGTTAGCCATTGTTATCGAATTAATTGGAGGGACATATAGTTCCCACCCATCTTCCATCATAATGTATCCAATATCCATGTTTTTAATATACAACTGTTATAGGATATAATGAAACAATTGTAACATAATTTTAATCTCTCATATAAGTGAACAATATAATAATACATTGACCTTATAAGAACCCATTAAATCAAATGGTTTTCATTAGAATTTCATCATATCATAACCAATGGAATAGAGAAAAGATTAAAAATAATTTCATAATTTCATTATAAAATAAACCATGGAAAAATAATTTGGTTTCATAATTATACTATCCTAGTATAACCCATGTAAGAGATATTGGATTCATAATAACATTTTTATCAATAAAATAAACCATTCAGGGGGAGAATTAAAATGGTATCCCTGTGTCATAACAATTATAAGGTAAAATTTACATTAAAGGATGTCATCTTAGATAGAAAGTTATTTTTAAAGATAAATCACATGGAATCTTTCTTGAGGAAAACATCTTTTTTAACAAATCAATTTTTGAAAAAAAATAATAAAAAATATTGGATATTATTTTCTTCAAAAATAAATTTTTAAACTTTTAATGGAATCAATATAAATTTCATAATATATTTTCTATGAAAAATATCCTTTCTACTTTGAAAATAATTTTTTTAAGAATTTTATAATATTTTCCTTGAAAAATAACTATGAAAAAATATAGTGGGAGATTAAAAAATAGTATTAATTATGGTAATAATTTCAAATCATCTAATACACATTATAAAAAATATTCCTTTCACCTTTTTGGTAATCAGGAAACATGAATTATTTAGAAAAAGATAAGAAGATTCCACAAAATGTTTTTTTTGTAAAAAAAATCAAATCATGGAAATAATATATTTAATAAAGAATATGAATAATGTTAAAAAATTTATAAATCCTACATAGAAAAAATGTTTTCGGAAGAAAAAGTGTTTTCTACAAAATAGATAAATAAGTGTATATTTTAATAAAAACATTTTGTTGATATATGGTGTATGTAGAGAAAAGAGAATAATGGTAAAACATTTATTCTATTGAAAAAAACCAATATTAAAAAAATATTGGGTTTTCATGAGATATGGATCATAATATTTTATCATTTCAAACATAACCATAAAAAATCTTGACAAATGATGAGATTGTTACATTGAAATCATACAACATTTAAAAATTCAAATCGTAATACACATGAGAAAATAAGATTAAATGAAACATATAACATCATTAAAAGAATTAGATTAATTATATAACATGGAAAGGGGGAAATATATACACCTCATGGGTGAAGATAGGTGCATGACATAACATATGTCTCCAAGAAGGCAATTTGAGATAATAATCCCTTACCGATTTGGTAAATTTTAAACTCTAAACCCTGAGAAAGAGGGATAACTAAATGTATACATAAATAAACATTATTTTATTTATATTAATGAAAAAATACATCCATTTGTTTTATATAAAACACAAAAAAATACAAGCATGGTGAGTATGGCTTATGTCTCAATGAAAATAAAATTGAGATGAAAATAAATTACATTAAGTCTCGAGTTCCATAATAAATTTTCAAAACTTGGGTATAATAAATATAAACCAATTATAAATAAATAAAATATTCATAAATTTTTATATGTCATATCATATATGATTTTCTTAAAAACTGTAATTACCCATTTATTAAAAATTTCTTGTTAAAATCATTTTTCAAGTAATAACCGCTTTGTTTTTTGTATATTTGTTTGATTAGTAATTATTGATCCTATTACATTTTTCATGGGTTAATATTATACATAATAAATTAAATGAAATTATTATAATATTTATTTTTCAATTATAATTTTTTTAATGATCATGAAAGATGGTTTTGAGAAATGAAGAACGTTACGATCATGGAAATTCTTAGCCTAATGTAAGCATGAGTAAACTTTCTATTTTAAAATTATTAGTATGTAAAGAAAATAAATAAAATTTTAACATTAAAAAATTCTAATAATATCATAAATACCATATGATTTATTTTAATATACTTATAAATATCATCCATTATCTATGGTTATAAAAAGGGAGAGTCACATTGCATTGTGAAGGAAATAGTCTATACATACAGGAACAATATTTTCATGTATCAGTTAGAAAAAAGGTAAGAAATAAAATGAAATATTACAATTTTATAATTCTAAATATGTCATTAATATCATTATTAATTAGATTATATCACTTATATTCATTCTATGTATCCTCATTATTTATCATGTAAAGCGTTAGTAAAAAGGACTAACATTGCTTCACAGGGCAGTTGTCTGACGTACACATGAGAGACATTGTTATATCACATAAATAATGGAAAGTAAAAATATTTATATATGATATAATGAATTATTTCATATAATTATTTTTAAAATATCATATATATTCTTTAAATCCATTATCATCCCCATCTTTGATAGGTGGTAAAGTAAAAATTAATGACATTAGTGTGTGAGGTGGTCGTCCACCGAACACATGATTAATGATTTCATAACCCATTTTATTGATGTGGGCATGGATTAATTTCATTAATTTAGTATAAAAATAAATTTATATAGATGATAATAAGGTTATTATATTATTATATTTTAATAATAATTGATGGAGGTATAAGAATAAATAAAATAAAAATGCATGTTGAAGAACAATTTCTCTTCTTCAGGTATCCTTCTTAGGACTGCACAAAATGCCATCCCAAGATGGATTTATGAAAAAAATAATTCTTATTGGATAAAAATATGGATTTTGGAAAATTAATTATTTAGGTATTTCATAAAGCAAAATTATTTGATGGTATGAAGAGAAGAGGTGAGGGGGTGGCTGTTTATAAGCGAGGTGAGTGGAAAAGTTGTAATTTCTGAAAAGTAAAAGGTATTCCCACATTTTCACATTCCAAATGGGTAAAAATTATTATTCTCTAAATTATAAATTATAAGGTAAAAATATGGTAATAAAATAGATTTTAGATGTGTTTTTAGGTTATTGTAACTCTTATCTTTTTAGTTTAACCCCCAGTAAATCCATTTTTACCTTAACCGTAGTAAATGTTTCTTCCTATCATTAAAATTTATTATTGTAAAATATTTTATTTACCATATTAGAAAATATAAATTATTCTATTTATAAATATTGAATCAATTTTTCCAAAATTTTATTCATAGAAGTTGAAAAATACATTTAAAAATTAATCTTGTATGCATGATGAGAGTGCGGGTTTTTCAAAGAGAAAATGATATAAATTCTATAAATATTCTATATCATAATTATATATGAATATAATTACAAGGAAAAAATGGATAAATAGGTATATTATTTTAAATTTTTTAATTCGAAACCAATTTATAATTTAATATAACATTAAAACTAATTTAAATTATAAAACATTTTCAATTAAAATCATATATTTTTAGGTATTCATAAAAAACATATTTTAAAAAAAATTTCAAAAACTTAGACTATGATATATTTTTATGATGGTTAATAAAATTAATGATATTTTTTAAATAAATTTTCTAAAATTTTTATAAATTTGTTTCAAAATAAGTGTGCAAAAAATAAACAAAACAACTTTTTAGACAAATAATGTTTTAAGCATAAAATTTCATTTTTTATTATCTCTTATATAGAAACCACATATTATGAAATTTAAAAAATTTATTTATTATATGAAATATAAGTTTCATTATAATAAATCACCAAAAAATATTTATTTCATTTATTAATCTAAATGACATTTTTTGAATTAACTTTTTTTCTATAAAATTATTCCCTTTATTTTAAAATGGTTTTATTTTCATTTATAATTAGTTGGTCACCATTGATTTCATTATATAATAATATTTAATCCACATAATATCATAATTTGTAAATCCAATTCATAATCACAATTTCAATGACATATTAGATAACTATCATTTTAAATAATAATATTTTACGAGTATGTTAAGCTTTATTTGAACATAGTGTCGTGTGTGATGCAAGATAAACTCACTATTACAAGTAATGCATAATACCAAAAATATTAAATTCATTCAAAAACAATATTTCACATTTTATCATGGTGTTACATTATACCCCCCTTAATATGAATTTCACCCTCAAAATTCATCTTGGTCATCAATGGATTAATAATTGAAAATTCATTCTTAGAAACCCACATCTTATAAAGGGTTAATAAAAAATCCATTTGAAAATAGAAGGTATAAGGACACATACTTTAACATTATATGGTCTATTTAATTCAACAAGAAGCTACTTATTACATTACCAAATATCTTTTTAGTTTAATGTTTTATATAATTAGTCCATTATAGATACATGAAAATATACAAGAACCCAAATATATACTATAAATAAAATATCAATTTTTTTAATAATATGAATCTTTAAAAATAAACATTCACTCTTTCTATGACAAAACATCATGCCTTTAAACATGAATCCTTCCTTTCCATTACCCATCCATTAACCCTGTGAATTTAAAAAAAATGGGTTAAAAATAAATATTAGTAAGGAACATAAAAAAGGTGGAAAGAAATAGTTAGTCCATGAATACTTATAAGAATATAAATTATTTTTCCTAAAGACATAGTTCTCACCCATAAAGTATCATATAGTAACTTTTTCAAAATAATATATTTTCATATAACATAGAGAACATAAATAAAACCATATCGGTAATTTGGGGTATTACTTACTTAATATTGTAACCATCATGGCCACCATATGATTTTTAACCATCACAACTACCATACCAGATTACCCTCATGGCTACCTCATTATGTAACCATCACAATTAAACTCAGAATAACCATTACATCCAACTACCAACATAAGTGTACTTAATTAATTAGATGTATAAATAAGTCATGCCATTCATCACAATAAATTCCGAATAACTATAATATAATCATAAAACAATAATAATTTCATCATAAAAACATTCATTTGTAATTTTGTAAAAATTGAAATTAAAAAGAGGATTTTAACAAAAAACTTCTTTACCTTTGCATCGTCTTACATCAAATGTGTTCAAACTTCCAGTATAATGGTTTAAATAGTGTTTTTAATACATTAAATATCCATTTTAATACATATAATTTCTTATATAATCTTCTTAAAATATCTTTCCACACATTAATTAATAATAATTTTTCATTTCCATTGTTTCAGGTGCGATCATTTCATGGATTCTTTGGTAAGTTCGTTAGGGATTTTCTTGTCGAATGGAAGAAAAAATAAATAAGTGTAAATAAATGGTATTAAAATGTTTCAATAATTTTTAATGTTTTGATATATCATTTTTCTAATATAAATATGATTCATTAGATAAAACATTAATGAAAATGATTTAATTTATTTTGGTGGTTTTTATAACCATCAAATATTTATATTATTATATTTAATATAATGATTATATATTTGTTCAAAAAAAGTATACATCGTATAATATGTATAATAAAAACATATTTAACAATAACAATGGTTTTATGACTATCCATTAAGGAAGAAAAATAAAATTAAAATACATCTTCCATGATGACAACAAATGGACACATCACGGATGATATTTTGATTTTTTTAGAATTAGAGGTGAAGAGGGAAGATTTGATGATGGATATTCCATTAAAACAATAAAATTATCATATGTTAAAGATACCAAAGTTATCATGTCACTTATGTGAGGGGAGGTTAGGAGTGAGTAATATAATAAAGGAATTGAAAAGAAAATAATAGAAAATGATATTGGATTTTACCTCTTTAATTATTGTCCTCGAGAACCCCTTTAAGGAAATTAGTTTAGGCCTTTGGGTGAGACCGGTGGGACTTGGTTGTGTGGAAGATTCTTGGGAATGATTTTTTTTAGAAACTGAACAAGCTACAAGGCTTTTCGTTTTGAGGATAAGAGGTGATGAGGGGTGGTATTTATAATGTAAGATAGGGGTGTTTTGTCATTATTTTATTCATTAGAATATTTTTTTTGGCTCAAGAATGTGAATAGTTAGAGAATTATCACTAAATATATTAACATAATGAATGGAATTTTGAAGATTATGTTTATTAAATCAATAATGACTCATGTAATAGTCTATTTACCTTATAATGAATATATACCGTAAATTACCATATTTCACTATTCACCATAAAGTCAACTATTATAGAAAAATCCCAAAAATTATTTCAAACCATTATTCAACATGTAGAATTATAAAATGATTTCCATTATTTTAAATTAATTTTTTTTAAATATGAAGAGATTATTTTTTTATTTAAAATCATCATTAGTTAGAAAAATACCATTTTTAAAATTCAAACTGATTTATAACTCATTGAAAAATTAATAAAAGGTCTCATAAAATTATTTTATAATAATACGAAATCAAAATATTAATTTATGAATAAATTTTCTTTTAAAAATTTATATAAATTATAAAATTGTAATTAAAAATTTTTTGTTAAAAAATAACAACACTTAATTTATCATTTTTTTAAAAATTATTTAATTATTCCATGATATAAATATTTTATATATTTACTTATAAGATATATAAATTTTATTTATACTCGCATAGATGAGGTTACTATTATATTAGTACATATTATTTAATTTATATAAATTCCACTTATTTCATTATACCGTTATAATTAATTTAACTATTTAATTCAAAAATAAATCAAATTATTAAGTACATGGGTTGTTACAATCCCCCCCATATTCTAGAAATTGTATTTATGGAATTTTTCATTCACTTGTTAAACAAGTGAAGATACCTTTCTCTCATAGAATTTTAATATTCTCATGTTCCTTCTTAAACCATGTTGTTTCTTTACAACATATTAACCTGGTGAGTTAACTTTTTCTCCAATACTTACTCTCTATAATCAAGAATTTAAATAGGTTTATCTTTATAAGAAAGGTTCTATTCCAGCTGAACTCCAAATGGGATCAAAAAACAAGACGAGTCTGGAATATTAATTCTTATCATTGAAACATAAAAAACATTGTGTACCTGAGATAAACTCGAATGCAAGGCTACTCAAAAGGAAACAGGTCTAGAATTATCCAGGACTTCAAAAGATCCAATAAACCATTGGCTAGATTTCCTTTAATACAAAAAAAAAATGATTTCCCATGGATATATTTTATGGAAAAAATGAATACCTACCTTGAATAAAAATTCATTCCTCAAATTATCTACATAACTTTTCTACCTTCTCTAAGTTGTCCTTATGTGTGTCTAGACTATCTTAACTTTCTCATCTACTTCATATAGAAAATTCTGTACCATCAACTTCATTATTCTAACTTAATCTCAAAATGCTAGAGTCCGAAACTCCTTTCAATATAATTCCTCAAAAAATTACATCCTTATAATTAAATGAAAACTATTATTATAAGAAAACTCAAATAAAGAAATATGATAATCCTAACTTCCCTAGTAATCCACGGAACAATTTCGATTCACATCCTCTAATGTCTGAATTATTTGCTATGATTTTCCATTAAATTTAGAATGAATGGTTGTGCTGAAGTTTAATTCAGTTCCAAATAACTTCTAATGGCCTCTCAAAAAATATATGTGACCATGGGATCAAATTCAGATACAACGGATAGTGGAACTCCATGTAACATGAATATCTCTTTGAAATAAAATTGAAAAATATGATCTAAAGAAAATGTGTATATTTAGTCAGTCTATTAACAATATCCCAAATTACATTGTCACATCAATAGTATTTGGTAGTCCCACCATGAATTCCAGTGATATATTTTCTCATTTCCACATTAGTATTGAAAAAGGCTGAAGCATCCCCTTTATTAGTTGTCCATTTTCTTAAACATGTTAAAATTTCAAAAATCTCATGGTAAAATAATAAATAACTATTCTAATTACAATCAACTAGTAATATTGTTGAAGGTCTCAATACAACATGGTGCTTTAAGGATGAATTTAAAATTCTAAACTATGATATTCAATTAATGATTAGTACTTCAAGTGAGAATCATAAGGAACACATAATCTACTCCCAAATCTCAAAACACAATCTTTAACAATGTCAGATTTGGGTAACTTACCCTTTTTAATAAATTCAATCTTTTTCAGAAACTTGTGGTTGTTCTTTTGTTCTTTCTTAATTTGTTCTGAGAGAGATGACTAAAATAACACATAAAACAAAAAAATGAACTTCCTACCCCCAAAAATGTGAAAAACATAAATAATAAAATCATTAATAAAGGGGTTATGTTTCAAATTTTACATTTTTAATGTAGAATTATGTTTTTGAATCAAGGAATTTACCACATTGTTGGATTTACCAAGATGGTAATTAATTTTTCATTCATAATCACTTATCAGCTCATGTTTTCTTCTCTACCTCATGTTCAATTCCTTCAGATTGAATATATACTTAATACATTTATAGTTAGTATTTGTTCCACATTTGGCTCATCAAAAATGATGCCTATAATATTTTTAGAGATAAAACCACAACTACTAATTGTAAATCATGTGTGGGTTAATATAACACATGAGGATTCATCTATCTTGATGAATAATAAGTTACATGTTTACTCTACATTAGAACACAACCATTTCCCTTTCAATAAAACATCACTCTTGGTGAAAAAACACCATTTCTAGATTCCAATTCCAAAACTAGAGCATTCACCAATCATATTTTCAGTTCTTGAAAACTACCATCACTGTCCTCAATCCAACTAAATATAATCCATTTTCGTGTTAAAATATATAGCTGGATAAATGACTATGAAATTTTATTTGAAAACCATCGGTAAGATCCTTCTAATACTAGAAAACAAAGAATTTCATAACATTTTTCGGTCTTGGACATTCATCAAACACATTTTTATGGAGGGATCAATTTTTATTCCATGCTTATTTACAATGTTCCCAAGAAAATAAAATTTCTGCAACCAAAAATTACATTTTCTAAATTTCATGCATAACATATTTTCTTTCATAGTTTTCAATACAATCCTTAAATGATTTTAATGATATTCATAACACTTTCATAAAACCAGAATTCTAATATTTAGAACAATAAAAAACATATCCAAATATTCATGAAACATTCTATTCATAATATATAAAAATATAGAAGGGGAATTTATAAAACCAAATAGCATTAAAAAATATTATAATTACAATATCTAATTCAGAAAGTTGTTTTTCGAATGTCATGCTCCTTCACCTTCAGTTGATGGTACACAGATCTCAAGTCAATACAGTGTCTCATAGAATCATCTTTCTTTATAATAAATATAATCAACCCATGGTGAAGTTCTGGTATGAATAATACCTTATTCATTAAACTCATGAAACTAATTTTTCAGTTTTTGGAGTTCCACTTGAGAAATTAGATAAGGGGGCATTGAAATTAGATTAGCATAAGAAACTATATTAATTGTAAATTCAACTTCTTGATTATTAGTAACACTAGGAAACTCATCAGGAAGAAAATAAAATTATTTAATTACCACTAGAATATCATTAATCTGAACAGTTCCCTTGTTTTTAACAATATGTGGAAGATACCATTCATTTCCATATTTTATTAGTTACTCAGCTTCTAATATGTTGTCAATGGTATGGGCTCATTCTTGTATAAAAATTGAAACAATTCTTAAAAAACAAATAGCATTAGCTCTAAAATCAATCATAGCTTAATAAAAGTAAAGTCATTCCATAATCAAAATAAAATCAAAATAGACTAAGAAAAAAAAACAAGGTTTGAAGGTATTGTATTTCCACATAAAACAACAGGAAGTGTTTTATAATTTCATTTTCCCTTAATATTAACACATAAAATTTTTACCATATGTTTTAATTTCATTTCATGAGGTGAGATTTCAAATTCACTAGAAAATTTCACATAAATAAAAAAATGTGATGACCATATATCCAACAAGACATCATAATAATCTATAAAAGAAAAAATTGTATTGGATACCCCTTTATTAGATGTCCCAACATCTATTGAAGTAGTCGCAAAGGATTTTACAGCACCATAGTACGTATAATCTAGCTTCATTACATCATTAAGATCAGTCATTGGGAATGTATATTCATAATTCCCCCATCTCACCATATTTAAAACACATTACAGTTTTCTTATAAGAATTTAAGATACCTACACTATGATCTTTTTCATTGCAATATTAGGCCATATTTTCAATATTAAAAAAAATGAAAACACCTCCCATATTTTTTAAGTTATTACCCAGAGTTCTATTTACTGAAATTAACACAAACTAGAAACTGGACATTCTTACCTTCAGATTTATTTGATTGATTTTTACCCATTTATTACAATATATACCTCTTCTTCTTCTAGTTTTCAATGTACACATGATTATAAGAAAACTTCATTTTTACCCTCTTAGAAAATCAAACAATTTTCTCATAACATATTAATTCTTAGGGAGCCAATTACCTTTAAATATTGGAACCAATCATGAGTAAAAATGATGGATTTTAATATCATAATATCAAATAATACTTGGAACATACCTTGCCAATCAGGTGAAGTTTTATTTATAAAATACCACTGAATCTTATTCCATTAATATTAATTTAAGTAATTTCTTCTCCATTGTAAAGACCCATAAATTCCAAGGAAATTTTTTTTTCTTAATTTTCTTTGGAATTTTACAAGAACGCAGTTTCTGACGGCGCCTGATTCCGAGGCCCGGTGTGCCCGAAATCAATTTCCGAAGTTTGGCTCGGGTACGTTCAGTGAACGGACGAGCGGGTTTTTATAACTTTTGAACCGGTGCTCGGAATCGAATTCTGAGGGCACCGACGGAATCGCAGCGCCGGTAATTGCTTAGAAACGCCTCTTCCGGAGTTGTGTTTGCTCGGGTGTGGTTTTTAATTTTTGGGCTTAAAGTTAAGAAATAAAATAATTTTACGACAAACTTTATTTTATTTCACTTAAGCCACTTGGAAGCCACCTGAAAGAGCTGCTTAAGTGGAGTTGTTATGGATAGGGTGTTATCCAAAAATATCCTACCCTCTTGGTGGGATATTTGTGAGGTGGGACCCGCATGATCCCCACCGTTTCTTTTCTGCTAAGTAATGCACCCGCGAAAACCCGTCATTATGAAAATCAACTGACGCGTTTTCTTAATTTCTTAACGCATCAATTAATTGGGCGGTTTTCTTCGTTGAATTAAATTGGGTGGTTTATTTCGTTGAATTAATTCTACGAATTAATGGGTCATTACTTATCTCTTTATTCGTTTCTTAACCGGTTTGAAATCCGTTGGCGTGGTAATAAAATAAGACCAACGCCACATCTTGATGATTTCACGTTGGGAGACCTTTGACAGAATTCTTGTGCCTTCACCCTTCTTCGCGAAGAACACGAAGAACGCCGACCTCCGACGAAGAACGCCGAAACCGCGGAGATCGACGACGCGACGTCGTGTGCCGCGACGCCGACGTTTCCTCTTCTGCAATGTTCCTTCCTCCGCAACGAAATCTTCAATCCTCTGTTGGAGGTAAGAGATTTCAGGTTCCTTTTAGAACTCCTTTGTGGTTTTTTTATCAACGCACATATTTAATTATTATTAATTAAATCTTTTTGTTCTTTAACCTCAGAGTTCGACGACGCGACGCCCTCTCGCGACGACGCGACGCCCTTCCGCGATGACGCGACGCCTTCCGCAATGTGACGATCACCTCCTTCCGCGATGATCAAATCCGCGAAGAACCCGCGTGCGACGACTTGACGAGGTAGGGGTTGTTGTGAATATTTTATATTCCCGTGAACGTTTATTTAAAATTAAAGAACCAGATTCATATGAACAATTTTATTTTATTAAAATTGTTGGTTTATGTGTTGAATAATTTCTCCCGTTTTTTTTATCTAATGCGGAGGGTGCGGGCCAAACGAACACGGCCCGACAACCCTCTGCCATTCTTCGTGGTTCTGCGGATTTGGCGGGCGACGAAAAAACGTGACGCAAGGTAATTTTGATGATCCCGCAGTGAAGAACGGAACCCGGGAGGAACGACGGCGCAGACAGGAAGGAAAACGGACCACCGGAGAAACTCTGGTGGCCCGCGGAAGCTGCCGGCGGCGCTCCGGTGCGCCGCCGGACAGGGCCTCCGCGGCTGAAGCCGCGACGGTGGCGGCCAGCGGACCCGCGGCCGCGTGGGTCCAGCTCACCTGCACAGGATGCAGCAGAAGCCGCGTCCTCTTGACAGCGCAGCCCTTCGAGGGCCACGACACCTCCAAACCGCAGGGGCAGCGCCCTGCGGCGCTCGGCCGCCCGACCGAGCCGAGCCAGGCCGGTCCGACCGGCCGGGCCGCGCCCTGGCCGGACCGGACCGGGTCCATCCGGGTCGTACCGGGTCGGGTCGACCCGGTTCGACCGACCCCGGGGGGGGGGGGGGGGTCGGTCTGGGTCGGCCCGGGCCTGGACCCCCCGCCTTCGGACCATTTTCGGTCTTTTGCCCGTATCTTGAGCTAAGGTCCTCAGAACGACGCGCCGTCAGTGGCAACGCGATCCTTGGATCGAGCCGATCGTTTCGGTATATCGCACTCAAGGTTTCCGATTAATTTGGGTTCATCCGGGTTGGTTCGGATACGAAACCAACCGGGCCCTCGGAGCGGAAACACTTATATCTTAAGCTCCGGACGTCCGATTGACGTGCCGTCGACTTTGATGGATTTCTCTAAGTGAGACATGTCATTTGGCTTACTCCGCTCAAGGTTTGGATGTCGTCGGAGTGCGGTCGGGTTGGTTCGCTCACGAAACCAACCGGGCCCCTAGAATGAAAAAGCCAATAACTCACAGACCGGGCGTCCGATTGACACGCCATCTATCTCGTTGCATTCCTATTGACAATACAGAACTTTTGGCATCCTCCGCCCGAGTTTTGGATGCAGTTGGGTTATAGCCGGGTTGGATTGTACCCGAAATCCAACTGGGCCCCTGGAACGGAAAAAGATGATGTCTTTTAGACAGGACATCCGTTTGACGAACCGTTAGAGACGTTGTTGATCTCGTCGAGAAACGGTCCCTATGAGTATACCCTATGGGAGTTCGGGGTACAGTTGAGATACGGCCGGGTTGGTTCGCTTACGAAACCAACCGGGCCCCTAGGACGAAAAGGCTAATAACTCACAGACCGGGCGTCCGATTGATGCGCCGTCTCTTGCGTTGAGACCCCTATGACGAGGCGGTCCTTTGAGATACTTCTTCGTGGGACTTTGAGATACTTGGAGTATCGACTTGTAGCTCGTGGAGCGGACCCTCCTAGAGACGAGCGTACGGAGTACGGAGACCGCGTAGCCGGCAGAGACCTGAAGACTGCTTGTCCGATTCGATTCGGAGTGACTTACGTAGCCCAGTGGGGAGCACTACTTTGTGAGGTGGCAGACCCACAACGGAGGAGCACTACTATGTGAGGTGGCAGACCCGCGGTACTCGACAGGAGGAGTACCTTTGTAGGCTATGAGGGGGGAGCACTACTGTGTTTGGGTGGCAGACCCTGGCGGGAAGCACTACTGTGTGAGGTGGCAGGCCCGCGGTACTCGACAGGAGGAGTACCTCAGCAGTCTTAGGTTAGTGAGCAGTACCTTGGAGTCGTGACAGGACCACTGTACACTCCAGAGACGGAGCTCTTCAGCAGTTATGGTTTTGATAATGAAAATCCTGGTTGAGCTGAGACTTTTGACCTTTGTGTTTACCACATGATTGAGATGGGTCACTTGATAACTTAGGTATATGTATGGGCATATACCTGGGTAGTTGTTATCCGTTGATTTCACAATCCTTCTATTTCCTCATGATTGAGATGGGTTACTTGATAACTTAGGTATATGTATGGGCATATATCTAAGTAGAGGTTATCTGTTGAGATCTTCTTATGGTTATCCTTGTTGGTTTAGTGAGACATTGAGGGTCTCGGGGTCCCTACTGAGTATCGTTATACTCACCCCTGCACGAGCTATGCCCGCACCTCGTTGTGTTGGTTGCAGACGACGGGCATTGCTAACGGAGGCCGAGTGTTCGAGGACTGGTCGGCACCCGGACGTGGACTACATGAGGAGTCAGTACCCGGTGGTGGACTACACGACGAGTCAGTACCCGGAGGTGGACTACACGACGTGATGACTCACAGAGGAGGTTGACGGACGAGAGCATGGAGGAGGCTATCTGTACCTACCCTTCAGGTAGGATCCGTGGTGGATGACCAGGAGTTGCGCTATCTGTACCTACCCTTCAGGTAGGATCCGAGGAGGATGACCCAGGAGCTTCTTCCTTCTTCCAGCTGTTTGTCTTTTTTGTTGTTGTACCTTGTTTGGTTGTAGTCGTACTTTCTTTTGGGTTCGTATTCTAGACCATTTATTTTTCATCATTTCTTTTGTACTTAGTGTGTTGCTTCCGCTTGTACTCTGTCGTAATTGTTTTTATTTTATAAAGGCAATGCCTTCCCAGTTATCGGGATTTTACGTCTTTGGTGCTAGTCGCCAGCCCCTGGCCTATGGAAGGTGGGCTTGGGGTAGTCACGACACGGGCCCCGAGGATGGGTCGTGACAAATTGGTATCAAAGGAGTTCAGTTCTACCGCAGAACATATATCTCTGATGTTTCTTTCTGTGAAGCAATAGTGTTAAGAGTACCGAGTGTGGTTTTCAGTTCAGGGAGTCCAGTGTTGGTGCGGGCGGCCGACGTATCCATACACCAGGACCCTGACAACAAATTTCCGACTTTGTGCACGAAAACACTGATTGAGTGTGTGTTTTCCAGAAGTTTTATTTAAATGTCAGCTCAAACCAGGTCAGCTCACCAGGTGTAAATGTTTGACCGTATCACGATGTCTCTTTCAGGATGCCTCCCCACGGACGACCAGCTAGAGACCGGAGGGATGTGCGCACTAACAGCCCACCGAGTGACGAGGCCTCAGTACAGGGCCCTATCCCAGTTGAGGCACCAGCGGAGGCACCAGCGGTACTACTACCCGTTGGGCCACCGATTCCACCAGCCCCAGCAGCAGAGGATGCACGTCGCTTGACAGCACTGCATGAGTTCCAGTGCCAGAGGCCACCCAGGTTCCAGGGAGGGAAGAACCCGCAGGCGGCTGAGGATTGGATGGAGGCTGTGGTGAGAGTCTTCAGGCTAGTGGGGACGCCGACAGAGTTCATGGTGATCCTTGCTGCCAGCCTTCTTCAGGCAGCAGCAGGCAGATGGTGGATCCTAATGCTTCAGATGCATGATGAGGCGACACTTCTATGGGCAGACTTCGAGAGCCTGTTCCGGGCAGAGTTTGTACCAGCCACCCTTCGAGCGGTGCGTATACAAGAGCTACTTCAGCTGCGGCAGGGCAGCATGTCAGTGACGCAGTACTCAGTGAGATTCACAGACCTCTCGCGCTACTCCATAAATATGGTATGGGACCCGTTCTTCAGGGCCCGAACCTTCGAGCAGGGGCTCAAGCGGGAGATCAGAACTTCGGTTATATCGCACAACATTCTGATGCAGACAGGAGTGTTGGAGCGAGCCCTCTTAGTGGAGAGTTTCCTTGCTGAGCAGTCTCTAGCAGCAGGACCCACCACTAGCCGGCATGCGGCAGATTCTTCTGTAGCGGACAGTAGACAGATGACGCAGGGGTCCAAGAGGACCAGACCTACTGGTGGTTGACCGCGTGACTCAGGGTCGGTAGTGCGAGGCACCAAGGGAAGTGATAGAGCCAGACCTGCCATGAAGTGTTACTCCTGCGGCGGAATTGGTCACATAGCACATGACTGTCCGACCCGCCATGCAGATGACCAGCAGTTAAATGAAGAACCTCCGAGGCAGAGGCAGAGGCTCGATCAGGGCGGACCGCAAGGAGCAGGCGGCCATGGAAGAGGAGCTGGCCGTGCAGCTGGAGGTGGACGACGCTTCGGGATGTTGCCACCACAACCAGGAGGCCCACCCCGACCGCAGGGGACAGGAGGACATGGGAGAGCTCAGCTTCAGGCAGCTGAGGCCTATGGTCATGGAGCTCCGGAAGCAGATGGACAGGAGCGGGACTAGCTTCCGACCTGGAGGCTATTGATCCTGTTGCTTTTGGTTTTGTTGATGTTGGTCTGTAGTTGCTTTGTGTCTTGTACTATGAGCTATAATAATAAAAAGTCACTTATCTTTGTTTGCTTTCCTGTCCTTTTGTTTGGTTGATACTGAGTGGTCCTGGTTAAACTGTTTACTTGACCCTCACTTTAGAGATTTCTACAGGAGGAGACCCAGTGACCTCACACGGATGCCGACAGTGTGACTCGACCCTTGGAGGCGAGAGTGACAGTTGGATCTCTTGGAAGTTACGTCAAGGACTTACGACGTCATCCATGTCATGAATGCATCATTCATGTTAGGATTGACTGTATTAGGAAATGAATGTGGTTCATCCAGGGGAGGAGACCAGATTTCTCTTATCGGCAAAGAAGAAATCATAGCAGCTCTTGGGAGACTAAAGAAGGTCCAGGTCATCCAAGAGTGGATGAAGACTACACAGTGCAGTAAGAAACAGGAAACAGGTGCTAGTCTTAGAGACTCAGGCGTGTTAAATGTTTCAAGAAGTGGAAGGATTAAGGATAGATGAGTCTGCGAAGCAGCAGACGTGGAGGAAGAGCTAGGAGAGCAGTATGAGGTGGTGTACATCTTAACATGCTAAAACCACCTGCCTTAGTTATCCCCGCCAGGCTCCGGGAGCTGGAAGGTGGTGGAAGAGTGTGGCTGCTTGTGGTCAAGGAGTGTGACCCAATGGCTCTAGAAATGATTCAAGGGACAGTCTGTGTCCACTACTAGATGCTGTAGTAACGGACGTCGATATGAATCATTCCTTTCTTTCACAAATCTTGTTCCAGACCTAGAGTTTCCGGTAAGCCGTGGACTTAACCCTCACGTCTGGAGATACCTTGGGAGGAGACTCGATAATCACACTTACGCCGACGGTGTGGTCAGATCCTCGAGGCGAGAGTTTCGGTTGGAATCTCTTGGTGGCAGCGTCGAGGCCTTACGACGTTGGTTTGAGTATGGACTGGGAAATCACAGTTCATACACAAATTGACGGTATTAGGCAAAAAGGTTGTAGTTTTACTACGATGTCGGGATGGGTTTTCCTTGGACGGAGAAAAAGGAAACCCTAGGCAGCGCACGGTAACTCTTGCACAGGAGGGTGCGACCGATCACTCTTGAGTCGGTCAACCTTACCCTCGTAGCAGCAGTCGTTTTGAGTTTCAGTTCTAATAGAAAATGGAGACCTCTGGATTTCAAGGATGACGACCACGTCTTCTTACGGGTCTCACCTCGACGAGGTTTACAAAGATGTGGCCAGGGAGGCAAGTTATCTCCGAGGTTCAACGGACCCTTCTAGGTCCTCAGTTGGGTAGGCGAGGTGGTTTACCGCTTGACCCATCCACCTCAGTTGCACTAGGTGCACGATGTTTTCCAGGTATCTCAATTGAGGAGATACATGCTCGACCCTTCGCATATCATCAACCATGAGGAGCAGGACAATGGCGATGGGGTTACTTCCACTGAGGTTCTAGTGAGGATCAATGATCGACATGAGCGGATCCTACGGGGACGATCGATTCCTCTAGTACACTTTCTTTGGCAGCACGGGAACCTCCAGGTGAGCACATGGGAGCGGAAGGCTCAGATGTGGGCTCAGTACCGCCTTTGTATCCCTAAGTTTGTGGTGAAGCTTTACGGGGACGTAAACCCCTGTGGTGGGAGTAATTTAAAGACCCGTAAATTCCAAGGGATTTTTTTTTCTTAATTTTCATTGGAATTTTACAAGAACGTAGTTTCTGACGGCGCCTGATTCTGAGGCCCGTTGTGCCCAGAATCATTTTCTGAAGTTTGGCTCGGGTACGTTCAGTGAACAGACGAGTGGGTTTTTCTAACTTTTGAACCGGTGCTCGGAATCGAATTCTGAGGGCACCGATGGAATCACAACGCTGATAATTGCTTAGAAACGCCTCTTCCGGAGTTGCGTTTTCTCGGGTGTGGTTTTTAATTTTCGGGCTTAAAGTTAAGAAATAAAATAATTGTACGACAAACTTTATTTTATTTCACTTAAGCCACTTGGAAGCCACCTGAAAGCCACTTAAAGCTTCTTAAGTGGAGTTGTTAAGGATATGGTGCTATCCAAAAATATCATACCCTCTTGGTAGGATATTTGTGAGGTGGGACCCGCACAAGCCCCACCGTTTCTTTTTCGCTAAGTAACGCACCCGCGAAAACCCGTCATTATGAAAGTCAACTGACGCATTTTCTTAATTTCTTAACGCACCAATTAATTGGGAGGTTTTCTTCGTTGAATTAAATTGGGCGGTTTATTTCGTTGAATTAATTCGACGAAATAATGCGTCGTTACTTATCTCTTTATTCATTTCTTAACCGGTTTGAAATCCGTTGGTGTGGTAATAAAATAAGACCAACACCACATCTTGAGGATTTCACGTTGGGAGACCTTTGATAGAATTCTTGTGCCTTCACCCTTCTTCGCGAAGAACACGAAGAACGCGATGAACGCGATGAACGCCGGCCTCCGACGAAGAACACCGAAACCGCGGAGATCGACGACGCGACGCCGTGTGCTGCGACGCCGACGTTTCCTCTTCTACGACGTTCCTTCCTCCGCAACGAAATCTTCAATCATCTGTTGGAGGTAAGAGATTTCGGGTTCCTTTTAGAACTCCTTTGTGGTTTTTTTTATCAACACACAGATTTAATTATTATTAATTAAATCCTTTTGTTCTTGAACCTCGGAGTTCGACGACGCGACGCCCTTCCGTGACGACACGACGCCCTTCCGCGACGATGCGACGCCTTCCGCGACATGACGATCACCTCCTTCCGCGGCGATCAAATCCGCGAAAAACCCTCATGCGACGACTTGACGAGGTAGGGGTTGTTGTTAATATTTTATATTCCCGTGAACGTTTCTTTAAAATTAAAGAACCGGATTCATATGAACAATTTTATTTTATTAAAATTGTTGGTTTATATGTTGAATAATTTGTCCCGACGTTTTTATCTAACGCGGAGGGTGCGGGCCAAACGAACACGGCCCAACAACCCTCTGCCGTTCTTCGTGGTTGTGGAGATTTGGCAAGAGATGGAAAATTGTGACGCAAGGGCGTTTTGATGATCCCGCAGTGAAGAACGGAACCCGAGAGGAATGATGGCGCAGACGGGAAGGAAAACGGACCACCAGAGCAACTCCGGTGGCCCGCGGAAGCTGCCGGCGGTGCGGGCCGCCGGTGCGGCGGCCGGGGGCGGCGGCGCCCCGGCGCGCCGCCGGACAGGGCCTCCGCGGCTGAAGCCGTAGTGGCGGCGTCGGCCAGTGGACCCGTGGCCGCACGGGTCCAGCTCGCCCGCACGGGATGCGGCAGAAGCCGCGTCCGCTTGACAGCGCGGCCCTTCGAGGGCCGCGACACCTCCAAACCGCAGGGGCAGCGCCCCGCGGCGCTCGGCCGAGCTGATCCAGGCCGGTCTGACCGGCCGGGCCGCACCCTGGCCGGACCGGACCGGGTCTAGCCGGGTCGGACCGGGTCGGGTCGACCCGGTTCGGCCGACCCCAGGGGGGGGGGGGTCGGGCGGACCCCCCACCTTCGGACCATTTTCGGTCTTTTGACCGTATCCTGAGCTACGGGCCTCCGAACGACGTGCCGTCAGCGGAAACGCAATCCTTGGATCGAGACGGTCGTTTTGGTATATTGCACTCAAGGTTTCGGATTACTTTGGGTTCAACCGGGTTGGTTTGGATACGAAACCAACCGGGCCCTCGAAGCGGAAACGCTTATATCTTAAGCTCCGGACGTCCGATTGATGTGCCGTCGACTTTGATGGATTCCTCTAAGTGAGACAGATCTTTTGGCTTACTCCGCTTGAGGTTTGGATGCCGTCAGGGTGTGGTTGGGTTGGTTTGCTCACGAAACCAACCGGGCCCCTAGAACGAAAAAGCCAATAACTCACAGACCGGGCGTCTGATTGACGCGCCGTCTGTCTCGTTGCGTTCCTGTTGACGATACGGAAGTTTTGGCATCCTCCGCCCGAGTTTTGGATGCAGTTGGGTTATAGCCGGGTTGGATTGTACCTGAAATCCAACTGGGCCCCAGGAACGGAAAAAGATGATATCTTTTAGACAGGACGTCCGTTTGACGAACCGTCAGCGGTGTTGTTGATCTCGTCGAGAAACGGTCCCTATGAGTATACCCTATGGGAGTTTGGGGTACAGTTGAGATACGGACGGGTTGGTTCTCTTACAAAACCAACCGGGCCCCTGGGACGAAAAGGCTAATAACTCACAGACCGGGCGTCCGATTGACGCGTCGTCTGTTGCATTGAGACCCCTATGACGAGGCGGTCCTTTGAGATACTTATTCGTGGGAATTTTAGATACTTGGAGTATCAACTTGTAGCTCATGGAACGGACCCTCCTAGAGACGAGCGTACGGAGTACGGAGACCGTGTAGCCGGCAGAGACCTGAAGACTGCTTGTCCGATTCGATTCGGAGTGACTTACGTAGCCCAGTTGGGAGCACTACTTTGTGAGGTGGCAGACCCACAGTGGAGGAGAACTACTATGTGAGGTGGCAGACCCGCGGTACTCGACAGGAGGAGTACCTCTGTAGGCTATGAGGGGGATGCACTACTGTGTTTGGGTGGCAGACCCCGGCGGGAAGCACTACTGTGTGAGGTGGCAGGCCCGCGGTACTCGACAGAAGGAGTACCTCAGCAGTCTTAGGTTAGTGAGCAGTACCTCGGAGTCGTGATAGGACCACTGTACACTCCAGAGACAAAGCTCTTCAGCAGTTACGGTTTCGATAATGAGAATCCTGGTTGAGCTGAGACTTTTGACCTTTGTGTTTACCACATGATTGAGATGGGTCACTTGATAACTTATGTATATGTATGGGCATATACCTGGGTAGTGGTTATCCGTTTATTTCACAATCCTTGTGTTTCCTCATGATTGAGATGGGATACTTGATAACTTAGGTATATGTATGGGAATATATCTAAGTAGAGGTTATCTGTTGAGATCTTCTTGTGGTTATCCTTGTTGGTTTAGTGAGACCTTGAGGGTCTCGGGGTCCCTACTGAGTATCGTTATACTCACCCCTGCACAGGCTAAGCCCGCACCTCATTGTGTTGGTTGTAGACGACGGGCAGTGCTGACGGAGGCCGAGTGTTCGAGGACTAGTCGGTACCCGGAGGTGGACTACACGACGAGTCAGTACCCGGAGGTGGACTACACGACGAGTCAGTACCCGGAGGTGGACTACACGACGAGTCAGTACCCGGAGGTGGACTACACGACGTGACGACTCACAGAGGAGGTTGACGGACGAGAGCGTGGAGGAGGCTATCTGTACCTACCCTTCAGGTAGGATCCGTGGTGGAAGACCAGGAGCTGTGCTATCTGTACCTACCCTTCAGGTAGGATCCGAGGAGGATGACCCAGGAGCTGCTTCCTTCTTCCAGCTGTTTGTCTTTTTGCTGTTATACCTTGTTCAGTTGTAGTCATACTTTCTTTTGGGTTTGTATTCTGGACCATTTAATTTTCATCATTTCTTTTGTACTTAGTGTTTTGCTTCCGCTTGTACTCTGTGGTGATTGTTTTTCTTTTATAAAGGCAATGCCTTCCCAGTTATCGGGATTTTACGCCTTTGGTGCTAGTCGCCAGCCCCTGGCCTATGGAAGGCGGGCTTGGGGTAGTCACGACACGGGCCCCGAGGATGGGTCGTGACATTCATACTCATTGAAACCAACAATGAAAAATATTTTTCAAGTAAAATATTCCTAAATGCATCTCATTCCAAGGAATTAATCTTATAGCTATCCCTGAAATTATTGAAAATTAACTACCACTAGTCAGTTTCATCTTCAAACAATAAATAGAAAGAGTATACTTTTTATTATATGAACCCCCAATGAAATAAAATATCTTCTCAAGGGGTTTAATCAAACCTTCAGCCACCACTTGGTGAGAATATCCTCTAGAATAGGAGGGTGTTTCCTCACAAAATGTGACACTATCTTCTTGTTCATTTATGGTGGCTCTAGTTGTTCTCTTGCATGGATGAAACGAAAATTTATGGCATGATTAAAATGATCCATTACTATCAAAAAATACTCAATTAAAATTCCTACAATTCTAAGTTTCATATTTAGAAATATATTATCCTCTTGATTCCTTCTTACTTCATCTTCTCAATTTATTCTACGGAGAAAAATTCTAAATAGACAAATCTTAAATGAAGAAACATGGTAATCATTAAATTCTAAATCATTTAAACATATAAATAACCTAAAACTTATTTATGGTGTTCTGTTAAAAATACAAAACCCAAATGTTATCTAAACCATTATCTGATAAAAACTATAAGGACTCCATCTTCAAGATTACACAATCAAGTTAATTCAATAAGAATACACTTATTACATTACCAAGGATCTCTTACAATTATATTTTTATATAATTAGTTCATAATACATACATTAAAATGTACAAGAATAAAAATTACATACTATAAAGGAAATATCTATTTTCATCACAATATGAAACATTAAAAAACATGATTTCTTTCTGTGACAAAACATATTCACTTTAAACATGAAACCTTATTTTCCTTTACCCACCCATAAACGCTATGATTTTTTTAATATGGGATGATAAAAAGTCTCAGTAATGAACATAAAAAGAAGGAAATAAACCATTATTCCATGAATACATATAAGAATATGAATTCATTTTCACAATGACATACTTCTCACCCATAAGGTATCATATAGTTACCTTTTTAAAGCATGAGATGTCCATAAGAAATTAGAATATAAATGAAACCATATAGGTAAATGGGGAGATTAATTTCTTAATATTTTTACCATCCCAAATTCAATATTATTTTTATCCATCTTGGATACCTTACAATGAAACCCCCATGAATACCTTGTGATGTAACCATCACAGTTACACATGGAATAACCATTTCCATCAATTTACAAAAAAAACATACGCAATGAATTTTAGGGAGATATAGGTCCAACCCTTATTCATAAATAATGATCTAGAACCAGAAAATAATCATATAAAAATAATAATTTCATCATAAAAACATTACTTTTGAATTTTATAAAAATATAAATTTAAAATATGATTTTTTAAGAAAATTTCCATTCTTCAGGTTCTTCTTACTAAAAACATGTTCAAACATCATGTATAATTCCTTAAAGAGTGTTATTAATATATTAAAGAAACTTATTAACATTTATAAATCCTTATATTATTTTTTTAAAACATCTTTCCACTCTTTTATTAATAATATTTTCTTATTTCATATGTTTCATGTGTGTTCTTTTCATAGTTTCGATGGTCGGTTCGTTATGGATTTTCATTTTGAATTGAAGAAAAACTCAAAAAATGGATAGAAATGGTATTAATATTTTTTTAAAATTATATATTAAACCATATATAATTTATTTATTTTAGTATTATTCATTATATAAAACATTAATGAAAATTATTTATTTTATTTTGGTTGTTTTTATAACCATCAAGAACTTATATTAATTTTTAATATAATCTTTATTTGTTGGTTTGAGAACATTATATAACATATAATTCATAAAATAAAATATTATTTGTCCATAGTAATGGTTTTATGTCCAGTCATTAATGAAATAATGTAAAATTAAAACACATCATCGATGATGATGATAAATTGACACATCATTGATTATGTTTTCATTTTTTTAGAATAAGAGGAGAAGAGGAGTGGTTTGTGATTTATATTCCATTTAAAAAATAACATTCCATTATATACATGATACTAGAGTTATAATGTAACTTGAATTATGTGATTTGAGGATATAATAAGAAATAAATTGAAATTGAAATGAAAATTAAAGAGGATTTTACCTCCTGAATTATTCTCCCTGAGAACCAGCTTAAGTAACATAGTTCTGGACTTTTGGTGAGACTAGTAGGCCTTGGATGTGGGGAAGAGGATTCACAAGGGAATTTATTAGAAATTAAACAAGATATAAGGCTTTGTGGTCAGATAATAATAGGTGGTTAGGGTGGTATTTATAGTATAGAAGAGGGTTGTTTTCTCGTTATTTTATTCTTTAGCTTATTATATTGGCTCAACATTATGACTAGTTAGATAATTATCAATAAATATAATAACATTTTGATGTAATGTTCAAGATTATGTTTATTTAATTAGAAATGACTCAATTTATATTGTATTTAACTTATAATGCATGTATATAGTAAACTACTATATTTCATTATTCACAAAATATCAGCTACTTTAGAAAAGTACCTTAAATTCACCCAAACAATTTTTGGATGTTTAGAATTAAAGAAAGAACTCAATTTTATGAAAATAATTTTCTACATATGATAAATTTAATTTTTAATTTAAAACAACATATATTCGAAAAATACCAATTTTAAAATTTTAAGTAATTTTATAACACTTTGAAAAATTAATTAAGGTATCATAAAATTATATTATAATAATAAGGGAAAAAATATTAATTCCTAAATGTGTTTAATGAATGTAAATTTTATTTTAAATATTTATATTAATTATTAAATTATAAATAATAATTTATGTGTTACAAAAATACCAAAACTGAATTTTTCATTCTTAAAAAATTTATGTACTTATTCCATGATGTAAATATATATCATATTTTCACTTATAAGATAAATAAATTTAATATATACTCTCACTGATGAGGTTACTGTAATATTAGTATAGATTAATTAATTTCTATCAATACCACTTATTTCATTATTCATTTTTAATGAATTTATCCATTTAATTCCAGAATGAAAATAGATTATTTTATAACTACCTTAGTTGTCATAAAAATTGATGTGAAAAATCAATATTGGATAATATATTCAATGTTTTAAAATAAGATAACATTGGTGGGTAGTAAAAATATTAACATAGAGAAGAAAACTACACTAAAATACTGACAAAGATTGATGAAGAACATTGATCACAACAAAAGTGGGTGATGCATAGGAGGTTAACGACCACAAAACCATAAATCAAAGTGGTGTGAAAAATGTCATTGATATCATAAAAAATAAATACAATAGGAAAAAATCTTATTTAATGATCTATTTCTTAATGATGGGGAATTCGTTTTTCATCTTGACTAAGAACATATGAAAATTTACATACATGATATATTTTTATTTCAACAGAACAATTTCATCTTTTGGTGGTTCTGTGATCAAATTAAAATTTATCTCATACTCTAAGAGATAATATTTCTTCTTGTCAGAATCTATAAATAATATCAATAAAATAATTATTTGTAATTTATTTAATAACTAGTTAAAAAAAGGTTAACCCTATTTATCTAATATGGATAAATCTTCATATGGTGATGTTATATGTTAATCTCTTAAACCTCAACCAATGTTCAACTTAAACCATTCCATAAATGGTTAAACATATGACCCTTCCAAAAAATAAAATCCAAAACCTTAGAAATAAGGTCACTAAATTTACAAAATCAACATATCATTAATACCCTTATATAGTATAATGTGTTAGTTGATTTTCACAAACCAAACATGTTAATACTTTCATCATATATTCTCTTGAAACATGGTAATAACCATAATTTCCATAAAACCATATTAAAAAAAATATATCCAAATTATTTATATAAATCAAAGGTTATTAGATATATTCTATAAATCCATAATTGTTCTACACTCCTTCAATGATAGTATAAACCATTTTTCATGAAATCATTTATCAGTTTCAGGGTAATCAATACAATCAAATTTACTTTATCCATATCAGTCATCTCTTCATCCAAACTAAATACCATTTTTTCAACATCAGGCACAAATTAGGGGCTATCATTCATTAATATATTGTTTTCCATAAAGTATAATTTTTTCCGTTGAATCTATTTTTAGGTTATCATTACCATTCAACGCATTATTGAATATAATTAAAGAAATACATCTACAAAAAATATTTATATATAATAATATAACATATTTATATAATTAAAATATATAAATATTTCTATTATTCAAACTAATTCTTAATAAATTAACTAGGATTCATTATCTAATTCCTTATTACCTATTTCATTTAACATGTCATTTATAGTCTCTTCATCGTCAGTAATATAAAAATTACTCATAACACATTGCTAACAATCTTTATGTGAATTAACCTTTGGGAAAATACTTCAATAATTCCCATATAGTCTACATTTAAAGCATTACTCCACTAATAATATCATTTAGTTATAGATATTCCCTTTCATTATATTAACTGAACTTTTAATTTTACCTTATAAATTTCTTAATATATTCTCTTCTTCTCCATACATAAAACATATTCTCTTTCCTTTGAGACATTCCATAGAGTGTTTCTTCCCAAATTATTGAATTATATAAAACTAGATCTTCATTCCTCTAGGGTATTTACTACCCAAACTATTAGAAAACTTCTCTTCTTTGGGGATTACAAGAGTTGGTTTAGATTCACATTTTTAATCATGTTCTGTGAAAGCTAATTTGGAATAATCACATTATCCTTCACTCATGTTTTCTTCCCATGTGGCTACTCATTAGATAATTTTACATTAAACTAAATGATAACCTAGTTCTATCTAGTTCCTTCCATGACTAAAAATATAAATCATAGTGTGATAAACACTAATCATAGTGGAAAACCACATAATTAAGAAAAATCACTTATATGATGTCAAAATCTTGACACCATCTTTTTAATCAACGTGTCCATAGATTTATCCTAGTAAATATATAGTAATTATCTATTTAAATACATATTTATGGTTTGTTATGAGTTTGTGAAATTCCATATCATATCCCTTAGGAGTAGCAAACCACATGTGTAACATAGACAATTGTCACACACCAGGTGATAGTTCGGTCCAGATCAATGCATGCTTTTTAGAGTTGTTACACCTAGGAACCTCTCTATGGGAACCACATCCACTTGTATTATCCAAATAGGGATTTAATTTCATTGAAACCACTCACTCAATCCTTTTTCAAAATTCTATAATTTTTTTCTATTATTTGGCTCCTTATACTAATACATAGACATATCTTTAGAATATCCTTAGAAAAATATCTAGGGATCTAAAAAATGTTTTCTCATCATAATTTACCAAGGTTAACTAATCCTTTACAATAATAAAAACTATAGCGAACCAGGATTATCAAACATATATATTACCAATTCTAAAATGAGTATTCAATACCTTAGAAATACACCCACTAGTGGACCATAATGGTTTAATGCCTTTGGAGAAAATGTATAGAATAATATAATTTTGTGAAATATCATCAATATCTATGATAATGATCATACAATTTGGTACTATTCAAGGACCTAACCTAGATGAAACTATTCTCATAACATGGGGATTGGAAACACAAGAAAGTTTGATCTCTTATTCTTAGTTAGGTAAAACAAAGGATATATTCATATAACATTAGAATATAGGCTTGATAACGTGAGATAAACATTTTAAAAACATACCATGCATATTATATATCATAAAAATGAATCATAACCTAAATATTAGTATATTATAATACATGAAACATAATATAATCAAAGAACACGAGCCATTATAACATAACATTGGAATAAGACATTTATTAATGGAATACACATCTTCTTATAACATTAAACAATGTATAAATGAGGACAAGATAAATCTTTATGTTATAAACATGAAATTATGACCTATCATAAATTTATGGACATGAAACCGGGTCTAGGACTACCGTTATGTACATGATAGATATGTCAACACATATCATTGTAAAAATTTAATCATGTTTATGCATATTAATGTTAACATTTAATTACGTTCACACATAACATTATGAACACATAACCACGTTCATGAATAACATTGTGAACATGTAATCAATTACATGATTTATATATTTATTCAAGATGTACCAATTATTAACTGATTAATTTGAGGGATATATAGGTCAAACCCATATTTGGTTATAAAGTAAAAACCATCCTTGGTTATAACATACAACTAAAAATTCATATAATTTAACCATCATCAAATAATTAAAAACATTCATATGTGTTACAAAATATTATAAACAATTCATCTTATAACATACCATGAAATGAAATGGGTTTTATAAAAATTTCATCAAATCATAACTAGTAGAAAAGAGATATGTTTCTAAATAATTTCATCATCACATCATAGTATATCTTGTGGAAAAGGAAGAATGTATCATAAAACTTTTATCATTGTATAACATGTGGAAGAGAAATTATTTTCATAAAAATATTTTCATCATAAACATAAACCATTCTGAGAGAGAATAAAAATGGTATCCTTGGATCACATCACCTGTAAAGAATAAGTTACATCAAAAGTTGTCATCTTAGAAAGAAACTTATTTTTGAAAGATAAATAACTTGGTGAATTTTATGTGGAAAATAAATTTTCTTTTAAGATCAATTTTTAAAACAAAAAATTCATAAAACATTTTCGAAATTAATTTATTTGAAAATAATATTTCCAATTTATAAAGGAATCATTAAAAATTGTTTACAATATTTCGTGATAAAAATATGATAAACACATTGAAAGAATATTTTAAAAAATATTGACAATCATTGAAATTAATAATAAACATGAAAATATATTGATTATTATTTAATGAGAATAATAGTCATAATAAAGGTAATTTCCACTCATTTCGTAAATGATAAAAAAAATGTTTCCTTTCACATTTTTGATAAAATCCAGATGATTTTTTTTTTGGAAAACGACATGAATATTACTTTAAAAAATATTATAAAAAATAAATATATGTGTAAAAATTATTTTAATAAACCATTATAATAAATTTAATAACATATTTGAAAACATATATAGAAAACATGGTTTTAGAAGAAAAAGGGTTTTCAATGGAAAGGTGAAATATGTTTATATTTTCTAAAAAACCTTCAATTAAACTCTTAGGTACATAGAGAAACTAAAATGAAGAGAAAAATGTGTTATCATGACATAAATAGGGAAGAATAAATTTCATGAGTTCCTTGATATATGTATTATAATATTTTATCATTGTAATCATAAGAATAAACAATCCCAATAAATGATGAGATTGTGACATAAAACTCTGACCACTTTGGTAACATTGAATCATAATCCACATGAAATAATTAAGGTAAATGAAACATATAATATCCTGAAAATAAGGATATTCATTATAAAACATTTCAAATTGGATATAAATAAACAAAATAAGAGAATATAAATGAATTAAATAACATAGGTCTCAAAGAAGGAAATTTGAGACAAACATCCCTTATCGCTTTGGAAATTTTGAACCATAAACCACATTAAAGGGAGATCCTATGATGGGTGTGTAAATACACATAATTTAAGGACATGAATCTTAAAATATATTCATGGGATTTACATAAACTCCATAAATGAAACACATGGTGAATATGTGTAACACCCCATGATTTTATGAGATAAATAATTTTTAGTTTTTTTATGTCTTGTGTTGTATGCTACACCCAGATTAGCTTCCGTTGTACCAACACTATGTTAGCATTCATTATACGCAACACTACACTATGGTTGTTTTATACACTGTTACAAGTTATTTTGATAGAAATAATTTCATTGAATATTGATTCTGTTCAATGTATAAATGAACTATCTTTGGATCATGTTATACGCAACACAAAAGGAATCTAGAACTAAATGCAACACTCACTTTTCTTTTATTACACACAAGAACAACCTTCATTGATATCTTTTTTATACGCAATACTATGTTTCACTAAACAATGATATATTATTAAAATATTATTATTTAATGGGATATAAAAAATATATTATGAATATTATTAACCACATTTTTCATTTTATATAACATTTACATTAATCATATGTATTTTTCAGACATGATATAAGAACAAATTCAATTTTTCATATAAAATAAGTATTTTCCAAAAAATGAAATTTTACCACCTTCTAATGGAACACCCATTTTAAATGTAGTTTTAAACACTATTATATATTCAATTTGAAAAAATAAACTTCTTCTTTGGAATTGGATCATAAATATTTACCTTTTTAAAATTTTTGGTATTTTTCTGGTAAAATTCATATTTTAATCAATAGTGAAAAATAATGTATTTTAAATCAAATCTATCTTTTCATATAATTTATTATTATAGATAGATTATATTTTTAATTGATTTTAATGTGTAATTGGATTATATTTTTAATATTTAGTACAATTTTGTTCAATGTATGTAATTTCATATTTAAATTGGACATAAACACATGATAATCTATTTATAATTTTTTTCAACATAAAAACCGTCCTTTTTGTTTTAACTACGAGAATTAATTATAAATTAATTTCGGAATATTATGTGTTTTGAATTATGAAAAATGTATTATATACCTGGAATCAGTGGGTCCAAATTATGTTAATAGGATAATTTTATTTTTTTGGATATTATGAATATTAACCATGATAATTTTTATTTAAAGGGGTTAAAGGTTAATCAGGTAAATTAGTGTAACAAATAATATGATAAGGAGAATAAAATGACCCTAAAACATACCAAAATCATTTTTTATGAATAAAACTCTACCCTAGACATCTATGGTTAGAAATATAGTCATTTAATGGAATCTTGACAATGAAAATGAAATATATATTAATAAAACCAATGAAAGTTTCAAAATGTCAAACTCACATTTCATATACGTATAATAATATTAATATAGGGATAACTAGGTGATATATTCAAAAATAAATAGTAAATAATAATTTAAAACAATTACCTACATCATTGTTATTTATTTTTAATTTTTTGGAAATTAATAATTACCTTAACGTCTTATACTTTGATGATCTAAAAATTAATTAATTGATGAGAAATCCATAAAAATATTTATTAAAATAATAATATCCATAAAAGGCCTAAAAAGGTGAAAAAATAATATTGTTCGATTATATATCGACTATAATCATCCAATTTTTGAGCAAGTGGCCATTTGGTTCTTTATAGAAGAGATTATGACAGTTGTTTTATTTTATTTCAAGTGATGTTAAAGTTGTCACATTCATAATTTAATAAGTATATAATTTTTATTGTTAGATTTTCCAGAAAATAATTTTGAGTACATATATTATTATTAAATATATTAAATTTATATTCATTATAGTATTTTAATTGAAATTTTTATTTTACAAATAATTATATTAAATAGTTATACAATATTGATGTAGTGATTATTTTAATAACAGAGATATCAAATAAATGTTAGTAAATATATTAAAATAAATATAGTTTGGAATAATTAATTAATCCAATTAATTTTATAGATTACCTTGACCAATTTGGGATGTAATAAAATATTTGGTTCTAGGATAAAACATTGTATCGATATTTCTAAAAATCCTTGAAGTGAATAGTGTCAAATTGGACACAATTGAAATTTTGTTAAAATAATATTTTCTAAAATTATTTCAAAAGCATAATTTTTTTAAAAAATATTGAATATTTATTATATTGTCTAAAATATTCTAAATTATTCATTTATGGAATAATATATATCAAATAAGTTAATATTTTACCATTTTAATATTGAATTTTTTGTTATCTTAATTAAAATTAAATAGAATAACTAATGGTCAATTAAAATGATAATGTGTAAATTGACATAAAAAATTGTCTAAATTTTATTTTTTTGGTGATATTTAAATCTTATCAATTATTATATTATAATATATCTCATTTTGGGGGTATTTTTATTTATTTTCAAATTATTATAAATCACTATATTTGAGGTTCCAAGAGTGCCCCTCGCCTCAATTATAAAAGGGAACTTCCTCCCACAACTCATAACTTTATTTTGAGCCTTTACCATCGACCATACCCTGACCATTTCCCTTATAAAGGTCCCTAGAAACATTATATAAGACATTTTATTCCTTAAAAACCAACTCTAGTTCTCTACGAGGATATTTAGAGGAGGCACCTCGAAGAAGAGGTAATATCATTTACCGATTCCTTTAAACTAATTTCTTCTTATACATCCACCTCATGAGTTGTTTCATTATAAATTAATTACTAATTTAGTAATTACATATTTAGAGGTTATTACGACTCTGAATTAACCATATTACACCTTCTACCCATCCTATGAAAAATGAAATCACCATGCGTGCGTACGTAAGGCTTACCGTCTCCACGCCGTGGTGTAATCCATTTTTCACAAAAACCTTAATTGGACTGGTATAATGATTTAATTAATAAATATATACAATATTACTATAAAATTATATTGATTATGAGATAATATACACCATCAAATTCAATAACATTCAACAATTATTGGAATGATATTGTCGCTCATGCATATGTACGGCTTACCGTCTCCATAGTGCGATGTGATTCATTCTACCTAATCTTCATTAAATCTTGATTCTATAAATTAATTGAATGAATAAATATTATATATATTATAATAATAACATTATGTAAATGATATAACTATAATCTCAAAATAGGAATAAGAAATTTTCAGATAAAACATGCATAAAAAACATAAAGCAGTTAATACACAAATAACGAGTTAAAATGAAATGTTGCTAAGAAAGAAATGAAAATATGATCATAAATGTTATCATAAAAATGGATATGAATATGGAATAAATTAGAAACATTATTTAAATAATTATACATGAGTTTCGGATACATATGAGGCATATTGGACCTATGGTAAAGGATAATTTCTCAAATATCATTTTTATCCGAGATTGTTATATGTAATTATTTAGAGGGGATATATTTATCATATATTTATATGTTCTATAAAAATGATTTTTGTAAAATGTTTAATTTTATTCTATGTATGTTTAAATTCATTTTTAAACATTTTTACTTTTATTACATGGTATGGATGAAATCTTTTTTTTCTCCATATGAGGTACTTTTTGACTTTTCTGATAAAAGTAATAGGAGTATGTTTTTTTAACTTATACATCATGAAAATATATTTATAGAATCATGAAACCTCATTTCCATAAAGATAAATTTACACTTTTTAAAATTATTTTCAAATGAATTATTTTATTTTAAATTTTCATGGAATTTTGATAAAAGAAACCATTTTCGAAATAGAAAATATATTTTCCTCAAGAATTAAGTTCAAGTGTTTTATAAAAATTATTTTCCATATAATATTACATATGGTTATTTTTACATACCTATTATTAATTTTATTTTATTGTGTTTATTATGGAATTAGTTTTATGAAATCCATTTATTTTAAATGTATTATAAGGGAATGATATTTAAGAAAACCATTTTTTCATGCGTTATTCTATGATAAATGATTTATGTTTTTGTGGAAAACGTATGAATGGTTTTAGTATGATATGGGTGGGACCTATATCTCCCTCAAATTCATTGGGTAATGATTTATATCTCCTGAGGTAGACATGAATAGAACGATAAGTAAATCTAGTTCAGTAATACAGGGCAGGAACGACAAGTAAAACTAGTTCAGTAATACATGGATGGAACAATAGGTAAAACCAGCTTAGAAATGGATCTTTTCTAATATTATAGTCTTGGATAAAATGCCTTTGAAACTATGGAAATCATATTATGTACTAATTTTTTTTTTCAAAATTCCATGTTTTATTCCAATACTATTTTATCATGGTTAATTTTCTTTTAAGATATTTGACATATGAACTGCCAAGATTTATGTCATGAATCATGATTTTGATATTTAAACATTATGTTCGTGCTTTTTAAATTCATAGGTTTATGTTTTGTTTCATGTTCTCAATTTTTACCCACACTTAGTATTCGAGCTCACCCTTTTTTATGTTTTCTTTTCACCAGGATATAAAGAAAGGTTTTAGGTAGGAAAAGAAATGGAGAAGATATTTATGGGAGATATTAAGTATCTTTCACCAAGTTAGAATATTATGTTCCATGTTTCCAAATACAGTAAACTAATATAGTCTTTAGGTGTATATTTGAGTTATGTATTAATTATTTCACAAAAAAAATGTAATGTCCATATACGTCAAGCTTGGGTCGCTATAGTTGGTATCAGAGGAAAGGTTCTGTAAACATTTGGAAACTAGGATATGAAAAATTTAGTGATATCCCTATATATATATTTATAATGATCTGTCTAGGGATTTCCTAAGGATAATTCTAGTGTAGGTTACAATCCTAGGGTTTTCATGATAATAATTTCTAACCTAGAGTTAAACTGAAGATATCATAGTTTTAAATATTATAAGTAATTTACATTATGTGTTTCTATTCTCTGATATTTATTTCTCACACATTGATTTTTTGTCTTAATCAATATCCATAACTACATAGCACATAGTTAACAATTGGTTTTTTCAGATGTGGAAAGAATGGGAATTATGAAGATAAATTTTTTCAAGTGGAAATATCCTGAAACGAATCATGATAATTGTACGAATATTGTTCATACTACTGAGGATAAAGATATTTTAAATTTCCTATTAATGGAATGTGATGATTTTCCAGGATTTTTTAAGTTAAATATAAGAAACTTGAGGTTTAAAAACCGTAATAAATGACTCTTATTTTAGGAAAGATGAATATGATGGGTCCTCAGTAATGGTTTAAGAATAATGTTTAATGGTTGAGGTGCATGTGTTTCAGAATTTATAGATTATGGTATATGTATCATGAAATATATAAGTGATTTTAGTATAAGTTTATCATTAAGTATTGGAAAGGATATGTTGAATAGTTCTAATGAGACAAAAAGTGATTTAAGTGTGAGGTGATATACTTGGAGAACACATTATTAGGGGAAAGATAACCCTTATTATGTACCTTTTGTTAAGATGATGATGTTTGGGTAAAGATATATTTTATGTGAATAAGTAAATTGGATGATGTTTTTTTCATGAGAACTAATTATGGACTGTCGACAAGATGGTTATGCTATCATGGATGAAGTATACAACTTTTGGTACTTAAGGAATATTCCACTATGTTTTGGAACAAGGAAACATGCATGTTTTCAAAAACGATATCTCATAATTTAGGTTGTTACCCTAACTCAATAGAATACATGATGACCAACTAGAGATGCCTTATATAAAGGAAAAATGTTAAGTCAATTTAGTTTACCACTTTTTAAAGTTTTATATTTTCCTTTTTTGGAAGGATTGTAATATTTTCCATTAATGGATATTATAAGTTATATTTCAGTTGGATTTTCTTATATTAATGTATTATCTCACTATATGTGGACTTATGCATATCAGATAACCTATTATAACCATTTTTTTAGACAAATGGAATTACCTATCATTTTATCGCATGATCTGATAAAACTTCAAGAACGAAAAATTTAACTTCATTTATTTAAATAAGAGATGAAGTGGAAATTGTCCAAGGAATGATGAACAATGATATTGTACTGAAATCAAGTAAGTATTTCACCTCATGAAAAAATTAATCAACTTTGAGAAAAGGATCTTGAAACCAAAAATTTTATCCTAGTGCCTTTGTATACAACGAATTAGATGGTCCCTTAAATCATCGAAGATTTATCGATTTTTGGTAGTTAACTTTCTCCAAATATTATTCACTATTACTATCCACCAGAACATGATGGTTAGATTTCTTTTCCATATCCATGTTTTCAATTCCCACATATGTTCCCCTGTGTGGAAACCCCGTGATGAGTTACTTTGGGTAACCGTTATGCTTCTAACTATCCTCTTTAAAATAAAGTGTTAGTATTCTTTTTTACGATTTGGGTTTCCATGAATGAAGCTTTTAAGTAGTAAACCTTTTATAACCCTAAAGAATTTCGAGGGAGAAATTCATTTTAATGGGGGTAGAATGTAACACCCAGAGATTTTATGAGACAAATTAGTTTTAGTTTCTCTTATGTCTTGTGTTGTATGCTACACCAAGAATAGCTTGCACTATATGCAACACTATATTAGCTTGTAGTATATGAAACACTATACATGGATTGTGTTACACAAAATTTCATGTTTTTTTGATAGAATTAATTTCATTGAGTATATATTTTGTTCAATGTATCATTAAATTAATCTTTCACTAAATTAAACACTTAATTGGCTCGCATTACACATAAGAGCAACCTTCCCCGATATCTTGTGATGTACGCAATACCGAGTTTCACTAAACAATGATATTTTATTTAAATAATATTATTTAATGGGATATAAGCTAGATTTTATAAATATTATTTACCAAAATTTTAATTTTATATAATAGTAATAATCATCTTATGTATTATCTAGAAATGATATAAGAACAAATTCAATTTTTCGGATAAAAGAAGTATTTTTTAAAAAATACAGTTTTGCTACCTTCTGACAGTGAACCCATTTTAATATTTTAACACTTTTATATATTATATTTGGAAAAATAAACTTCTTATTAGGAATAGGATCATATAAATTTTCTTTTTTTAATTTTTGGTATTTTTTGAAAAAATTCATATTTTAATGAAGTGTGAAAAATAATGCATTTTAATTCAAAACATCCTTATCATCTAATTTATTTATATAGTTATATTATCTTTATAATTGGTTTTAAATTTATTATTATTTTATCATTTTATCCAATTTTTTTCTTTGTATGTAATTTCCAATTTAAATTGGACATAGACACGTGACAATCTTTTGATAAGTTTTTACTTCTTAGAAACCTACTTTTGGTTTTAACAACGAGAATTAAGATTAAATTAATTCTTGTTAATTATGTTTTTTTAGTTATGAAAAATTTATTTTATATTTGGAATCACTATGTCCAAATTATGTGAATATGATACTTTTATTTTTCTGATATTATGAATAGTAACTATGATAATTTTTATTTAACGCGGTTAAAGGTAAATCTGATAAATTAGTGTAACAAATAATATGATAAGGAGAGTAAAATGCTAATAAAACCTATAAAAATACTTTTATATGAATAAAATTATATTTTTGATATATTTAATTCTAAATATAGTCATTTAAGGGCCACATGACATTGGAAATGATATAGATATTAATAAAACCAATGAAAGTGACAAAATGTCAAACTCACATATCTTATAATTATAATAATTTTAATATTGGGATGACTTGGTGATATATTAGAACATAAATAGTCCATGGAAATACAAAAGAATTTCCTAAATCATTGGAATTTATTTTTAATTTTTAGTAAATTAATAATTTCCTTAACGTCTTACACTTTGATGATGTAAAAATTAATTAATTTATGAGAAATCCCTAAAAACATTTATTTAAATACTAATAACCATTAAAGTCCTAAAAACATGATAAAGATATATTGGTAGAGTATACCTTGACCATACATATACAAATTGCGATCATGTGACCATTTGGATCTTTTTAGAAGATATTATGAGATTTATTTTATTTTATTTCAAGTGATGATAAAGTAGTCGCATTTATACTTTAATAAGTATAACATTTTTAATGTTGGATTTTCAAGAAGATAAATTTTACTAAATATATTATTATAAAATTTAGTAAATTTATGTTAATAATAGTATTTTATTTGAATTTTTGATTCTAAAAATAATTATGTTAAATAATTACACAATATTGATGTCGTGATTATTTAATAATGGAGATATAAAATACATTTTATTAAAAATACTAAGATAAATATAGTTTCATATAATTAATTTATCTAATGAATTTTATAGATTAACATGAACCATTAGGGATATAATAAAATAATTTTTTCTATAATAAATCCTTATCATGATATTTCGAAAAATCAATGAAATGAATTGTGTCAAAATTGACACAATTGATATTTTGTTAAAATAATTGTTTATAAAATTATTTGAAAATCATAAAACCATTTTAAAAATATAGTATAATAAGGATATGGTCTGAAATGTTATAAATTATTCATTTATGGTATAATTTAAATCAAATAAGCTAATAATTTACCCATTTAATATTGAAAATTTTGTAATCTTAATTAAAATTAAATCGAATAACTAATTTTCAATTAGAATGATAATGTTCAAATGGACATAAAAACTTGTATAAAGTTAATTTATTGATGATATTTAAATCTTATAATATCTTATATTCTAATATATCTCATTTTTTAGGTATTTGGATTTATTTTCAAATTATTATAACTTAATATTTTTGAGGTTTCCCAAAGTACCCCTCACCTCAATTATAAAATGGAACTTCCTCCCTCAACTCTTCCCTTAATTTTGAGATTTCAAGATCTTCCATACCCTATAAATTTCCATTAATACCTTCCATATAAACATTATATAGGTTTTTTTCTTCTTCAAAGACCAACTCTAGTGCTCTATGAGGAGATTTAGAGGAGGCGTGTCGAAGAAGAGGTAATATCATTTAGCGATTCTTTCGAACTTATTTCTTCTTCTACTTCAACCTCATGAGTTTTTTCATTATAAAGTAATAAATAAAGTATTACATATATAATTAATGTTATTATTATTATTAAACAACCATATTCCACTTTCTTCCTATCCAATAAAAAATGAAATCACCACGCGTCTGTACGTAAGGCTTACCATCTCCATGTCGTGGTGTAATCTTCTTTTCACCACCACCTTACCTGGATGGGTATAATAATGGAATTAATAAATATATAAATTATTAATATAAATATATATTGATTCTTAGATAATATAAACCATAAACATCAATACCATTCAAAAATTAAGGGAACAATATCGTCCCTTGTACGCACGTACGGCTTACCATCTGCACGGTGTGATCTGATTCATTCTACAAAATCTTCATTAAAGAATGATTATATATATTAATTGAAAGAATAAATTTTATATATATTATAATAATAACATTCTTTAAATTATATAACTATAACCTACAAAGATTAATAATAACTTATCTAATAAAACATGCATAAGAACATAAAACAGTTAATACCCAAATAACGTGTTGTAATGAAATGATTCTAACTAATGGATGAAACTATGTTCATAAATGTTATCATAAAAATGCTAATGATTCTTTAATAAATCAGGAACATTATTTAAATCCATATATAGGAGTTTTGGATACATACAAAACATATCAAACCTAAGGTGAAGGTTAATTTCACAAATTTCATTTTTATCTGAGATTGTTATACGTAAGTATTTACAGGGGATATATTTATCATCAACGTACATGTTTTATAAAAATGTTTTCATAAAATTTTTAATACTCTACTATGTGTTTTTAATTTTATTTTTATCTATTTTTTTCTTTTACTACAAGGTATGGAAGGAATCATTCTTCTGTTTACCATATAAGGTATGTTTTGACTTTTTTAGTAAAAGTATGAGGATAATGTTTTTTAACTTATATGGAATCAATTTTTTTTACATATTCATAATTTATTATTTCCATGAAGCTTCCACTACATGTTTTCGAAGTTATTTTCAACTAAATAATTTTCTTTTAAAATTTCGCGGCATTTTGAGAAAATAAAATTTTTTTGAAAAACAAAGAATATTTTCCTCAGGAATTAAGTTCAAGTATTTTATCAAAATTATTTTCCATCTAAGATGACATAGGGTTATGTTTCCATCCCTATTATTAATTAGATTTTATTAGGTTTATTATGGAATTATTTTTATGAAATATATTTATTTTGAATTAATTATTATGGAATGATGTTTAAGAAATCCATTTTATTTAATGGGTTATCCAATGATAAATGATTTTTATATGGAACATATAAGAATGGTTTCAGTATGAGATTGGTGGGATCTATATATCACTAAAATTCATTGGATAATGATTTATACATCATCAGATAGACATGAATGGAACATAAATTAAATCTGGTCTAGTAATACTGGGATGTAACGACATTTAAACCTGATTCCGTAATACATGGCTACAATGGAAAGTAAATCCAGTTCAATAAAGGACTTTGTCCACTATGATGGTCTTGGAAGCAATGTCTTTTCTACTATGGAAATAATATTATGTGATTATTTGTTTCCATAATTCCATATTTTATGCCAATGCTATTTTATCATGGTTAATGTTCTATTATGATCTTTGCCTTATAAACTTCCAAGAGTTATTTCATCACTCATGATTTTGATATTTAAAAATTCTCTTTATATTTTTTAGATTCTTATACATATGGATTGTTTTATGTTCTCTATGTTTACCCTTATTGATCATTTCAGATAACCCTTTTTATGTTTTCTCTTCACCAGGATATAATGAATGGTTTTAGTTAGGAAAACAGAAGGGGAAGATCTTTATGGGAGATGTTGAGGATCTTTCACCAAGTTAGAAGATTATGTTCCAAGTTTGCAGAGAAACTAAAATAATATTTTCTTTAGGTGTATATCTGAGTCATATATTATGTATTTAGAAAAATAAATGTAATTTCTATGTACGTCAAGCATGGGTCGCTATAATATGGATTTTTCTGATAGAACATAAACGTGAGACATAAATCCCTTACCATAAGTCTTGACATTTAACGTACATGTTAGAACCTTCAATATAATAGATATAATTTTATTAAATATTTATTATATAAACATGATTATTAATATCATATCATATGATTTTTAATTATAACCATTTATTACCCATTTATTAACAATTCCTTGTTAAAATCATGTTTGAGGTAATAACTGATTTGTTACTCAAATATTTTTTTGTTATTTCTATTCCTCTTACATTGATCCTGGGTCTATCAAATCAAGAATTAAAATATTGAAATATTTATCATATTTATTAATAAAATGTACTTTTTAGACAAATCATTAATGATGGTTTTTATAAAATATGTGATTTACAATCATAATGATTTTAAGCTGTATGTATGCATGTATAGCCTTTCATTTTTTTAACGACCATTATAGAGAGGAGGTGAGTAATATATTATTATTGTATAATGATAATAATATCAAAAATATAATGTTGTTTCATTAAATATTCATTTAAAAATAAACCATGTGGTTTTTTGATGGAAAGGGAGAGTCAAATCACTTCATGAATGTGGTCATCCACATGTACAAGAATGATGTAATCATATTGCTTTGAGTGAAATAGTAAAAAATAAATTGATATATTATTTTTTCAGAATTATAAATATATAATAAATATCAATAATTTTTTCATTTATATCACATATATTAATTAAAATTACCCTTATTATTTTCCATGTAAAGTGCTAGTGAAAAAGAATCAAATCACTTCATGAGTCAGTCGTCAGTCATACACACGATAAACATTATCGTATCCCCTATAGAATAGAATGCAAAAATTGTATATTTTATATAATGAATAGATATGTATAATTAGTTCAATGATAAAATATATATACTTATATTTGTTATCAAACTAAACCATTAGTGGTGTTAATGAAAAAAACTAATGACATCAGTTTATCAGGTGGTAGCCCGTAGTAAAAATGAATTATGATATCATATCCAATTTTATGAAAGTGGGGATGGTTATTGGTTTTCACCATAAAAAAATATATGAAACACCATAAGATTTTAAAATAAAAAATTAATATTTTGTAGAATTTATTACATTAGACACAAATATTAGAAAGTAATATAACATCCCATGGCTTTATGATATATTTATTTTCAAATTAATTCAGTCTCTTCGATAGCTTGCAGAACTTGAAAACTCGATTCAAAATGAACAATAATATTTTATAACATTATAAAATAGATTTTAAATTGAATTTTAGTAATTGTAATAAAAAATCATGAAATTATTATTTATCTATTGATATGAAATAAAATAATATACATTTAATAGAAAAAGACATATTTTCGGGAAAAAACTATATTTTTTGGAAGAGAGTTTAGTCACGCATTGCACACAAAATAAAAAATTACATTTTAAACCCTTTATGGAATTTATTTTATAAAATTAAAATCATTTATAAAATAAAACTATCAATATTATATTAGGATGATTTTTTGGTATTTTTCAGAAATTTTTTGTTTTTTATTAGTAGTTAAAAATACTGAAATTTAATAGAAAACAACTATTTATTTTATATAATTTTAAAATTAAAATTGAATTTTAAATTCGGTTTAATGTAAAATTATTTTGATATATATATATATATATATATATTAGTTAATCCAATCCATGAAATTTCAATCATTTTCATATTGAAATTTTATATAAAGCCTTTGTGATCTTCTTGAACACGTTCTCTTTAAAAATCCACTTTCTCATCCCATCTATGGGTTTAATTTTAAATTACATTTCTCCTCAGCATTTAATATATTTTTGAAAAAAGTATTAAATAGTATTAATAAGATTAATTTTTATTATATAATAATTCCATCCTAATTTCTTACCAATCTAAATATTGAAAATAAAAAAAATTATTTGCCACAGTTAAGTTTAAAATGGATTTTTTCAGGGGTTAAACCAAGTGAAAAAATGTTAAATGACCTAAAAACTTGAATAAAATATATTCTAGGAAATTTTTATAACATATCATGTATAATTATATATAATAATCAATTTTTCATCCTTATTTCATGTGAATAATTTGGATACAACTTTTTTAATTAAAAAATTAACAAGGGTACCACTCACCTCACTTATAATAGGCCACACCAAATCCTATATTTTTCACACCTTCACAAAAATTTGGGTCGGACAATACATAACCAAATAAATTTTCAAATTCCATACCCTCATCCTATAATATGTAGTTTTGCATTGAATCATCATAGATATGATTTTGATGAAAAAGTTTGTTGGGCACCTGGAGAAGTGGTAATATTCATTAACAAGTATTTTTATTTTATTTGATCCTCCACCATATATGATTTTTATTGAAACATTTTGTTATAACAACCTAATTATATTACATATAGTATGATATTTTTAATTTAATATAATGTCTTAACACCATTCCCAATTACATCAAATGGGATATAAAATCATCATTTATGTGTACGGTGGACATCCACCTTATGAACCAATATCAATCATCTATTCATTACCACCAATAAAGATAGGTTATGATGATGGATATAAAGTATATATATATATATATTATATCTAACATATGTATACATATAGATTAATTATTTCATATATACCTTTTTTAATTTTCATTACATAGATGATATGATATTGTTGCTCGTGTGTATTGCAGACTACGACCTTGTAAAGCGATGTGATTTTTTTCACTAACACTTTACAAGGAAGGAAATGAGGTTATAATTAAAGAATATATGTGATATAAATGAAATTTATATGATATTAATGAAATATGTATCTTCATGAAAAGGTAATATATCATTTTTTTCTTACCTTCCAGTCACTTAAATATGATAACGTCATTTATGTATGTGTAGAATACCTCCTAATGAAGCTATGTGACTATATTTTCAACAAAACACATGGATGATAGATATAAGTATATTAAAATAAATAATAATTTATTTATGTTATCATGATCATTATATAATGTTAAAATATTACATTCTACCTTTCCATAATGGTCATTGAAAATGGAAACATTAACCATGAATATGTATTCCATACCAGCTCTATGGTTGTAACAAGCTTCATTTCTTAAAACCATATTTCATGATTAGTCATAGAAGTATTATTGATGTATAAATATGTTAATTATTCCATGATTATTATTTTGGAGATGATAAAATTGTATAATATTCACAATAACTAGAACATTACTAAAAAATAATGAATGAGAAAACAAGGAAATTAACACATGAAAAAATTAAAATAATGAAAGTATAATAACGAGAAGATGATAATATATTATTACAAGATATTATATGATATTATTAATATTCATATACTTCTAATATAAGTTAATAACTTTTTTAAACCACCATACTGGAGATTAAATAATTTTCAACCAAAAAGAATATGAGGGTAAAGGAATTCTTCTCAATTTCCCTTCTTTGAGTCATATTATACATTATAATATTTTAAAATTAATTTCTATTATTTTGTTTATATAATAACCCTTTGACATAAAATATCATTATTTATTTAAATTTCACAGTCTTTATGTTTCAATTATAAATATTTCATCCAAGGGAATTAGACTTATGTGTTACCAAGTGGTAAATAATTTCCTAACAGAATTTCATTTCATTGGGTTATATTACTTCATAATATTTGAAATTATAATATTATTTATGAAATGGAGTTTTATTATCATATTAAATGATATCCTAGATGGAATAACCTAATTTTATGAAACAATTATGTTTTATTTTTTGTATTGATATGTAATATGGTGATCTTATATGAATCTACATTACGAATACTACAACACTATTTAGTATTTTAAGATGTGGTTCCTTTTATCTTAAGGAAATATAATAATGAAAAAAATAGATTTTTACTACTTGGGTTAGGGTCTATATAGTTGGTATGAAATGATGTATAGTATAATCATTGAGAATATTATTTAGGAACACGTGGATTAGGGATCGTAATTATATGATATAACATGAGAAAAATTATACAAAAACGTCATAAAATGATGGTATAAAATAAATTATGTGATTTTTTCTAAAAATAAATTCTTCTCTAGATACTACAATTAGATGTGGTTATGGAACAAAAGTATATAGGTTTACTAACTCCCAAAAGGGTGTATTGGGATTGATCAGATTATCAAATGGTGTATGACAATGAGACTTTCTGCACACCGAGTCTGACATCCCTAAAAAAATATGTGTATGAAAATTAAAATTTTGTTTACAAAATATAATAATGGATTCCAAAATAATGATATCCCCTAAATTTTTTTTATGATTATGAGATAAGATATGCATAAATTATTAAATTTAAGTTATGTATTTTACTAGTTTTAGGAAAATTAATTTCTTATTCATAATTATATAATATAATATATTTTATTCCATCATTCCAAAATGGTTCCTAGTATATGGAATGGGAACCAAATAAATGTACACAATCCAAAGAGTAAGAATTATAGTTTCGTTGAAGGGATTACAATATTATTGTGAAGGGAACTAGTCTCCCAAACATTCTCACTATATAAAGACATAGTATTATGTTATAAAAAGATAGAGAATGAATTATCTATATATTATGGTTTCATATTGATGTAATAGAAGAGAGGATAATAAAAAATAAGTGTAACGAGAATAAGGGAAAGAATGATTTTCTAACATTTCATACTTGTGGAAGGAAACACATTGGTACATGCTTAAAAGGAAATGGAATTTTATCCAAGTGTGGAGAGAAAGGACACCATGATCATGATATAATGGGAATGAAAAGGTTTCCAATTTTCAATGATTCAACTATATGGATTTGGGGAAATACATATATGAGAACCGAAAGCATCAATGGAATATACCTCAAAATTTGACAATGGATCATGGTCAAGCTTATGCTATTATGAAAAAAATGTGGAATGGACAATGTGATTTGGTTTGGATTCATGAATTATTTAATTTGTGAATTTAATCAATGATATATTAGTTATATTAATTATTAAATTTATAAGGATTGTACTGTAATAATTTTTTATTAATGAATTTAATTTGTATGTTCAACGGTACTGATGACAAGTAAAATGAAACAGTGGAAAGTTAAACGTCATGTAAAAGAGAATATTTAGGGATATATAACCTTTAGTGTGTTCATAATTATGTTATGTTTACATTGGGATAAAGAGATTATTGATATGCATAATGTAAGTTTCATAGTACTTACTACCATGTAACTAATTAATGAGTTGTTGAAAAAATGGATAATTGTATCATTGATGGAGCTATGAGAAATTTTGAATTTAAGTAATATACCAAATAGTATTCATTTAATTTTTGGAATAAATAATTATGAATGTTTTCAGGATGTTTTTATGGTAATTCCAGTTAATAACATGTTTTAAAAGAAGATATGATGAATGTATAGTATGATTAAGAGATAATTCATGTTGATTGGGGGATTAATGATATGTTAATTATGGAAATTTATTGAACATTTTTTAAAATATTTATATCATAATATATTTTATGGGCCTAAAGGTTAACCATTTATGAAACTATTTATGTTGAAATTTGTATGTAGTTTTAGAGATTAATGTATTGCATCACTATCTGATGATTTATGAGTATTATATTACTGGTAATAAACATTTTGTTATAATAATAACATGATGTTAAAGGAGTGATATATAATTCAATTATATAGGAAAAGATCAATTAATATGAAATTTAGTATTGTAGTAATATAAAATTATTGATGTATTTACATTTCATATAATAGTAAATGAAGTTGAGAATGATAAAATAATAACAAAAATAAAAAATTGTGGCAATGAAATTGAGATATACCATGTTTGTATATTATCATATATTTTCATTATAGATGATATTGGAATCCCCCACTTCTATGAAAAGGATATGGAGAAAATGTTTTTTTCCTGAAAACATCAATTATATTGACAGAATAGTCATTTAAATCATCATTGATTTATGGTTTTATGGAATCCAACCTTCTCTGGATCAACCATGTTCTTTTTATAATTTTTTTCAAAAAATCACTATAATTAATTTTAATTTTCCACCAGTTATATATCTTCACTTCCACCAATTTTTTCAAATTATAAACCTAATAATCTATAGTTTTGTATGGAATTTTTATTTTATTTATATTTTATCAAGAGGATGTTTGACTAACCCATCTCACGATGTGGGATTTCAAAAAGTTATTTTCAAATGACAAACCCTTGACTAGTGAGATCAATTAAAAATTGTGAGGAAGTAATTTATTTAAGGTGGGGAGAATGTAACATCATTAAATTTTGAAATATGAATATAGTATTCAAAATTTTTTATGTCAGGAAACACTAAGTGTATAAGGGAATAGAATATCAACAAAAATTATGATATATTTATTTTTAAATAAATTCAGTCTCTTCTATACCTTGTATAACACACAAAATCAAGTCAAAATGAATTATAATATACTATATTATTATAAAAAATCATTTAAATTGGTCAATAAGAATATTATTAACTAACTTTTAAAAATTGGTGTTACCTTTTCATTAAAAATAAAATAATATTAATTTATTAGAAAAAGAAATGTTTTCGAAAAAACCTTATATTTCTAGAAGATGGTTTAACATAGATTAACGCACTAATATTATAATTATTTTTTAAAACATTTATCATATTTAATTCATAAAATTAAAATATTTTTTGAAATCATAATATCAATATTATCAGAGGATGTTAATTTGGGGATTTTCTAAAATGATTTATTTTTGGATGAATAATGAAAAATAATGAATTTTAATTGAAAAAATGCATTTTCAATTGAATTATTTAAAAATTTAAATTATACTTTAATTTAGTATTAAAATATTTATTTTATTTATATATTAATTTTTACAAATTTGGTTATTGGAATAATTATAATACTGAATTTGGATATTAAAAAATTATAATTTTTTTTAATATTTTCTCTTTGAAAAACTAGTTTCTCATTGCATAAGTGAGATTAAGTTAATGTTAGATATTTTTAATTCTTTGAATGAAATTATTAAATATGGATTCCATCATGAGAATCAAAATAATTTATATTATCTAATAATGTAATCTTAGGTTTTTTCAATAGTAAAAAGTGAAAATTGAAAAATCATTTTATGTGGTTAAGGTAAAAAATGAATTTATCAAGGGGTTAAACTAAAAGTATAAGGATTAAGATAACCTGAAATGTTTTATAAGATATATTTTATAACTTTATCTTGATTATATAATATATAATTATCACAAAACACCATTTTCTATGTAATTCCCTTAACACACACTTCCAGATTCAGTACTAAAAAATGCTGTATATTTTTTTAAACAAAAGATAACATTAAAATAAACGGTACATTATACAATCAATGATATTCTCTAGTCTAGGTTCTCAGGAATTATACAAAAACATACATACATTAAATCTTAGTTCACAAAAATAAAAAATAAATAGATTCATCTACACTAGAACCTTAAAATATTCATTGATGTTCTAAGTAATCCTATGAAAAACATTTTAAAAACAAGGGATGTGGATAAATCTAAGTAAGGTACATAAAAATCAAGAAATCATTATTCTAGAGAAAACATAAAAATCCATTAAAAACAATTTTCATGAAACTCATAATAATACATAGAAACATACTATAGAAACCTCAGGACATCAATACCATATCACTCTTTCATTCACACTTATAAATGTAATAACCTTATGGTCTAATTATATCTCTAGAGTACCCAATTCGTTGGAGATCTATAATGGGCCTCACTCGTCATATCATGAGCTATAATTAGCTGAAAACAACATATATTGATCTAAAATGGGGATGAAACCATTATATATTGAGTTATAAAGGGCTCGACCAAACATAAACTATGTCCAAGGAACATATCATGAATAAAACAATTGATAACTCATTTAAAACATTGATGAAAACACATTTAGATTTTTAAAATACACATTTTAATAAAACAAATGATATTTATAATATAAAAATCATGAAACTAATAATAAAATAATATTCTTCAAAAATAACCATGAAAAAATATAATGGAATCATCAAAGTAATAAATCATCATGAAATCCATAGAAACCTCTCATGCCATATAAAAAAATAATCCTTTTGAATTTCATAAAAGAGAGTTTTAAAAGGATTTTAAAAGGAATGTACCTTAAATAACACATTAAAATAATCCCTTTAAAAAAAATAATAAAAATTAAAAAATTAATTAGAATATAAACACCTTCTTAAAAATCATTTTGAAAATAAGGACTTAAAAGAAAATGATTTAGAAGAATAAATCTTTTAGAAAATTAAAATAATTTTTTAGTTATAGAGTCCCTTACCTCATGTTCTACTTCCTTATAATGTGTTAAAAAATAATGTATAATAGTTTTAATAGTGTTATTAATATATTAAATAACTAAAATAATGTTTATAATACATTTTATAATATTCTTATAACATTTTCACCAATTTATTAACAATATTTTGTTATTTCCCTTATTTCAGGTGTGTATTTTTCATGGTTTCCAAGGTCAATTTATTTATGGTATTACTTTTCAAAAGTAAATAATAATACATAGGTGATAAAATATATATATTTAATTAATTTTAAATAACTACATGTGAATTTATTCTTTCCATGATTTTGTTAAAAGGGAAATGAAAAATAATCATTACAAAGTCGGTGAATTAACGCACCACGAACAATGATTTTGTTATTTAATAATAATAAAAGAAGATGATATTTTTATGATTAATATACCATAAGAAAACACACTCTAATATATATGTTATACTATAGTCTTAATTAAACATTTGATAACAGTTGGGGATATGGTATAAGTTAAAAATAATTTAAATGAGAAGAAAAAGGAATCTTACTTCTTGAAAATTGCTCTGTGAGAACTGATTTAAGAATCTTGGATGTGGTCTTTTTGTGAGACCATAGGCTCAATAATGTGATAAGGGATGAGGATAATGTAATATTCAAGATAATTGTGGTTAATTAAGGCCTAATGTGATGAACATTTGTGAAGGATAAAGCCTCCTTTTATAATGGAGGTGAGGGGTAACATAAGAATTACTCAAATTACTAAAATATAATAAACTAATTAGGGGGTTCAAGACATACAAAGGGCCCCAAAATCATACTATATAAACTTTTATAAGTAATATTATAATTGTTTTCATTTTTCATGATTTGTTTCTATTTTTAAATAATTTTATAAAATATTTAATTCATGGAAAAAAACAATTTCTAAAATTAAAACTGTTCCCAATCATGACTTGTAGCACATAAAAAAAGTTTAAAATTTGAATTAAATTTTTAATTATATCTTAGAAATATTATAAGTACTTATATAAATCTTTAATTGTCTTATAAATATCAAATTATATTCATTTTACTCATTTTATAATCATTAATTTGAATATTTCATTAATTAAATATTTACTACATCGTAATTGTTCAATCCATTAAGGTAATTATTTGTCACCTGAAAATTAAAAATAAAATTATATGTAAAATATACATTTTTATATTTATAAGTACTATTATTTTTCGAAAAACACTTTTGGAAAACAAATTATTAAAATATTATAAAAATTTAAAATTATATTGTGATAAAGTTGATTTTTTTTAATGAAATAATATTATGGGACTAATGTGATATATGTTGGACCAAAATGTCCCCAAATTGAATAAAAAATATTTATTGGACGAAATATATGCATTAAATTTAATTTATATAGTTTTGGGTCAATTAAGTATTCTTATAATTTTAATTAAAACAATTTATTTATTTTTTCTTCCCCTTGCACAAGCATTTCGTATTCTTTATTGATATTTATTTAATTTATAAAGATTGAAAATAAATTAATATAACACAAAGAAGTTAATTAGGTCCAAAATAAAATTCTATATTCATTCATTAATTATATCAACTCATATACATGTCAAGAAAACATATTAAATTTGATATTTTGTCTTTCCTTGCATTGCATAAGCACTACAATTGTATTTGGAAAAAAATAATGATATGTAATTATGAAATTAGAAATTAACAGCCAAAAAACATCAATAATACATAATAATTAATAAATGTGTCTTGAAAATAATTTTCAGCAATCAATTATTATTTATAATGAACCAAACTTGCATTTCCAATGATGTGCATGCACTGCTTTGGCACTAACTATACTTTTTTTAATTATCATGAATAGAATATAATTTTCATGTTATAAGTTATTTATGTACTATATTCTTCTTAAAATATAATTATTTAATTATTTTATAAATTTAATATATTCTATATCATAATTATTTCTTCATGATTTCATAAATAAGTATCATATTTTATAAAAAACTTATTTTTTACTATTCAACAAAAATTAAACCATTTCAAATAATTATTAAAATCTCACCATCGACATATTTTTATGTTATGATTTAAGAAATTAATTTATTTTTATAAAATATATTTTCTAAAAAACCACGAAATTAATTCTATTAATTTTTCAGAAAATGAAATTAAATATTTTTTTATGAAGAAAACGTATTTTGGGTGATTAATATGCATTTTCTAAAAATTATGTCATCATTTGATATTAATTTACCATTAAATTTATATTTATTTGGAACATATATTTTTTTATAAATTATTTATCCTTATTTATACCTGCTAAATTAACAGATATGTTATAAAGATCACATAATAGTATTCAGTTGTTCATTTAAGCACGATGTGGTATAGTGATTCCTTTTAAAAGTATTGGGATGTTATATTATCCCGCCACCCGTAAATGAATTGATCACTCTTCAGTCATTTATTGTACTTATAATTAATAATTTAAATATTTAGAATTAAGAAAAAAGTATTTTCTTATGTGTATTTAATTAAGGATATGGCCAAAAGTAAATTTGATCGCTAATTTTTTGTAAAGAAAATGGAAACCTATAATATCCAAAGTTGTATACACTATTCCTTTGATACAAAATGTAAATCCTTTAACTCCCACATATTTATTTATTACTAAAAAATCATTCTATTTTTTTTAAAATATAACACAAAAATAAACCGTATACTATAGAGAGGTTATGGAGAATTAGACAAAAAATTCTATACATTGAATTAGAGTTTATAAAAATAATAAATAATTGGATTAATCTTCATAAGGAACTTATATTTTTTTAACATATAATTAATCCTATGAAAAACATTTTAAAAACTAGGGTTGAGCACAAAGTCTTAGTAAGGGGTATAAAAATAAATAAATCAATAAACTAGTGATAACATGAAAATCCATTACAAACACTTTTCTTAAAAACTCATAAGCATACATATAAAAAACATAGGGTAAGCTTTCAAAATCATTATCGTATCACTTTTACATTCACACTTACAAATGGAATGACCTTACGGTCAAATTCCATCTCCAGAGTACCCAATGCATTGGAGAGCTATAATGAGGATCACCTATCATATATTGAGCTATAATAGGTTAAACCCAATATATCATGAAATATAATGGGTCAAAACCCATTATATATTGATATATAATTGAATCAAACCAATATAAACAATGTCCAAGGAACATATCATGAATAAAACACATGATAACCCATTTAAACCCTTGAGAAAAACAAGTTCAGATTTTCAAAATACCATTTTTCTATAAAACTAATCACTTTTAAAATATAATTTCACATAATAATGTAATAATATTTTTCAAAAATAACTATGGAAACATATAATGTAAACATCATTATAACAAATCTCTTTAGAAATATAAGAATCGTTCACATATTAATGAAATCATATACTTTCTGTCCATCTTTCAGCAATTACAACATTAAGGTTTTATAATGGATCATTTTGGACCTTTTTCATATTTAAAATTTGGGAGAATTAAATTTCAAAAATACCATGTGTATCCTCTCCACCACTTATAAATGGACACACAATCTCATATATTTTGCAAACTATCACACCCTTTTGATTAAAAAATTCCATACTATAATAAATTCAAAAATTCCATCCTCTCATCCTTGATGCCATTTTTTGGGAATAAATCCAGTGATGTAAGGCTTTAGTGTAAACCTAAGGATGATAGCTGAAGAAGTTTTAATGTTCTTCAATGAGTGTTAGTGTTTTATTTCATTATCTACATTCTTCAATTATTATTAAACCATAATAATACAATTAATTATATATATTACATAAAATGGGATTATTTTATAATAATTCCTTGACCAATACCCATCTCTAGTTCTATCAAATGGGTTATGAAATCATTATTCGGGTTTACGGAAAACTATTGTCTCGCAAACTGTTGTAATTTATTGTTTCATTATCTGCTTTCATGGTTGGTTATGATGACTGATATAATATATATATATATGATATTTATAATATATTTATATGAACATATTAATTATATCATATATATCTTTTTTTACTTTCCATTTCATAGGGGATATGATAATAATGCTTGTTTGTATGGCATACCACCGCCTCACAAAGTGATGTGATTCATCTTTCACTAACACTTTACATGGAATGTAATAAGGTTAAATTTAATGGTTATATTTGATATAAAATAAATAAATATGATATTAATGACATATTTATCATTTTGGAAATATAATATATGTCATATTATTTTTTACCTTTTCCTCACATAAACATGATAACATCATTCAAGTATGTGTGGACTATAACCTTCATGAAGCAATGTGACCCTACTTTCATCACCACACAAAATGATATATATATATATATAATTATATAATATAGTATATATGATATTATTATCATTATGTAAATAAAATATATTACTTTTGTTCTTTTGATAAGGATCGATGAAAATGGAAACATTACTCATGTGTACGTAAACCCATTGTCTCCATGACCATAACGTACTTGTTTTTACAATACGATCTTTAATGATTTATTTTAATTGTAAAATTGTGGTAAAAATGATAATTATGTCATTATTATTATTCTGGTGATGATATAACATTTTATTATTGGAAATAAATGGATCTTTTATGATTAAAAATGCATGAGAAAACAAGGAAATTAACATTAGACAAAATGATATAATGAATGACTATTAATGAATGGGTGATAAGATTATATAAAAGGATCATATACGAAATTATAAATATTAATAATGTTCTGGTGTAATCTAATAACATTTTTAAAACCACTATAAAAGTGTTTATATTACGTTCAATCAATTGGAATATTGGGGTAAGGGAATTTCTCACAATTTCATATCATTGTGGAATATTGTAATATTGTGCCCCTATTTTCATTTATATGGTATATATTTTGATACTTTTACATGAAATATAATTAATTATTAAATATTAATAGTATTTTATGTTTAAATTTTAATTATTTCTTCTAAGGGGTGTTGAATTAAAAGTAACAATGTGGTAAGGGATTTTTAAACTAAATTTTTGTTTACTTGATTAAAATTATAATTCATTGAATATGTCATTCTATGATTATATGTATAATTAATCATTATTACCATATGTTATATTTCAACTTTTTTTATTTGGATTTTCATTTGAAACACATAATTGATTGATTGACTAATCTCATCATCATTATGATCATTATAAAGGATTATTTCAAAATCTCATTCTAATCGAGTTTTTTTCTCTTGAATTTCAATATAAGGGAATTATTTGATAATTTACTAATAAATCCATTTCAATTTATTCTGATATGTTTATTCATGATATTTTCAAGTAATATTTCAATTTTTATATAATTGGTAGTTAAATTAATTGAGAAAAGATTTTTAATAAAATTTACATTAGTTATCTCTTCGGTTCGAAATATGTTTTCTTCCAAACCATTTTAATAAAAAATATTTTCAGAATGTTTTTACCATTAAAATAATTTTTTTAAAGTAATTTATAAACATGTTTTCATTTTAAAATTTTTTTATCAATGCAATCTTATATCATTTTATAAAAAATTTCTATTGGTATTTAACTGAAAATATGAAAGGAGTCTCCATTTTAATGTGTATAACATGTGAAGAATTTTCCACTAACATGAAATCAATGTGTTTTAAAGATTCCTCTATAAGGTTTGAAGATTATATTATGCCTTGTCTAGTTATTGAAATTTCCAATGTGATCAGTTATTTACCATTCCATATGGATTATCCTTATAGGCTCATGATAGCTTCCATTGTAGATAAACCATACCGAGATTTTGAGATTAAAATTATTTTATTCTCTTTCTCTAGGAATCTACGATAGATATCCTATATGATATTCTAGGATATGATATATGGAATAATTTTATTCTATAAAAAATTTATGTTTTAATTTTCAAATTGAAATTTAATTCAAAACATATTTACTTATCTAGTTTACCAATTAAAGTATACTATTTGGTCTATTGGGATATGATTCCTTTTATTTTATTCTAATGAAATAAATTAGATAGAAATAATATGTTTTAGGAGTCTAGGTCACTATAGTTTGTATCGTAACAATGTTAACCTAACCTTTATGAACTAGAAATATGAAATCATATATTTAGAGGCATAACATTATCATATAATTTTTGGATTATTGTTGAGGAACATACTATAGCTTTTGTAAGGTAAATATTATATTGTTTTTCATTGATATAAATCACAATATAGATACTAAAAGTACATATAGTTCTGGAAAAGAGGTCCCTATGGGTAGTAACTCTGAAAATGGCACATTGATCTAGAATTAATCATCACCTTGTGCATGATAATGGGACTTACATTACATATAGTTTTACCCTCCTAAAGATACACATAGTATAATCCATATTTTAGTTACAAACAATTATCAATGATTTGAATACGTAATAAAAATCTAGTATATATGATATATTCAAAAAAAAAAACGAACAAAATTTTTTTATATTATGATTCAGGAATAAATTTGTAACAATATTTTTTTTCAATGTTATTTTTTTGATAAAAATTATCAAACATTTAAGGATTGTGTTAAATTTTAGAAGAATTTGTGTATTCATTAACTTATGAGTTATGGATACCATCATGGGTTTGAATTTGTGGTTTTTCATATGTTTGATGTCTTAAACACACATTTTGAAAATATATGTGGAAGGAATATTACATGATTAATTTTATTTTTGGAAAATATTTATAGAATATAACCCATTGGATCAGTATATTTTTTAGGGAAAACAATTATTTTGGGAATAATTCCCTTATATTTTATATAAATAGGTTTAAAGGTATTGATAACCTTTAGAGTTAATATGATCATTAAGGATATTATAGTAAAAGTTAAATAATACTATTAGACTTTGTGAAAGAAATAAAGTTGTAATGAAAACCATAATAAAAGGTTATTTAATGATAAATTTTATTTAAAGGGTGTAAATAATATTTTTGGGAACATTATCTGAATTATATTAATACAGTTTATAAAAATGACAAACCATATGCTTCATGAAAACCCATCGCATCTGGAAAGGCCATGGATCTTGAACACATGAATGAAGAATTTTAAGAGTTTAGTTCCTCCCACTAGCCTTTATGATGTCCGGAATAATATGTCAAATTTTTAGTTAAATAATTTCAAAAATAAATATTAATGATAAACTATTATTGTTACATTTATAGTTTAGAGATTAATTTATTATACTAGATAACATGTTCTAACCATATTGGTGTTCAAAAATAGTTAGAGATAACTGGAAAGAATTTTCACACTTTTTTTATCTTATGATCTTTTAGAAATGATTTTTAGTGATTCAAACTTAAACACATCATTTTTTGATTTTCCTTTCTTAGAATAATGGAATAAATGTATATTGATCAAAGCATAACTGAATGATGAAACTATTCTTATGAAATAGAATCATATCAATAATTATATTTTCTTACATTTTTAAGCAATAAAATAAATTCCATCTTTAGGAAAATTATCCTAAAAAAAAGATATCATATTTCATTCCCATCTAATGAATCTGATTGCATTTTAATCATCATAGATATATTATTTTGATCCCTTTAACATTCTATTGATCATTCACATGATTTTTTTTAATGAGATTTATCATTTTATATAATTATATATGCTTTTCTTCCATATACACATATCCACATTACCCCAATCATCGCTTATTTATAAACCTTGTTGTCCTTTATTCCATATGACCTTTTTTACTTCCCTATCTATCTTATTGAGGTGATATTTTATTATACCTTTTATGATTTTGGTTTTTCAATAGTATTATTTCCAAATGTCAATCCCCATATTATTGAGATCATGTTTAAATTGCGAGGATGTAATTTATTTATGTTGGAGAGAATACAACACCAAAAAATTCTAAAATAAGATAATTATATTTGATATCATATATGACAATAAACACTGTGATTAGAAGAAAATATGACACTTATAGACTTAATGATATATTTATTTTTAAATAAATTTAATTTATTCAATATATTTAATTATAAGAAACAATGTGTTTAGCTTATATCACATGTAATAATGAGTTTCATCGATAGCATTTTTTACATGCAAGACTACATTTTTTTAAACAACAGTGTGTTATTAATATTATAATTATTTAATATTATTGTTATACCATAATCATTGGATGGAGGGTACAAATAGGATTGAATAATTTATGAAAATCTATATTGTACACATTATTAATAGTTATATATTTATTTGTTAAAAATAAGAATCATTTCAAATAAAAAGAAATATTTCATGAAGTACTATAATTTTCTAAAAGATGGATTAGTCACTATTTATGAACATAATTTAAAATTAATTTTTACCACTCATAGAAAATTTCTATTAAAAAATAAACATAATTTTTTAAAATGGGATACAAATATTTTATAATTTTTAATTTTTTAGATTTTTCTAAAACATTAATTTTTATATATTTTGAAAATAAATGTATTTTAATTGAAAATTGCCTTTTCGTGTAGAAATATTATAATGTATTGTTATATTTTAAAATACTGTAATATTAAAATTATTTTAATTTTATATCAATTAATCAAATTTATTTTATTATAATCATTTTAATATTGAATTTTGATATAAAAACTTTGTAAAATTTTTCATACATTCAATTTAAAAACAAACTTTATCATCATGTCTAAAATATTAATTTTAAATTATATTTTTACACAAATGTGAATTAAATTTATGAAAATGGATTCCATATCTGGAATTTTAAAAATTATGATTTTATAATTAGTACAAATTAATTTTTTTTTTCAAAACTAATAAATGAAATAGTAAAATTTAATTACCTCTCTTATGGTAAAAATGGGTTTTAATATAGGGTTAAACTAAAAGGATAAAGGTGTAAATGACCTATAAACATGACTAAAAACTATTGGATGGAAATATATAGACAATAAACCATACAAGGTTCTATAATTTTTCATTGTGGACCCCTTTTTCATTTAAAAAACATGAGAAAAATCAATTATTTCCAATAATACCAAGTATGTTCTTTCTACCACTTATAGAAGGCCTCCTCATATTCTCTCTTCTTCACACCTCCACTCCAATTTGGTTTTACAAGACCAATAGAAAATCACAACCCAAAATCCCTATTACCACACTAGAAGCCTTATTTTGAGAAAAAATACATTCTTTTAAGGAGTTAGTGCAAACATATGGAGGATGCCTGGAGAAGTGGTAATGTTCATCAACAAGCATATTTATTTTACTTATTTCTCCACCACCTTAAATTCTTATTAATACACTATGATATAATAATCTTAGTATATCACCTACACTATGTTTTTCGTATAATAATTTCATAACCTAGATCTATCTCCACATTCATCAAATGGGTTGCAAAGTTACTATCTATGTTTATGATGGACTACCGCCTCATGAACCAATGTCATTAGTTCTTCCATTACCCCATTTAAAGGTTCTGTATAATAATGGATATAATGGATATATATATATATATGATATTAATAAATTATTTATTCCACAATAGTATTTTTATTGTCTATATATATACATATATATTTACATTCCATTGCGTAGGGGATGTGATAACATTGCTCGTGTGAATGGTGTACTACCACCTTGCAATGTGATGTGAATCACCTTTCACTAATGCTTTACATGGAATGTAATAATTATAATTTTTTTTGTTATATGTGATATAAATGGGATAATTAATATATCCATGATAAATTTATCATTATTTAAGGATAGTATATAACTTTTTTTCTTCTATTTTTACTCACTTAACAATTATAACATAATTCATGTATGTGTGGGGTACCACATTCACGAAGCAATGTGACTCTATTTTCATCACCACACCATATGGGTGACATTTATAAATATATAATATTTATTACATATTATTATTTTAATTATGTAAAAATAATATATTACTTAACTTCATTTCATTATAATTTGTTAAAAATAGAGACATTACTCATTGATATATACAACAGACTATCTCAAGGATCGTGCCATACTTCATTTTTCATGACCATATTTCATGATTGGTTTTAATAATAAATTATATGTCAAAAATAGTATAAATAGTTTGAGATTATTATTATGGGGATGATATATCTATAAAATATTTTCATGATCTGAATCATTCATTAAGAAACATTCGTAGCAAAACAAAGAAGTTAACACGCGAAATAATGAAAATAATGAAAGATTATTAATGAACTGGTGATAAAATTATATAAAAGGTTCATATTTGATAATTAAAATATTATTACAGTTTTTATGTAATTTAATATCATCTTTAAAATAAATATTAATGAATTTAATGAATTTTCATTCAAAAGGAATCATGAGGTAAGTGACTTCATCTCAATTTCATTCAATTGAGACATGTAATAATGTTAGGCACATCCCCTATGACATTTAATATCATTAATACTTAATTAATTATTTTAATTTTATGTTTTAATTTTAATTATTTAATCTCTATGTATTTTAATTAAATTTTATCATGTGGAAATAGATATCAGAACTCAATTTTCGTTCAATGGGTTAAAATTATATATCACTGATTATGTCATTATAATATTATGTGTATAATTAATTTTTATTAACATATGTTTCATTTCTAATTTTTTTATTTGGGTTTATATACGAGATGAATAATTGATTCACTAACTGACTCACACTATAATGTTATAATCATTGTAATAGTTTATTTCACAATTTTATTCTAATCAAGATTGTTTACTCTTGAATTTTTTTCAAAGGAAGTTATTTAAAAATTTTCTAATAAAATCATTTCATTTTATTTTCCTTTAGTAGTAAAAAATATTTTCATGTAATATTTCCATTTTTCCACTAATTGGTACCTAAACTAATGAAGAATATATTTTATGAGAAAATCTTGCTTCATTTCAATCTTTTATCAAAAATATGTTTTATTCAAAAACCATGTTTTATAAATGTGTTTTCAAAAATGTTATTAACAATTTTAGTAAGATTTATTAAATTAAATTATAAACATATTTAAATTCTCAAAAATGTTTTCAAAGGAAGCATATGTTTTTTTTAATATAATTCTCATTTGAAATTTATCAAAAATGTGAAAGGAATCCTTATTTTAAATTGTATATAATGTAAGGAATTTTTCACCATCCTGAACTTGAAATGTTATGAATATTACATTAAACATTATAATGTTTATTTTTAATGAAAATAATTTTGAAAATGTTTTATGTTCTAAAATATTATTATCAATATGAAATGCATATTTTCGTCAAAATGTTAATCATCTTATAATGGTATTTCTATTCATCAATGACAAAAAACCTTTATTCATAATCAAATTAGTATATGTTCATACAATCATTATTATTCCTCTATATGGTTTTAAATTATTATGACCAGTGATAGTACTAAAATTTCACATCATTATTTCATTATTTATACTTTATTATCCCCTAGAAGTATTAAAATTCATGTTCTCATTGAATATTAAATTTCCCCTAAATATCCAAATTATTTATCATTGATATAATTATTGATTAAAAAGTTTCTCATTTCTAATTAATAGGTTTTACATTGAAATTTATTTGGTTTATTGGGAAAATAATGATAAATCATTATCCTTTACTGAATATGGACATTTTATGTTAAGGCCTATTTATTCCAAAATTAAATAAATTAATCGATATATGAGGAACTATCTAGATTAGTATTGAATTTTAGGGCCTAGTATAATATATCCCCTATATTCATCGATATTTTTCATGAGATAGTCATTTTAATGTAGTATTAAACTGGTTTTTACCTGTATATTAAAATATTTTTTAATGGTTTTGATAGTAGAGGTATCATGGTGACTTATATCATAGTGTCCAAAATTTAAGCATCTCATTCATTAAGATTTCAGTTATTGTTAACCATGTGATTTTAACTATCATATTATCTATGGACACATTTAATTTTTAGTTTATTTATTAAATTCCATGTGTTTTTTTATTTACCTTTCCATGTTGATTATGTCGTATCCAGTTATTTAAACGGAATGTGTGCTATGTTATTTACCTTTCCATATTGATTATGCTTATTTATTCTGGATAACTTCTGTTATACTGAACCATTACTAATCATTTGAGGTCACCCTTATTTTTTTCTTTTCCCTATGAATCCATTATGTATACAATATTTGTTATGAAAAAATATTATAGAGTGAATAATGTTATTCTTAAAAAAATTGTTCAGTGATTTTTATATTAAAATTTAATTCGAGGCTCAGGTATGTATATAGTTTACCAAGAAAAATAATGTATTCAATCCTGTATGATGTGATTCCTTAAATATTACACCAATTTAATGAAGTATATATTATCTCTAGGTTGATGGAGTTCGGGTCACTACACAGATATAAGAATTCCAAGATAGTGTTTGAACTCTAATAAGGTTCTACGTCCACTAGTCCACTAAAAGTCTAGGTAGACTATATAACTCAAGAAATCTTTTTGACCATTCTAGGGGAAAATTAAAAAAATAATGAAATCGATTCATACATCAAAACACAAACTGAATGAATCAAGGCTAAAGAAATAGTCCCTCAAACAATGTAGAAATCATTTACATAAAAGGACATTTTCTTTTGAAATAAATATTTTCCACCAAGGAATTTTTAAAATTTCCCTCCAATAATGTGAATTAATAATTACCAAGACATTGTAAACATCAAAATCAAAACAGCATCAGAAAACAAACACACACATTTCCCCAACATGTATATTAACATAAAACCCCCAATTAAAATTCCATTTCATTTTGATGACCAATAATCCAAATAATGATCATCAAAACTCATTATCACATTATAAAATTACATTTTGTAGAAAATATTCTACAAAACCATGTTGGAGAAATGTAATTTCAAAAAATACATTCCCTAAAAAATTGTTCTAAAATAAAATTTTAAATAATAAACTACACAAGTATTCGAGCATGGACCACAATAACAACCTCCAGAAAGGGAATAAACACACTCCTAAAACCACACCAACAATAATGAATCACTTTTTGAGAGATAAATAATACTATGGAGAAAAATATGATAATTGTGTGAGGAATAGTCTTATTTAAGTTTGGCCACACAAATTTGGTAATCCTACATCAACCATTAAACACACTCAATAAAGATGGAAGAATCAACCAAACGGTGACCACATGGTTTCCTAAGTAATGCATTCCAACAATGCCACTCAATTTAACATCCATGTTCACCCTAAAAAAAAGGAAAACCACCAATATCACATACATTCTCAAAGGAAATCAAAAGAAAAATTCACATAAAAATTCATCATAAATGACTAAAAAGATACTCTAATTCCAAATTTTACCCCATCATCCCCAAACATCATGAGGCTTGGGATGATAAAGAGATACCTAGAATCTCCCCACCCTTAACTCTCAGGATGTAACATATTTAGTCTCATATCAACTAGGACATGCCCAAATAAAAATAGAAGCACAATACAATTATCCTCATACTATGGAAAACATAAATCTATGATAAATTGTTTTTTATGAACCAACATGGGATATCATCTAACCCAATAGAAAAATTATTTCCCCAAAAGGTCTAACAAAATTTCTAATACCCATGAGCTAGAAACTAGTTCTTAGGAATAATGGGAATATATTTAGAAATGAATCCACCCACATCTGAGATAACATGAAGTGATTAAAGTAACCATTCCAAACTTATCATAATCATCTAAATTGATCCAACCAATTTTAAGAAATAAAAACTCCTTCCAAAAAATATATGATATAACTAGGTATTAAATAAAATAATAACTAAAAAAATTCATCTACCAAACAACTTTATCTAAGATCTATCCATATCTATGAAATCTTTACTTTCTAAGCCCCAACCACCTCATTGTACATTGTCTATGAAGATAAAATCTAAATCCAACTAGGAACCTAGAACATAGAATATTTGGGAGTAAGATAAAAAGCCTTCTAAGTCACTACAACATGATGATATAATGAAATATTATTCAAAAGTAAATTCATCAAATATATTTTAAAAATAAATCTAAAAATTTAATTTTTCATATATAGCATATGGAAATAAAAAACTTCTATTAACATATACTTCAAATAAAATAATTTTTTTTTAAAAACCAACCTCACACTTTATAAAAATAATTTCAATTTATGAATCCATTTTGAAACCACAAACTCACTATTTACACTTCACATAACAAACCTGTTTTTTTAAATGAAATCGGTCACTTTAATAGGCTTCACCAGATGAATCTATCATTAAACCAAAAACCCATTTTGAAATATAAATAAACCCAAAAATAGATTTTAAATTCATAACAGGTCTTATAAACATAATTGGAATCTCATTGTGAGATCAAATGAACAAAAAATCTTTCTCTAGTCAAGAACAAAAAAACGTGAACCTCACATCACAAATAATATATCATAATATAAACAAGAAAATTTTGAATAATAATGAATGTAAGGGAAATGATTAAAAAAATATCTAGATCAAACTCTCCTAAATAAATAAACAATCATACAATTGAATGTTTCATGAGCTATACCATGTTATTCATAATGTGTGATGCATCTAAGAATAAGTGTATAACACCACATTAACCGGCTATTATCATGAAGTAATTTTAAAACCACTATTCATCCAACTATACCCCACAATGATCATTGTGATGAAAACACCCCTCAAAACCACTTTTTTCCAATCATATCAAGGGGTAAACTAGTTTCATGTGAACCAAATAGCATGAAATATTTGATACCCACATAATATCTAGTTTCCGATTACCAATAAGGATGTGATAAAAATGAACAAGCAAGACAGATCTAGAAATAAGGAATAAACATAGATACCTCACCCCTAACACCCAATATTGAATTATCCCATACAGAAGATACACCCAAGGAGTAAATAATCACATTCCCACACAAGGGGATAATAAATATTATGTGGTATTAAATAATACAAATAAGTGAAAAACAAGATAAGGTGTAATCAAGGGTTATATTTCCCAATTATAATTTTAAAACCAAGTTTTTAATATGGAAATTAATAATAAAACACGAATCTAGATATTAGGACCATATAAATTTCATAAAACACAAGATAAAACATTTTTAGAGGTAATGAGGAACTAATAAATTCATTAAAAAAATTAAAATATTCCCATAAATAAGGGTCTTCTTCTTTGAAAACCCAATCAAGGCCAATACCCATCTATTTCCGTCCTTAGATTTTGATTGATCCATCATGGAATTAAAAGAACGTGGAAATAACACAAAGATTTCATATCACCTTTTATATACATTAATGAACCCATTTAACAATAATTTTGGGATCAAAACCCCACACTAAAACCAAACTATTCATAAAGAATAGATTCTACATATTAAAAAACAATAACGTAGAGAAATTCTTACTATTATATATAAATCCATTTCAAAATACATAAGGGAATTTCATTTTATCACAGAACAACAAGAATTTCCATTTCAAAAATTTAAACAAGGAATTTATAATGGAATATAGTATAATAAGTTGATAATATATTGAAATGTTTTTATAACACCATAAGTATATCACATAAAATAATACAATCATAAGAATGTAATTTATAAAATAATATAAAAAACTGAATATCAAAATGAAAAAATTTCATTGTTACACCAAAATTTAATAGAGGAGAATCAATCAAAAACATTTTTCCTTCAATGAAGAGCATACCGATGGGAATAGAAATTTTGTCCAGTTAATCTATAAACCCAAAAAACCAAAAATTAGATCTCACCATAATCCTAAAACCAAAATATATATTTGGGGTTCATGGGTGAATCAAAAACGAATAAACATTTAGGGTGAAGTAATGAATAGAGTATGAGAGGTTAAAATTCCTCAAATCCCCTTGGATATCACATAAGATAAGGAAAGGATCAATAGAGAAGGAGGTTGGAGATCCTCCAAGGGATCCCTTGGGTCATCTGATGTGAGTGGGGGAAAAAGGTGTAACACCCATCTTATTTTGAAGAGGTTAAAAATTTAATTTCTGAAAAAATAAAAACCAGGTAAATTCACACAATCTGTATACACAATTTTCCGAACCATGCACCATCTTTATGTTATACGCTAGCATGGATAAGAACCCATCACATGGTTCACCCTAGGTACAAAAATGTTGGAAAAAATATGCTCCAACCATTCCATTTAGAAATTTCAAAATATAGAGTCTCACCTCACGCTTAAATCTTGGTTTAAAAATTAATGCACTACACCTCAGACACAGAAGGGATTCAGTATAATTTTTTCTAGGTAATTACATGGTTTTGACTTAACCATTTATAGAAAATAATAAAAAACCATACATAGTTCAAATTGAATAGAGAAGGATCCTTTTGATGCAATACTTCATAGTTTCCATACAAGGATGAACCTTAAACTATTCCCAGATGAAAACATAAAAAAATCCCTATTATGAATTAAAAAACCTTGGAAAACATTCTAAACATTAACATCATGAAATAATAAAAAATCAACAACACTGTGACAAATTGGGTTTCAAATTACCCCTCATCAGAAATATGGTTCATGTTAAAATAATACAAATTTATTTTTCCAATTTTCATATTAATTTGAATAATAATATTTTTAATGTCAATACATTTTTCTGTGTCAATAGATTGACATTCCTTCAAGGTGAACATGAAATAATATAAGTTATGTTGAAATGTTATTCTCACACTGCATATACCAATGATTGTATATATACATCAATAATAGAAAAAAATGATCATAAGGCATCTATAGAATGAATTTGTAAATCTTAAAAATATAAGAACCATAACATAATAAATTAATCTTCAATGGATATTGAAATATATGAAAAATAACCTTGAAAAAGATTTATTTTAATTCTATCGAAAAGTAGGAATCAAGTGTAATTTTTTTTGATACCATGAGTTAATTCCCACAAATTAAAAGATATATATATTTTATAAAAATTCATGAAGCATACAGTCTATAATTTTAATTCTTTCAAAAAATAAAAAGGGAAGTGAAAATGAAACCATAAGATAACTTCTAGAAAACATTGATGAAATTTCTGTAAAAAAAAATCTTTTTATATTAGAATATATATTTTTAAAAGGTGAAATAAAAATATTTGAAGAACATTATTTATGAAATAATATCCAATAATGGAACCTTTAAAATACAAAAGTATTATCATGTATAAATAAGTAGAAAAAGACAAAACATATGAAAATTAATTGAAAGAACATTTTATTACTTCCAAAATACCTTTTTTCAAAACTAACATTATAAGGATATTAACAAATAATTAAAATGTATGAAAAATAATTTCCCTAAATAGGATTATTAAATACTATATGAAAAAATATTATGGGGGGAGAAACCAAGTATCGAATAGAGAATATCATGATTAAGTAATATAATATAAGGAAATGTGACATATGTTGTCAATATCATGTAGGGTAAACATTGTAAATGCGGTAGAATACATTTTAAAATTTAAATACGTGGGAAAATATAAATAATGAGGGAATAAAAAATTTTACAATCAAAGGGAACATATATAAAATATTTTCACATGTACCATAATTACCCAATGATTGAAAAATTATATACTAAAAGAACTTAAAACTGGCATAACACTTGAGTCAAAATAAATTTGATGGAAAAAATGTGATTTATACTATTTTACCCCAAAAATTAGCAGAAAACAATGTATAGAACACTCATGAAATATTAATAAATAGAATACTTTACAAATGAAACATGTTGTATAACGTGTAACAAGTCCAAGTGAATTAGAATTGAGACCAAGAAGAATCTTATGGATTGGGTAACATTTAATAAAAACAACTAGAAATGGTGAGATTTTAATTGAACATAGGATACCACTGTTAAACTATAATTAATGATATGATGTCCCTAATAGGATGTATATACACCCATTAAGTGAAACTATGAGCATGATAATAGACATATCTCAGATAAAATAATTTGAAAAGAAAATTCTTACCTCTTGTTGCCTCGACTTCCTTGAACGTAGTTTACACTCGCATGTCCCAAATAGAGCTATCATAATGACATAATTAATAAACTTACTCATATAAATTTTCATTCATACTCTTCATAAATAGTCACCCACTAAATGAATTCTTCTAATTTTCCACATCAGATCAATATCATTTTAATCGTTTATACTAGTTTCATAATAGAATTATTCATATGAATTATCAATCATAATAAATTCATTGAAAGTTCATTATGATAACATTTAGGTATTAATTATAATTATTAAATTATTTTAGATTAATTTAATTAGTTTTTAACCTTTAACATTAAAGTTAAAATCAATAATAATCATGTCTTGGGATTTATTTCATTCGATGGTTGTTCTCTTAATTGGTAAATTAGATATAGATATAAAATTTACATTATAAAACTAATAATAATTATTTAAAAATTTATATTATATTATTAAAATACTTATTTAACAATGTTCATATGATATAAATTTAATATATTCCGTAATTAGTTCCATAAAATGGCCCAAACCTGAACATACCATTATCTAATAAATGACCATGAAGGGTTTTGCTGTAAAATCATTAATAATGAATAATAATATAATTTGGTTCTTATTATTTTGATATTTCATAATGTTTAATATTTTTAAATAGAATATAATTTTTATCAATTCATTACATATAAACGATATATCATTTTTCTCTTTGTAAGTTCGTTTTAAATGAATGAGGTAACTATAATCCTTTGTTGAATATATTATTAATATGTTCCCTAATTTATCATAATATAATGATAATGTTTCAAAAAAAATTAATCATTTAATACAATCCTCCTGACCATTCATGTAAAAAAATGATGAAAAAAAAGAATTAATCGTTTCATGGTTGTGGTAGTCCACAAACATGCACAATTTATGATTTCATTCTACATAGAACAAGAGAAAGTTGTAAAATGATTTATTATTAAAATATCATGAAAATGATATAAATATTTTAATTATTTATTAAACCCCCTTTTATACCATCACCTCAAGGTGGTGAAGGAAGACATAATATTTTTTGTCACTTAGGTGGTTGTCCATACAACATATGAGTTGCGGTTTGGTTTTTCATAATATAAAATGAAAATGTGATTACTAGTTTTTAACATATAGTAATAGCATTAAATATACATACACAACTTATTCCATTGAATGGTTATTTAAAAATTAGAATTTTAAAATAAAAACAGAAAAAGATAATTAAAAATTGATTACTCACATTGAGTACTTTGATATTTCCTTGTATAATCCTCTAAAAATGGATGGAATTGGATAATTTATTGTGGCCAGAATCTCATGATAGAGAATATTACTCTAGGGTATTGAAAAAGGGAAGATTTTTTGGAAATAAATTGAATTTTTAGGAATTCATTGATGAGGTGGTGATATGCCTCTTTTATAAGTTGTGAGGATGGAATTTCTATACATATTTAGACTTAGTATAAAGGGATCACATGTTAATTATGTCCTGTGGATGAGAAAGTTTTTTTTAAAATTATGTGGTGAAGAGATAAGTTTAATCGACATATTATCAAATATATTATGGACATGTTTTTTTTGTTTTTCAATCCCTTTAACACATGAATTTTCATTTTAACCATTATACCAGTAATAGTGATGACTAGTTTATAGGTAAAGTAAATCGTCCAATTATGATGGAAAATAATGTGGTCTATATAAGAATTTTTGGAAACATTACTTATAAATTTGAAACAAATTTAATTTTATTTAGTTTATATATGTTATAAAAATTAATTTTTAAATTAAAATCGATAACATTTTAAAAAAATTACTGAGAAAATATTTCTTAAATTCTAAAATAACAAAAATGAAGTTATAAATTATTTTTTTTAAAATCAGAGTAACAAATAAAATTTTAATTTTAGCTAATATTTTTTTCTCGAGATTTTAAAATTAATAATTATTTTCTAATAATTTCAAAAAACATATGTTTTTATTAAAATGACAATTTTTCATATAAATTGTTCTTTATAGATAAATCCTAAAAAATAATATTAATAAAATTTAAATGATGTATTAAAAAATAATTTTCTTCTTTTATTCCAATTATAATTTCTTTAAACATATCTTTTACATAAATAGTTGAGATATAATGAAAAATAATTTTTATTTGAGAATATGTTTTTAATAAATTAAATATTACTTGTCATATTTTTAGTATTTACTAACAAAATTAGTGTTACAAAATTATTCATATCAAAAAAATATTAACCACAATAAACCCAAAAAATATTGAAATTAAAAACCATATATCAAAGAATCAATATATAAAAACAAATACATTTCAATGTATAATATAATTATTTTTTTCATTTTCTATAAATAAATTGAACAACCTTTGTATTAAATATTGTAATTATTTTATTTATATAAATATTACATAGAGTGGTTATTCCAATTCATTCCTACTAATTAAATATCTAGGTTATAATGGTTATAATTTTTTATTATTTTTTTTGAAGATATATAATTGGTTTGTTTATATCTGGTGTTGTCTATAGAATTGGCTATCAAACACTTTGACATATTTAAAGTCAATCATATATTAATTTTTTTGGGAATTGAAATTATACTAGAAGAATATAAATAATAAATAAAAGTAATGATAAAGTGGATTAATTTCTAAATAGATATTAATTATTAAAAAATAATGTAGAAATAAATATAATTATTGTTAATATCAACATGGGATGGAGTAACTTGCTTTTATTATCCATCACTCTATCAGTAAAAAAACATTACAAAAAAATATAAAAAATGTAAAATTGGAGAATATTATGTAAATAATGAAATAATAAATATTGAAAATTAGTGGGACAATCAATTCACTGGTGTTGAGGTAACTAAAAAATCACAAGTAGAGAAAATATACATGCATCATAATAATCACAGAAAAAGGATAAAACCATAAATGAGCAGAATATATAAGACAAGATAAAAAAATTATGTAATAACATACACATTATGGGGTAACTTCATTGAGATATATTTAATATCCTATATCAATCATATAAGAGTGAGATAATCTTTAAAATACTAATAATAAGTCTCATACATAATTTTTCTAGTGGTATAATTGGTATAGAAGTGTATCTTTAGGTGTCCCAAAAAACATATATACCATAAAATTGAATCACTCAACTGAAGATTATTGGGATGGAATCATCTGGATCAATGGTTTTGGTCTCACTAAAGTTATTTTCTATAGATTAAAAATCATATAAATATTTTTTACTATATGGGATTATGTCTCATATACCACATCAAGTCACTCATAAATCCATTCAAGTTGGGTTTCCACTGTATACAATGATTTCAATTTCCATAAGATGAGCGAACAAGTCTATTATCATTCTTGGGTGCTAATAAATGTGTTAGCATACTTGATGGATGGGTAAAAGATATAGGGATTGACTAAGATTATGTTTAATTTTTTAATGGATTGATATTTTCTGGATTTTAGTTTATAGGTACTATCTCAGCATAATCAACTTGGAGATTAAGATCTACTACCTCAAAAACTACTGTAAGATGGTTAAACAATGAGAACATAAGAATATCCTTCATTTTAAATCATCCTCTCATGGTAAATAATTTGTAAATTTATATTATTGGATATACCTAAATGCTTATTTGGTGCATAAGACTCAACTAAGAAATCATATTTTGCTAGAAAGGTGTCCTTATAATCTATATTGTTTTTCAAAATGACAATTAAAAATATTCAGAAATAATTAGATGAAAGGTATATGAGATTATGTTAATCTTTTAAGTAGATAAATCTGAGTATCTATACATATCTATGGGTTAAAATGCTTCTATACTCATAGCATGTGAAGTGAATGGTGCAATGAAAATGATAGATAATGTAGAAAATATGGTAAGAAATAAAAATTATCATTGGTTATGTGGGATCTTGACAAATATCATCTCTAGAAATCACCCTCAGTATATATATAATCCAAGTATACTTATGATGAAAAATAAGGAATATTGTGTAGGGTAAATTTTAGATGGGAAAAAATGAAACATAACACTTAATTCACTCATGGTTAGTGAAATTATATTATTCACAACATTGCATTTACTACTAGCTCTATATTTGAATGATGATCTTTGACTTCAGGTTTATCATTATCTAAATTAGAAAAAAAAACACTATAAATTACTTAGGATTTAATGGTTTACAAAATTTAACTGATCCAATTGATTTTTGTGTCATATGATATCATTCATGCTATCCAGTACTACCATATATTTAATAATGATATTGTAGATATCATATATACTCATTTTAATCTATAAAAAAACACTCACCAATTTTTCTCTAACATAAATCTCTATATAAAAGGTCAATAAATGATTTTTAAAAGGTTTTAGAGGTCAAGAACCTTTTTATATGATATATTTTATCGTGATGCTTCAATTGGAATCCATAAAAGAGATATCAGTGCATGAATAGGTGTTGAAAACTCTAAAATAATCATTGTAAATATTGTTAGATGGTCCAATAAAATATCACATAGTGGGCCATTTCGCTTAGTATAATATATAATCTAGTATAGTGAAGAATCATTTATAGATGAGTTGGATTGTGGTTTCCATGAAAAGAAGGTATATCTTGTCTATAAGGCCCTAACCTTAAACATTAAATAATCTTGAGTTAATTCAATAATTCAACAATGATGATATTTTAAAGTTTAATGTTTTTGTCAATTAGGCCATAACTATTACAATACATCTCAAAAATTACAAATTAGACACTTATACTCTATCCAATTTTTTCACAATAAAAATACTCATTAAATAAAAAAATTTATTTTCTTGATAAAAAATATTACTGAATTATTCCATTCTATTACCCTTCCTTATACCCTATGAAAAACATTTCATGTCCTTGATATGAGCATAAAAATCTTAGTAAGGTATATCAAATAAGGAAAGAAAACATTAGTCCATGAATACATACAAATCAAGGAAATTTTTGTTTTTACTCATAAAACATAAGCTCTTTAACATACCTCATGAAATCATAATATTTAGGAATAATTCATAGAAATCATAAATCATAATTGAAACTTATGGCATCCATAACATACATACATTGTAGCTTTCATAGCTACATAGGGAGTGACCTTCATGGTAACATTTGGAATACCCATCATAGTATATTCCCTAAATCTCTTAGGAGAAAAATTATTGTTTACCTAAGTCACATTACCCAATTCATTGGAGAGATTTCATGGGCTCACCCAACCTTGGTTAATCACAGAACCACTCGTATACATAAGTAATTTCCAAGAACAATAACAAAATCATACCACATAAAACAAGCATAATTGAAAGATAATATTTCCACATTATATCCACAATATACCATTTCAAGATATTGACATAATCCATCCTTTCTAAAAACCATTTTCAATACCTAAATACATAAAAATGGTATATGGTATTTATTCTCCATTTAAAAACATTACAGCTTATTAAGGATGCCAAATATCAAATAATGCTTGCAGAGGCGGAAAGGTTATTGTCGCCACGTATGTTAAAAAGAAACATTCCTTTTTTTGTTTAGTAAAACACGTCATAGAAAAATATTCCTTCTGAAAAACATTGAATTAAATTAAAATAAAAAGGGTATAATTATACACTGTATAAAATAAAGAGATGTATATTATCAAAACATACCTCAATGAATGGAGATTGAGACGAATTCCCTTACCTTGAGTCAGACTTTTCTTGTTCATTACTTTTCTCCATGATTAATAAACATAAGTAAATTTATACTTGATTCATAACCTTTTTAAAATTTTTATTCCTTTTATATCACTTATTACTTTTCTATAACAATCATATTATTATTCAAGTTCATACCGGTCATTTTTTCGATGTTTAATACTTGAGCCAAAAATGAACTTGTTATAATTAAAAATTGTCCACGTGGTCAAAATTACCATATCTGCAGAATATTATTCATGATTTAAATATCATATATTCTAGTATATATATGTTTTTATAATATTACATAACATTTAGAGATAAGAAAATTAAATTCAATGTTCATGGAGATGGTAGGTCCTACGTACGCATGAACGCTACATTCATTTTGTTGTCATATTTAATGGAATGAAAAATAAATGATACATAGGTATATTATAATTAAATTATAATATATATGCTATATATGTTACATAATTTCATTAATTCCATCCTTTATATGTTCCATGTATGGCCTGAACACGTCATATCACTTTGAGGGGATGACTGTCCGCACTTCCTCAAATGAAATTATCATATTTACAAATTATGGTAAGCATAAATGTATGATATAAATAAATACTACAGAAGAATATAGACAATATAAATATAATATATATCATATATAAATATATTTCCATCATAATGTACACCATTAGAGGTGGTATCAGAAACTTGAACAATCATCGTTTCGTGAGGCAGTAGTTCACCATACACAGAAACAGTATGTTTGTATCCATTATCTGGAGGTGTGTGTAAGTGTAGTTTTAATCCTTCTCATAAAAACATCCTAGTATACTTTGGATATTTGTGTTGTTATTTAATCAAATAATAATAAGATCATATGGATTGCAAATGGAAAATAAAGGAAAGTAACTTAAGAGAAGACGTTACCTCTAAATCAAGTAACTTCTTTTGATTTGAGCCAAAAGGCTTTCTTAAATTGCCATATGCCCAAGGTAAGGACTATAGGAGGAAGATATGGGTGTTGTGAGCTTATTTGAACAGAATTTGGTCCATACATGGGGATTGATATGTGTGAGTTATGTGGGTAGAGGTGGTGGCCTTTTATAAGAGGAAGGAGGGGCACTTTAGGAAAGTCTAGAAATACTACTTTATTATAAATTTACTTTCGATAAAAAATGGTTCAAAACTCATTTAATTAAAATATAAGATGGTTTGGATTTGAATAACCATAATAAAATAATTTTTAGTCAATTTTTGAACATTTTTTTATCCTTGTCTTTTTGGTTTTACCCTTATTTTACCCTTTTTAATCTTACAATGTTATCATGTTATTTACGCATTGTGGGTTAATGTAATTACCATATCTTGTCATAAGACCCACAAAAAAGTCATTTATGAAATTTTTGGACTTATATTAACCATTTGGATGAATCTTATATATTTATGAATTTAATATTAAATAATAAACAATTTTATATTTTAAGTTATGAATTATGTCAATTTTAGACACTATTCATACTTGCCTTTTTTATTAATTCATAATAACTTTATTCCTTAAAATAAAGAATTAACTAAAATATAATATGTAAATATAATCAAATAATTCATGTATGGAATCTAAATATTAAAATTACATTAATTTTGATATTCATAATATCCTTTATTTTAATCATTTATTAATGATGCAATCACTGTATAATCATTGTGTCATAATGAAAATTATTTATTTAACGTCTAAAAATTATAAGTCAAATAACATGATAAAGTAAATATATTTATCTTTATAAATAATATTTATAGTTTAATATATCAGTTATATAACCCGACATAAATTTTTTTATTAAAAGATACATGTTTATGTTATATTTCTCTTTACTTTGAACTAATTCTTATAAAATGTCATTTTCACACCCAAGTGGCTCCATGGGGTCCCAAAATCAACCCATTGATACCCACAGTCAGAAATATCTCATATTATTGGGTTAATATAAATTTCAGTGTAGTTTTAGGTTATTAATGTATTAATTTTTTACCCTTATTTACTATATTTACCATTTAACCATGGTAAATAAAAATAATTACTAAAGTTACTATTCATAATGTCAAAAAATAAAAGTTACCCATTCACATAATTTTTAAATTTTGATTCAAAATATGGAATAAATTTTTCAAAATTAAAAACCCATAATTTTTAGAAATTAATTTAAAACTAATTCCCATAGTCAAAACCAAAAAGCACATTTTTAAGAAGTAAAATCTATCAAATATTTTTATATCCAATTTAAATGTTAAATTACATCCTGTGACAGTAATTGTATTAAATGATAAAAACCTAATCCAATTACACTTTAAAAATAATTAAAATTAAATTATTTCTATATAAATATATTATATTAAAATGGAGTTTTGACTTTAAAATGTGGGATTTTTTACTATTCATTAAAAAATAAACTTTATCAGAAAATTACCAAAAAATTATCCATAGATTATTTTGATGTATTGATTCTAAAAAAGAATTTTATTTTGTCAAATATAATATATAAAACTTTAAAGAACAGTATTTAAAAAAGGGTTCTCCATCAAATGATGGTAAAATGACCTTTCAAAAATATTAGAGTATTTCTTTCTTAAAATTGGATTAATTATTATTTTAAGCTTCTAAAATTTATTAGATAAATTTAAATACATTTTAAAAAAATTTATAGTCATATTTTAGTTAGTTATTTTCATTATCTTCAATAAAATGGCTAGGCTTTAACTACCATTCAAAACAATAATATTATTATATTTTTTTAGTATAACTCAAGGTTGTGTGCAACGAAAGATTTCAAAGAAACTTGTTGTTGTGTGTTGAGTACGCTAACACACAAAGAACCCCTTTAATTTAAAAATAATATCTTATTTATAAAAAATGATATAAATGAAAAATTATTATTCTATATATTTTTGGGATCATACATCCTTCCCCGCTTTGGAAATTGCATCCCCTTAATTTTAATACATATCAAAATAGTGGGGGTATTTATCCCTCATAGAATTTTCAGATTCTAATGTTGCATCTTCAACCATATGGATTTTTCACAAAACCTTTACCTGAGGAATTACCATATTCTACAACACTTTCTCTCTATGGTCAAGAATATAGACTGGGTTTTCCACATAAGAAATATTCTTTTCAAAATCAATTACCCATTGACTCAGAACATGAGATGGATCCGAAATATACTTTTCAACATTGAAACATGAAAAACATTGTATACCTAGGATAAAAATAGAGGTAAATCCACTCTATAGGAAACTGATCCAACTTTCTCCAAGATTTCATAGGGTCCAATGAATCTCGGATTCAACTTTACCTTATTACCAAAACACATCACACTTCTTCATGAACACACATTGAGAAATACATGATCACCTACCTTGAAAGAAAGATCCTTCCTCCGGTTATCCGCATTTAATCTCCTACCTGTTCTGAGCTGTTCTCATGTGCTACTGAATCAACTGAACTTTTTATGCCACCTTATTTTCCAATTTTGGTCCCATCAAGTTCCTTTCCCCTAATTCATCCTAAAAAGTTGGAGTTCGACACCACATTCCATATAATCCTTCAAATGGTTTCATCTGTATACTGGAATGAAAAATTTTATTACAAGAAAACTCAACCAAAGAAAGATGTTGGTCCAACATCCGTTGTAATCCATTGAATAATTATATAGCATATCTTCCAAGATATGAATTGTTTTTTATGACTTCCCATCTGATTGCAGATGATAAAATGAACTAAAATTTAATTCAGTACCCAATGAATTCGTAAGACCTTTCAAAAATTAGAAGTGAACTTAGGATCATGATCAGATACAATGGAGAGTAGAATTCCATGTAACCTGACTATCTCTTTAATATACAACTGAGAATTTTGATCCAGATATAGAGTATATAAAATAGGAATAAAATGAACAGATTTAGTCGATCGATCAACAATAACCCATATTTCATTGTTACCTCGAGAAGTCTTTGGTAGTCCCAATATGAAATTCATAGACACATTTTTCATTTTCAATATGGCACTGGAAAAGGCTGAAAAATCACTATCAGTAACTACTGCTCTGCTTCAACCTGTTGTCAAACCACACATCTCATGGTAAAGTCAGAAATATCTCTTTTCATTCCATCCCACTAGAAATACTCTTGAAGATCTAAGTACATCTTAGTACTACCATGATGAATTGGAAACAGAGAACTATGACGCTTCACAAAATAAATCTTTCTTCAACCGTGAATCACAAGGCACACAAAATCTCTTTTAAATCCTCAAAATAGAGTACTTATAAATGTAAAAATTCAGGTAACATACCCTTCTAATCCAATTCTTCCATTTTCTACAACTCACTGTCTTCTTTCTATGCTTTCTCTATTCTATATGATAGTGATGATTTCACTTACACTTGAAACCAAAGAGAGGAATTCCCCACACCAAAAAATTCCAATCCAAGATTCATCAAATCAAAGACCAAAGGATCTCGATCCAAAAATATCATGGTTAATAGAGCATTAATCTTTCGACTCAAAGTGTCAGCAACTTTATTTTACTTTCATGGATGGTAATGAATCATGAAATCATAATATTTTATTCATTCCAACCATCTACTTTGTCTCGTGTTTACTTTTTTTCTTAGTTAATGTATACTTAAAACTTTTGTGATCAATACATATTTCACACTTCATGCCATATAGATGACGCCTCTATTTTAAAAAAAACAATAGTAGCTAATTCAAAATCATGTGTTGGATAATTTAACTCCCGAGTTTTGAACTGACATGAAGCATAAGAAATTACCTGATCATTCTTCATTTGGATACAACCAAGTCCTTTCAAAAAAACGTCACTATATATAACAAATTCTCTACTTCTAGAATGTAGTTCCAAAACATGAGAATTCAGCAATCTTCTTTCCAATTCTGGAAAACATTCATCACATTATTTTGTCCAGATGAACTTAACATCTTTTCGAATTAACTTAGTCAGTGGTATAGATAACCATTCAAAATTTTCAACAAACCTCCAGTAATATCCTGATAAAATAATAAAACTATGAATCTTGTTTATTTTTTTGGGTCTTGGTCATTCTTCAACAACTTTTGTTTTAGGAGGATCACCAGTTATGCCATCTTTATAAATAATGAGACCATGGAATGAAATTTGTTATAACCAAAACTCAAACATTATGAGTTTCCAATAATTTTTTTTTCTTTTAATGTTTTCAAGACAACCCTTAAATGAATTTCATGATCCTTTTTAATTTTATAAAATACCAAAATATCATCAATAAACACAACCACAAACATATCAGAGAACTCATGGAACATTATATTCATTATATCCATGAATAAAGTAGGTTCATTGGCTAACCCAAAAGGAATAGCTACAAATTCATAATGTCCATATCTAGTAAGAAACATAGTATTCAGAATGTCTATTTATTTTACTTTCAACTAATAGTACCCCGACCTCAATTCAATATACAAAAAATACTAAGCTCCCTAGATCTAATCAAACAAATCATTGATATGAGGAAAAGGATATTTGTTCTTAACAATGATTTTATTAAAGTCTCTATAATCAATTAAAAGTCTCATTGAACCATATTTCTTTTTAACAAATAAGATTGGAGCACGCCATTATGATGTTCTAGGTCGAATTAATCATTTATCTAATAAATCATGAAATTGTTTCATTAACTCTAAAAGTTCAATTTGAGTCATTCAATAATGGGGTTTTGAAATTTTAATAGCTCCAATATCAAAGTCAACAGTAAATTCAACTTCCTGATTCGGTATTATACCGGGAAACTCATCAGGAAAAACATCAAGATACACATTGACCACTGGAACATCATTAATCTGAATAGTTCTTTAATTTTTAAAAATATGTTCAAGGAAACATTCATTCCCATATTTTACTAGTTTCTCAGTTTCATGATATGTTATCAAAATTAAGGATTCATTATTTTACAAAAACTGAAATTCTTTCTCAAAATAAACCTCTTTAGCTCTGCATTCAATCATAGTATGATAAAAGGAAAGTTAATTCACACCCAAAATAACGTAAAACTCTTCTAGGGGGAAAACAATAGGGTTTTTAGGAATATTATTTCCACACACAAGGACTTGAAGGTTCTTATAATTTCTTTTTGCCTCAACATTTACCCCATGTGTTTTTACCACAAGTTTAGGATTCATATCTTGAGATGGAATTCCAAATTTACTAGAAAATATCTCATAAATGAAATAATATGTAGAAACAGAATCAAACAACACATTTTTATAATCTAAATAAAAAACAATGTACCTAATACTATTTAATTTTATGGCCCACCATCTACGGATGTAGTTGAAAATGTTTTCACAACACCGTTCTGCTTGTAATCTGGCTACTTTCCAACATTTGAGTTCTTTGTCGGACACTCATTTTAATAATGACCCATTTCATTGAACTTAAAACATATTACTAACTATTAATCATATTTTATCTTACCACTACCCTAATCTTTTTTTTGTGGAAATAAGAGCCTTATGTCCCATTTTACCACATCAGAAGCACTTACCAGAATTCAAAAAGAATTCCATAGCGTGCTTTTTACCATAATTTTTATAAAATATATACTTAAGTTTCTTACAATAATTTTTTTGAAGAGTTCTTTGCTTTAATATGACACCTCAACCTCTTATTCTATTGTTTTTAATGAACACCTGATCATCAAAAAACTCCGTTTACACCTTCTCCACACATTGAACAATTTTTTCATAAATTTTGAACTCACAAGAATATAATTCCCTTCTATACTTTTTCTTTAATACTGAGTAAATTATTTTTGATTTTACTATTATGTTCCTATGTGAAATTTGTAGCATACCATGGCAGTTGAGTGAATGTTTCTTCATAAGTATCTACTAGGTCATCCTCATGCCTCAATTCCAAGAATTTTTCCATCCTAAGTCGAACCTCCTTAGGAAAATATTTCTTAAGGAACATACCCCTGAATGCATACCAATCAAGAGAATCAATCTCCTCACTATTAATGATATTTTCAACCATTGACCACCACTGATCGGCTTCACCTTCAAAATTGTAAACAACAAGACTAAGCTTTTGATTTTATGAAAACCCCATGACATTGAAAATCTTTTCGATTTATTTAATCCACCCTTCAGCTAGCATGGGTCAGATGATCCTCTAAATGATGGGGGATATTGCCTCATGAAATGATCCACTACCAAGATTTTCCTTTGTGGTTGATCTAGCTGATCTTGTGCATGGATACAACCACCATTTATAGACTGGGTCAACTGTTAACTTATTGAAAAAAACTATTCAGTTCTAATTCTGACCATTTCTGGTTGCTGATTTGGTAGTTTGTTTTCTTCTTGATATCGTCCCATCATAGATTCCCTATATCCTCTATAGAAAACTATTCTGAACATAGAAATATCTTATATGAAGCAATTTTGTAATCTTTAAAACCTCTATAATTTCGATCTTACCATAGAGTTAAAATAATTTATAGATATTCTATTTACAATATACTAACACATAATGTGATATAAACTGATCTATGATACCAACTATAACGCCCTATCCATAAACATTACATAATATTGAGTTAATTCAAGAATTCAACATTTATGATCTTTTTAGGTTTAGAGTTTTAGAGTATTAGGCTATAAATATTACATTAAATCTCAGAAATTACAATGTAGACACATCTACTCTATTAAATTTTTTCACAAATACAAAACTCCTTAAATAAAAAAAGATTTATTTTCTTGATCAAAATATTCTGGAACTCTTCCTTTCTCTCAACCTTCATTATACCCTATGAAAAAACATTTCAAAAATTTGGAAGGAGCATAAAAGCTCAGTAATGGATATAAAATAAGGATTGAATACATTAGTCCATGAATACATAAAAATCAATGAAATAATAATTTTTACTCATAAAATTTAATCCCTTTAACATTACTCAAGAAGTAATAAGATTTATGAATAACTCATAGAAATCATAAATCATAATGTAATCTTGTGGAATCCTTAACAGACTTACACTATAGCTTTCACGGCTACATAGGTAGTAACCTTCATGGTTACGTTTTGAATAACCATCAAAGTATATTCCATAAATCACTAAAGGGAAACATTAATGTTTACATCCATCACATTAACCAATTAATTGGAGAGATATCATGGGCTCACCTGACCTCAGATTATCATGGAACCACCGGTACACATAAGAAATTCCTAAGAACCGTAACATAATCATAACAAAAAAACAAGCATAAAGGAAAAAAAATAAGATTTCAACATTGCAATAAAATTATATCATTTCAAGATATTAACATAATCAATGATTTTTCAAAACCACTTTCAATAATAAAATATGTACAAATATTATAAAGTATTTATTTTCCATTTAAAAACATTGCAACTTGTTTAGGATGCCAAATATCTAATAATGCTCACAGCGGTGGAAATGTCATTATTGTCGTCTATGTTAAAAATAAATATTATTTTTATTATTTACTAAAACACTTCATAAAGAAAAATTATTATTGAAAAATATTGAATTAAATTATAAAAAAGGGTATAATTATACAACTTATAAAACAAGGAGATGTATATTATAAAAATATTCCTCAATGAATGGAGATTGAGATGATGTCCCTCACCTTGAGTCTGACTTGTCTTGTTCGTAATTTATCTCCCTGAATAATAAAATTAATTAAATTTATAATTTCGTCAAAAGATTTTTAAGGTTTATTATTCCTTTTATATGACTTATTACCTTTCTATAACAGTCATATAATTATTCAATTTCATATCAGTCATTTTGTTGATGTTCAGTACATGAGTCAAAAATGAACTTGTTATAGTTACAAATTGTCCAAGTGGTAAAAAGTGAATCATCTACAGAATATTATTCATGATTTCAATATTATATATATCTATTATATATATGAATTTATAATAGTTCATAACATTTGGAGACAAAAAATGAAATGCACCTTTCATGGAGACGGTATGTCGTACATACGCATGAACGCTACTTTCATTTCATTGTCATATTTAAAGGAATGAAAACTAAATGGTACATGGGTATATTATAATTATACTATAATATATATTTTATATATATTACATAAATTCATTAATTCCATCCTTTATATGTTACATGTATGGAATTAACGTGTTATATCACTTTGACGGGGTGGTACTCCGCACTTCCTCAAATGAAATTATTGCATTTACACATTATGGAAAGCATAAAGGTATGCTATGAATAAAAAATATAGAAGAAAAGACACAATATAAATATAATATATATCATATATAAATTAACTTCTATCATAATTTCCACCATGACAGGTGGTAGGGGAAAATTAAACAATCATTGTTTCGTGGGGAAATTGTTCATCGTACACAGAAACAATATGTTCGTATCCATTAGATGGGCATGTCTGTAAGTGTAGTTCGATTACATATAATATCTACATCCTAGTATATTGAGGATACTGGTGTTTTTAGGTAATCATAGAATTATAAAATCATAGGGAGTGGATAGGGAAATTAATGGAAAGGAACTTGAGAGAAGACGTTTCCTCTAAATCGGGTAACTTATTTTGATTTGAGACAAAAGTGTAATGGCTTGGACCTCTCTGATCCATTAATTTGTGAAAACTGGGGTTAGGAAGAAGCCGCGTGAGTTTCGTGGGAGAATAATTTAATTTATGGGAGAGAGGGAGTAATTATAAGATAATAATGGGCGTCAATAATAGTAATTATTATTAATGATAATGATGGAGACCCGTTGATGAAATTGAAAGATGATTTATTACTATTATATTAAATAATAATGGTAATGGTGGATTTTAGTGTGTGATTAATTAAATGGAATGGTTTTAATTTAATATGAGAATAACCATGGTAAACTAATTTAATGGGATTAAATTAGAAAATTAATGATGGGTGTTATTATTATTAATTTTATTAATAATAACATTGAAGTGAGAGTGGAGTTGGGCACCACACACATGTAGCGCAGGGGGGGAAGGAGGAGGCATGGAAATAGAGTTGTGTGTGAGTTATTGAACATTTATTCCATTTTAATAATCATTATGATATTAATGTCAATAAAGCCAAAATAAAATAACTATGTTAAAAGAAGAGTCAATCAAGTGGAGGTGCCACTTTGGTTGGAGCATGAGGGAATTGTGGAAGAGAGAAAGAGATTGGAGAGAGAAAGAGTTTAAAGGAAATAAATATTTAAAATTTAAAGCAACAAAATAAATAAGTTAAAAAAGGAAATCAATCATGGTGGAATGGGGTGATGCACACCAAGTTGGAGAGATTTTGTGCATGGATTTTGAATGTGAGAATTTAAGGAATTAAATTAAATTAAATTAAAAATAATAATAATATAATAATGTAATTATTATTTTCGTTGGGAAAACTGAATTTTGAAAGTATCTTCCTCGTGCGACCTTGGTTTCATGAACCATCAGCAGAAGTGTGACCCAGACTTTGAGACAGTATTTATGAGTCCAATATTGGACGTTTTTTTCCGGGTTTTCGGATTAGGTAACCGAAACGCTCGAGAATTAATAAATGTAATAATATTATTAAATCTTTGACCCGCCATAACTCCCGCGTGCGACGTCTGATTGAATTGTTGTCAGTGGTGATGTGATCCTGTCATTAATACGATCGATTCATGTCTAATGTGGGATATTAGATTATGGTTCATGGCTTGGTTCCACGAAACACCCAATAATAATAATAATAATAATAATAATAATAATACAGGATCTTTCATCCAACATATCTCCCTCATATGGTGATGGAATGGCGAAACATTTGTGACATTGCAACCCTGAAATTAAGATAGATGATTAAAAGACCATAAATCCTATATTAATTATTCCTATGGCTCGAGATTTTTTTACTTGGTCAAACCGTGTGGGTTAATGCGATCCTCTTTTAATGGGTAATTAAGCGTATCTTAAACCGTCAACTCATTAAATCTTCAAAAGGGACAAGATATTATCCTCCCTTATTCTTCCTCTTTGTTCTCGGCTATGATATGCTATAACCTTTCATTCCTTCTCGTTGGAGTTTCACAATCAAACTTTACTCCTTGGATTGGTTCCGCTATGTTTTGATGCAACCAAGCTGTACCGATAAATCCTCAATATAAGGTATATTTTATCATCATTCCTTTTCCATCATCTTCTCCTATTTCTCCCTTACATATTATATCATGTAATCTCCATGATTCTAATGGGGGTTTTCTTGGGGTTTGGCTAGTGCGGTTGTACCGTGGCATCCTCGGGTGGATGCAGTTGGTGCGAGAGGAGGATCATGACCCATTATGTGGATAAAGAATGTTAAGAACTCTCTGAGGTAGGGGATTCGTTGCATCCCTTTTCTTTTACATGAAACTGTATTATTAGCATGTTTAATCCCACTAAATGAAAATGGAATTGACATAATAAATATTTTAATCGGATAAATAAATTGATATTGATCATATGTTATTGCCTCATGTTTTTTTATATAGTGTGATATCTATGATTTCTTTGATTAGCTATTCATTCTTGATGGAAATCGGTAAAGAAAAAAAATTGGGATTAATTGATGATTGTTTGGCTAAAGATAAAGAGGAATGTAAACAAATCTGGTTCTAGTTGCAATTAACTGTTAATCAAATTGGTGGAGTAAACATGTTTAATTATTTTTGATAGCTTATAGATTAGGTTTCCTGAATTTCGAACCTAGGAATAATAAATCTGTTAATTCAAGATGGATTAAATAACTGATTGTTTGATAATTCTCTTAAGGATTCTGAGTTACCTTCTTGATTGTTAAAGGTCCAAGAGCCCAATTAAATGTGGTGTTTGTTTTCCTGGTTGAAATGCCTGGATCAGTTGTGATCACTGAGAGGGGAGGGGTGAATCAATGATAACTTTTCTTTTTAAGAATTGTTCCCTTTGAATGATCAATTCAACCTCTGTGGCTGGTTAAGGCCTAGATCTACTCTTTTGGTGGTGTAGTGAAAATGAAAGCACAGAACACAGAGATTTACAAGGTTCGGTACAAAGACCTACTCCTTTCCGTGTTGGTTGCACTCCCCAACACAGATTCTTCAATATTCCAGAAGATGTTTACATGGTAATTGGTTATAACCCCCAATTACAAGTTGGTTAAACCCCCCCCAACTTCACAGCATCTTCTTCTTCACAGCTCCACTTCTCATTTTCAAATTTGTTGTTCAATTCTTCAAGTAGCTTCAACAAACTCCAGGAGAACATGTCGGTCTTCCTCACCAATACTTCTATTCAATATGCATTCATGTATATATATGATTGCATGCATATTTCTCATGAAAAATCCTTCTTCTTTCTCAATTAATCTTTCTCTTCCTTCACATGTGCACCCACACTCTGTTCTTATGTTTGCATGCACATGTACTCCACCATGCAAGCACCCTCCTTCAAGTAAATCACACACAACCCGAATGGGTATGTGAATAAAATATGTGTGAGGGTTTCTTATCAAGATGTTATCAAGTCCTCGGGTTCTCCTTCTTGATTAAAATCAAGAGTGCATGGTTCTTCTCATTCGTGAAAAACAGGAGGGCACGAGTTCTCCTCCTTCGTGCTTCGGGTGTGATAAAAGATTCTTCACTGAACCTAGAAGGTTCGTGGTTCTGTCTTCGCAGAAGAAATACAAGGGTGTAAATATGCCGATTGTTTTTCTTGTGAGAAACTCCTCATAAAGACACGGCGATGGTTCAGTGAACCTGTCGCGCGCATGTGGGATGCTTCGCCCAGAGGGTGCAGATCACCTCTTTCACAAACCAACGGGGTTTGCGCTTCTTCTCTTCGCGCAAGGGATGCACGAATTCTTTCACGAACAAAAGGATTAGACCATATCCTTCCTGAAAGACCTACGTGGGACTCCTTCATGCAAGGAATGCACGATACTTCTCCTCTGCATAAGGGATGTGCAGGATACCTGGTATGCGCAGAATCCTCTGCCTATCGCGAACCGGTGGGGTTTGCGGTTTTCTCTGTTTCTTTGGAGAAATAGGAGCTCTCTCTTAATGATGGAAACAACAAAACCTCGTACACATGATCCTCTTTTTATAGGTGAGGATATCAATCGAAGCCGTGGGGTACAAAACATTGAATGCCCAAAATACATTCCTTTGAATAACCGAGATATTCAGTTCTTTAAAATCATTCAACCCGCGTTAAAGATATCCCATGTATCTCGGATGTTTCCCTTTTTTTAAACCATGGGATACTTCGTTCTTGGTGTGCACATCATGTGCATGTGCATGAAAACCTTCTTTAAGACCGATCCATGCACGAACACAGTGCCTCGCAACTCCGTTTTCTTCGGCCTCAATCAAGTTCTTTATCTCGTTGCATGCATGCAACTTTTAACACATGCATTTGTTCGTGAATGGGAGACGAACACAATGAAGCCCTCATCTTCATCAGAGGCAGACGGGAGCTCAATATCCCTTGCTCGGTGGCTCTGGTTTGTGGGAGGCATTGCGGGGTGACCCTCAGCCAGCGGAAGATTGAAGATGACTCCAGCGCTGTTGGATCCGCGTTTAATGAACGCAGACGGCCAAGATTATAACGTGGCACGACAGATGAATCATGCGGCTAAGATTGAATGCGAGATCAGATAGATGGCCAGGATTAGATCTGCTTCTTTAAAATGCCGTCCCACAACAAAACGAGCCGCGATTTTCTCGTTGTTTAACAAACAAGCTGCGACAACAACGGTTCAATAATCTCTTCTCCCTCCTACAGTGTCGCCTCACACTGGTTCTCTGCGGGCGCACATTAGCACCCACACTGGTCCTTCGAGCGTGCTCCTAGCGCCCATGCTGCATGGGTTCATCACCGTGTGGCACCCACGGGCTTACACACAGCCCGCAGTCATGCCTCCGAGAGGCCTTGGCCTAGAGGATTTCCCTTGAGCGCGGTTGACCCTCGGGTCCTTCAAGTGCTTGAGGTGAGGACCTCGACTGGCCTCCTTGGTTGTCTTATTTTTGTTAAAGTACATAGTTGGTACTTTGTATAAAATAAAAGTAACCAAGTACTAAAATTCCAAACCATACTTCTTCTCCTCTTCATCTTCTTAAGAACTCCATATATCTTCTTCAACATCTCCTCCTCTTATTCTATTAATGAATGGAATTCCCAAGGATCTCTCAAATATCTTTATCAACAATTAATCATAAATCACTTGATCTTCAATATACTTCTTTGATCAAATCATATATGAGGTTGTATTATCTTTCAATTCCTCATACATTAAGATTAAAGAATGAACTTCATTAAATGTTGTGACATTGTATTACGTTGATAAAAGGGCTTTGAACTTTATATCAGTTCTACAATCGTCTGATTTAATGATGCTTCAACCATCGTTCTTCAAGATTTATCACTCTTCAAGCTCTACTTCATTAGTTGGCACTCATGGATAGGTTATTGACAAAAAATGAAATCACTTGGGCACAACAATCTCCCCCTTTGTATTTGGTTGTCAATAATCCTAAGCACACTTTGAAAAATGTCACAATGTGTGTGCTGATGACTTCTACCCCTTATTGGCCAAAAAATTCAAAGGGATGAATGGGAAGTCATTCCCAAAATGCATAACCGCTTGACTCAGCAACCAATGCTCCCCCTCAAGGGATGCACTCATCTCCTTAAATTCCTGAATGTTAGTACAAAATCATATAAATTTCGGGAATAAGGAGGGACCTTTCTCTTCCTCAAATGGGAGGAGAAGTCTGAACATGATGTTTCAACCTTAGCTCGACAAATCTTTCTACAGGCATAGCTTTGGTGAAAATATCTACCACCTGATCCTGAGTAGAAATGTAGTCGAGCTTGATGTCTCCACTGGTGACCCTTTATTTGATGAAATGATATTTTATATCAATGTTCTTGGATATGGAGTGTTGTATTGGATTCTTAGACAAGCTAATTGCACTTTGATTATCACATAAGATCCTCAATGGTTTTTCAGCTTTAATTCTCAAATCTGCTAGCTGCACCTACATCCAAATCATTTGCGTACATGCATTTGTAGCTGCCACATACTCTTCTTCGGCTGTGCTCAATGTTACAGAATTTTGTTTCTTGTTGTACTAACTAACACATCCTTCTCCCAAAAAGAAGGTTCCACCAGATGTGGATCTTCTGTCAATACAATCACCAACCCAATCAGCATCTGTGAATCCCAACAACTTTATGTTTGTACTGTGTTTGTATAAGAGTCCATATTTTAGGGTTCCATTCACATATCTCAAGATTCTTTTAGCTACTGATAAGTGAGATTCTTTTGGATCACTTAGAAATCTGGCACACAAAGTCACTACATATGTTATATCTGGCCTTGAAGCCGTGAGATAAAGGAGACTCCCAATAATTCTCCTGAACTCTTTCTAATCAACATTGTTGCCTTATTCATTCTTGCATAGCTTGGTTCCAACAGAAATGGGTGTTAAGACTTCCTTTGCACTCTCCATTCCGAACCTTTTCACTAAGTCCCTTGCATAATTTTCTTGTGAAAGAAATATGGAGTTTTTCCTTTGTTTCACCTGAAATCCTAGAAAATATGTCATTTGACCAGGCAAGGACATTTCAAAGGTTCTCTTCATCTACTCAGCAAATTCTTCTCATAGTCCTTCCTTATCACCAAAAAAAATATCATCCACATAGATAATGACTATGAGAGTACCAGTGGCCATTTCTCTGACATAGAGATTACTGTCAACTGTTCCTTTGACAAACTTCATGCTCTTGAGACAACCATCCAATTTGGAGTACCAGGATCTGGGGGCCTGCTTTAATCCATACAAATCTTTTCTCAATCTGCATACCATACTACCATCTTTTTCCAGCACGAATCCCTCTGGTTGATCTATATACACTTCTTATTCAAGATCTCCATTTAGGAATGCAGATTTCACATCCATCTGATAGACCTTGTACTTCTTGTGTGCTACAACTTCTAAGAACATTCTGATAGTTTCCAGTCTTGCAACTGGTGAAAAGGATTCTTCAATGTCGATTCCTTCCATTTGTGAATACCCTTTGCATACAATTCTGGCCTTAGTTCTGGAAACATCTCATTTTTCATTGAGTTTGTTTCTGAAAGCCCACTTTTTCCCAATTACATTTTTATTTTTGGGCCTTGGCACAAGATCCCAAGTAGAGTTCTTTTCTATTTGATTGAGTTCCTCATGCATAGCTTGTATCCATTCCTCGTGTTCAACTACTTCAGCCACTGTGTGAGGTTCAACTTGAGAAACTAGTGCAGTCTGATCTTCCAATCTCAATCCTCTTCTAGTTTTTACTGAGGACTGTGGGTCACCAAGGACATTTTCTGTGTCGACGTGTTTCTTCAATTTTTTGTATCTCCTTCTTCCATTTTCATTACCTTCCTATTCATCACTGGTGTGTTTAGTGTTGATCTCACCAGCAGTTGGTGTTGGCTTAGTTGATTCTTCATTCTTCTGTTCCAAGGTTGTGTCATTATTTGAGTCATCATTATCCACAGTGTATGGTTTGGTGTTGTTTTCAATTATTATGACATCACTGCAGTCAATCATTTTGTTCAACATCTTATTCAAGCATCTGCAGCCTTTTCCATTAGGTAGGTAACCCATGAAGATCCCTTCTTCTCCTTTTCCTCAAACTTTCCCAGATTAATGTTTTTAATCTTGATGATGCAAGGACTGCCGAAGTCTCTAAAGTATTTAACAGTTGGTTTTCTGTTAAACCACATTTCATAGGCTTTCGTTTGTGTTTCGGGTCTTAGGAGACATCTATTTTGTATGTGTATAACGGTGCATACCGCTTCTATCCAGAAAAACATAGAGCTATTGTGCTCAGCTAACATAGTCCTCCCCATTTCGACTATACTTCTATTATTTCTTTCAGCTACTCTATTCTGTTGTGGAGTATATGGTGTACTGTATTGGTGCTTGATTCCATGATTTACCAGATAGCTTTCAAAAGCATCACAAGTGTATTCTTTTCCATTGTCTGATCTCACTTTCTTGATACAGAGTCCTATTTCTTTCTCAGCCTGCCTCCTAAAATTTTTGAACATTGTGATTGCTTCTGACTTGTGTTTCATGAACATGACGTTGGTCATCCAAGTGTAATCATCAATGAAGGTTATAAAAAAGAGATCTCCTCTTGTAGACTTCTGGCTCATCAGTCCACATATGTCTGTATGGATGAGTTCAAGAGGCCCAGTAGACATGATATCTACTCCTTTGTGTGAACTATGGGTCAGTTTTCCCTTCTGACATGTGTCACAAATTTCATCTCTTTCTCTCTTTAATTTTGGTAGATCCCGTACAATATTGTACTTAATAATTTTTCTCATACTCCTTTGACCATGATGGCCAAGTCTTCTGTTCCAGAGATTGTTTTCATCTTTAGAACTAAGATAACAAGAATTGATGGACTCACTAATTTGAAATAAGTTTCCAGTGGTTCTTCTTCATTGAGTGATGATTTTTCCATCCTTTGAGCTCTTGATGATGCATGAATCATTTTAGAACAACACCTCATGTCCATCATCACATAACTGGCTTACACATAGTAGGTTGTTCTTTAATCCTTCAACAAAAAACACATCCTTGGATTTTAGATTTTCTGTTTCAATCATAGCCTTTCCAACTCCCTCGATTTTCAAAGAAAAATCATTTCCAAACACCACGATTCCTCCCTCGTGGCTTTCTATGTTGCTTAGAATTTTTGTATCACCAGTCGTGTGTGATGATCATCCACTATCAAGAATCCATGACTTGGTTTTACAGTTGGATTTTAGAGAAACTTCAGTAAAGCATCTGATTTCTTCATTGGGTTCCTGAATGCATTTTCCTTTCATGTCTTTGACTCTTTGTTCGGGAATAATAGTTATACATTTATCAGCTCTATGACCTTTTTGGTCACATCTTCCATTAGCTTCACCCATGGAGATAGATTTCTTCTGAATTGGAAGTGTTCATGCTTTCTGTAATATACTCTGGGTTTCAGGATATCTCCCCCTTGACTCATGCCTCATACTTGGAAGAGACATGTTATACCAGCTTGTATAGGCCTTGTGTCCAAACACACCACAACACCAGCAGTAGCCTCTAAACATTTACCTTCTCCACTGATAGGAGTCATGTTGTAATTTTCTGTCCAAGATTTGAGTAGTCCTTACTGGGGATTTCCTTTCTTCCATTGAAGATGATTTTTCACAAGTTTTTGTATTCCTTGTTTGTCTCAATTTCATCTTTGGACCTACATTGTTAGAGATAACATATGTATTTTCAGATTTACTTAGTGGCGAGTTGTCTTGCCTCTGAGCACCAGCATGAGATGATTCTACCTTGACCTCAACAGCCTTGTTAAAGTCTTCTCTCATTATTGTGAAGCTATTCTGTGCTTCAATCAACATGGACTGTGTCACTGATTTCTATTCTTCTTTGAGGTGAATTTTCTCTTCAAGATCTTTTTCTATCTTATCTAGCTCAGCTGTCTTTAGTTTGTGTCTCTTGATTTCATCAATGTACAATGTCTCTTTCTTCATACACTCTTCCAACTCCTCAGTCATCCTTTTGGTTTCCTTTTGTAACAATTTCTTCTCTTTCTTGAGCTTATTATTTTAATCATGGAAAGCCTCTAATTCATTTTGAACATGTGTTCAAGCTCTGTTCATTCACTTTCAACATCTTCACTACTGCAGGTTTCAAAACCTTTTTCCACATGAGCCATAAATTTTGTTTCTTCTTCTAATTGACTGGCTGATGTGGAGTCTGATTCTTCTTATTTTCTCACAAAGGTCATTCTTCCACGTGGAATGAAACTTTTCTTTCTTACACCAAATTTTCTTCCTTCTCTTGGGTTTCTACTCCATTTCTCCTTTTGTGATTTTTCTTCTTCAACATCTGGAGCACTAAATCTTTTCTTGGGACAGTTAACAGCAAAGTGTCTGATGTTATTGCAATTGAAACACCTCGGTGGTAATTTCCCTTTTCCCTCGAATTTATCTTTTCCAAACCTTTTTGATAAATGGGAAATAATTTTGTTGAAGTCTTCATGATTCTCTTTATTTTCAGATTCACTTGATTCTAAGACTTTGTCATCTCTTATCTTGAGTTGTCTCATGGCCTCAAAATCCATCTCATCCTTGATCTTCTTCTTGAATACTGGGATCCTCCTCATTTCATATGCAATGAGAATGTTGTGTAGTTCATCAAGAGAGAGATCATCTCTGTATTCTAATGCTGAGACTTTGGGGTCAAACCTGTCAGGAAAGTTTCTCATTAGTTTTTTAACGATAGTTGAGTCCTGCAACTTTTCTCCAAAGCCCCGAATGTTAATGACAATTTCATTGACTCTTGTGAAATAATCATCAATATTTTCTTCTTCTCCCATATTGTTATCTTCAAACATGCTTCTATAAATTTGTAATTTGGCTTCCTTGAATTTCATGTTGCCTTCATAACTGCTTTCCAATTTGTCCCAAATTTCTTTAGCATTCTTGAGTCCCATGACTTTTGTGTATACCTTTTCGGAGAGTGACATAAGAATGGCATTTTGAGATTTACCATCAAATTCCATATTTAGTTTCTCATCCAGTGTCGTAGTAGCTTCATTAGCAAGAGGAGGGAATCCAAATAAGGCTGCATCTCTAACTTCAAGGCCGAGGGATAGAAGGTAGGGTAACATCCGATTCTTCCAGCTGTGGTAATTCTTTCCATCGAATGTAGGAACAACCCTACTATTAACAGAATTCAGATTGTCTATTTTCTCAGAAGTAGATCCTAACAGAGGGAACCTCCCTCTGATACCACTTGAAATGCCTGGATTAGTTGTGAACACTGAGAGAGGAGGGGTGAATCACAGATAACTTTTCTTTTTAAGAAATGTTCCCTTTGAATGATCAATTCAACCTCTGTGGATGGTTAAGGCCTAGATCCACTCTTTTGGTGGTGTAGTGAAAATGAAAGCACAAAACACATAGATTCACAAGGTTCGGTACAAAGACCTACTCCTTGCCGTTTTGGTTGCACTCCCCAACACAGATTCTTCACTATGCCAGAAGATGTTTAAAAAGTAATTGGTTATACCCCCCAATTTCAAGTTGGTTAAACACCCCCACTTCACAGCATCTTCTTCTTCATAGCTCCACTTCTCTTCTTCAAGTGTGTTGTTCAATTCTTCAAGTAGCTTCAACAAACTCGAGGAGAACTTGTCAGTCTTGCTCACCAATACTTCTATTCAATATGCATGCATGTACATACATGATTTCATTCATATGTCTCATGAAAAATCCTTCTTCTTTTATCAATTAATATTTCTCTTCCTTCACATGTGCACACACACTTTGTTCTTATGTTTTCATGCACATGTACTCCACCATGCAAGCACCCTCCTTCATGTAAATCACACACAACCCGAATGGGTATGTGAATAAAATATGTGTGAGGGTTTCTTCTCAAGAGGTTATCTTTCTTGATGCAAACAAAGAGTGCATGGTTCTTCTCATTCGTGCAAAACAGGAGGGCAAAATTTCTCCTCCTTCGTGCTTCGGGTGTGATAAAAGCTTCTTCACAGAACCTAAGAGGTTCGTGGTTTTGTCATCGTAGAAGAAATACAAGGGTGTAAATACACCGATTTTTTTCCCGTGGGAAACTCCTCACAAAGACATGGCGAGGGTTCAAAGAACCTGTTGCGCGCTTGTGGGATGCTTCTCACAGAGGGTGCACATCACCTCTTTCGCGAACCAAGGGGGTTCGCGCTTCTTCTCTTCGCGCAAGGGATGCATGGCTTCTTTAGGGGAAAAAATGATTCTACCATCTCCTTCGTGCAAGACCTGCGCGGGAAGCCTTTGTTAAAGGAATGCTTGAGATTTCTCCTCTGCACAAGGGATGTGTAGGATACCTTTGCGCAGAAGGTCTACACGGAATCCTCTGCCTATCGCGAACCAGTGGGGTTCGCAGTTTCTCTGTTTCTTTGGAGAAACAGGAGCTCTCTCTCAATGATGGAAACAACAAAACCTCGTACACAGGCTCCTCTTATTATAGGCGAGGAGATCAATCGAAGCTGCAGGGTCCAAAACTTTGAATACCCAAAATAAATTCCTTTGAATAACCGAGATATTCTGTTCTTTAAAAGCATTCAACCCGCGTTAAAGATATCCGGCATATCTTAGATGTTTCCCTTTTTTTTAAACCACGAGATCCTTCGTTCTTGGTGTGCGTATCACGTGCATGCGCATGAAAACCTTCTTTAAGACCGATCCCTGCACGAACACCCTGCCTCGAAACTCCGTTTGCTTCGGCCTCGATCGAATTATTTATCTCGCTGCATGCATACAACTTTTAACGAAAGCATGTGTTCGTGAATGGGAGACTAACACAATGAAGGCCTCATCTTCATCAGAGGTGGCCGGGAGCTCCTTATCCCTTGCTCGGTGGCTCTGGTTTGTGGGAGGCATTGCGGGGTGACCCTCAGCCGGCGGGAGATTGAAGACGACTCCGGCGCCATTTGATCCGTGTTTAATGAACGCGGGTGGCCAGGATTATAACGTGGTGTGGCAGATGAATCATTCTACTGAGATTGAATGCAGGATCAGATGGACGTCCAGGATTAGATCTGCGTCTTTAAAATGTTTTCCCATATCGAAACGAGCCGCGGTTTTCTCGCGGTTTAACAAACAAGTTGCCGAAACAACAGTTCAATAATCTCTTCTCCCTCCTCTGGTGTCGCCCCGCACCAGTTCTTTGCGGGCACGCTTTAGCGCCCACTCTGCCCATGCTGCATGGGTTCATCACCGTGTAGTACCCATACGCCTACACACGGCCCGCAGTCATGCCTCCTGGAGGCCATGGCCTAGAGGATTTCCCTTGAGCATGGTTGACCCTCGGGTTCATCACCGTGTAGTACCCATAGGCCTACACACGGCCCGCAGTCATGCCTCCGGGAGGCATGGCCTAGAGGATTTCCCTTGAGCATGGTTGACCCTCGGGTTCATCACCGTGTAGTACCCATAGGCCTACACACGGCCCGCAGTCATGCATCCGGGAGGCCATGACCTAGAGGATTTCCCTTGAGCATGGTTGACCCTCGGGTCCCACAAGTGCTTGAGGTGAGGACCTCGGCTGGCCTCCTTGGTTGGCTTATTTTTGTTAAAGTACATAGTTGGTACTTTGTATAAAAGAAAAGCAACCATGTACTGAAATGCCAAACCATACTTCTTCTCCTCTTCATCTTCTTAAGAAATCCATATATCTTCTTCAACATCTCTTCTTCTTCTTCTATTAAAGAATGGAATTCCCAAGGATCTCTCAAATATCTTCATCAACAATTAATTCATAAATCACTTGATCTTCAATATACTTATTTGATCAAATCATATATGAGGTTGGATTATCTTTCAATTCCTCATGCATTAAGGGTAAAGCATGAACATTATTAAATGTTGTGACATTGTATTCAGTTGATACAAGGGCTTTGAACTTAAGATCAGTTCTATAATTGTCTGATTTAATGATGCTTCAACCATCGTTCTTCATGCTTTATCACTCTTCAAGATCTACTTCACCAGTTGGCACTCATGGACAGGTTATTGACAAAAAATGCAATCACTTGGGCACAACACTGCTGTTTGGAAGCATATGACGCCTAGAGTGGAGAGACACATCAGTTTATACATGTGGGTGTCAGGGAAGACAACATGGATGATGGAATGGAGTGGATGTGATTGTTGGATGCTTGGTAATTTTGATTGGTTGTTTATCTGCTTTACTTTTCCCCAGTGCTCAAGGAAGTTGGTCTTACTTACCCTTCTTCCTAAAGAGGCGAAGACACATGGGGTATGAAATGTGCTTTTTGTGTTTATATTCTCGAGGAAGGATGGGTATATGCTCTTTATGTAAGCGGAAAAGACTCGACGGGTAGTACATCCACTCACCGTGTTGAGCCCCCTTGTGTTTAGTATCATATAATGTTTTTCTAGAATTCCTGGGAATGTGGGAATGTATTTCTATAATGAATAATTGAATAAATGGCGATAAACCATGGGGATGGAGTTGCTGGAACATAATGATGAGGTTGTAATTTTTTGAAGGAACAATTGACTTTGGGTGTGATGCTAATGAAATTTAATGTGGAATTGTTTGTGGTTAATTAATGTTTAAAGAATTAATTAACGTACACTAGAACTAATAAAAAGGGAACAAAGTATTCTAATAAAGCTCTTTAAATGGTTGTGTGCTTATTGGATACCTAGTCTTAGAAGTAGCAGCTCGGAGTTTGAGAGATGTTAGCTGTAGTTGTGTCTAAGACTAGGTAATGCCCATAGTGTGGTTGTGAGATATAATATATCCTATAATTTTCGTGTTTCTATATGCTACTCCACCATGTCAGTAAGGGTAACTACCACCTTGGGGATTCAGAGCCCTGGGGGGGGGGGGGGGGTGTTTTCCCCAACATTCCGGTGGGAGGATGGATGGATTACTACCCCCTTTGGCCCTGCTATCTTCTCTTGGTATTTACTGGTGCTGACATGTAACATCCCAGGTAAATTAAGAATAATAGATTTTCATATTTATTAATATTTGTGAATGAAATATTAATTTTACTTTAAAGGGGTTTCTATGTTCGATAGCATACCCGATACGCAATAACGAGTTTCTTTGAAATCTCACGTTGCACACTAATATTACAATATTATTATTTTAAATGATCGTTAACTCCTTTCCGTTTTATTGGCGGGACTAAACAAAACTAACTACCATATGATTATACATGTATTTATATTTATCCAATATAAGTTAGAGGCTTAAAATATGAATGAATCTAATTTTAAGCATAATTTACATTAAAAGGCCGATTTACTGCCTTTTAGTGGAAAACCCTATTTAAATATACTTTTGGTCACTTTAATATATAATATATGACCAAATAAAATCCTTCTTTATAATGGGGACATCAAAATTTACTTTGGGTAATTTTTTGGTATTTTTCTGATAAAGTTCATTTGTTAATGAATAGTGAAAAATATTGTATTTTAATTCAAAAGTGCCTTTTAATATAATCTATTTATATGGTTATATTATCATTTTAACTGGTTTTAATGTGAAATTGAAATATATATTTACCATTTAATCCAATGTTGGTCATTGAAATTAATTTTACTTTGAAATTGGACATAAACAAATATCAATCTTTTGATAGTTATTGTTTCTTAAAAACACGCTATTTGTTTTGATAACAGAACTTAATTTTAAAATTAATTAATGCCACTTCTATGTTTTTAATGTGAAAAAATAGACATCATTTTTGAATTTGTAATATCAAATATAGCTTGGGATGAATTTTTGGTATTTTTCTGAAAAACATTAATTTTTGATGAATAGTGAAACCATTTAGTGGTAGTTAAAATAACTGAATTTTTTATTTAAATAAAATTTTACTACTTCTGTGAGTGAAATTTTGAAAATCTGACATAAATTTTTGTTATTAGTTAGTAAAATGTGGTTCCATACGATGAAAATAATTTTTGGTGAATAGTAACTTTTGACATGTATTTACCGTGGTTAAAGGTAAAAAGGGTAATTCAAGGTTAAAAGAATATTATAATAATTCAAAATTACCTTAACACATTTCCAAACCTTATTGGTTGAGTCATTAACGACCATGGGAATCTTTGGGTCGATTCTGGGACCCCATTGATCCACTTGGGAGTAAAAATGACAATTTAGATTAATTAACTTAAAGTAAAGACAAAAATGACAAAAGCAAATATCTTGTAGTAAATTAATTTTTAAAAGGGGTTATATAAATTATCTTTTCGACTATAAATATTCATTTGAAATATAAAAAAATATTTCCTACATCATGGTATTTTTTTATAATTTTTAGACATCAAATAAATTAAATTATTTATGACACAATAATGATGCAGTATTTACCTCATTAATAAATCATTTAAATAAATAAGATTATAATGATTAAAATATTATCCAAAACCAGTCCAATTCCTATTGGTTGAATATATATCGACCATGAGTCATCTTATCTTCGACTATAATGATTTTTGGACAATTAGAAATCGAATATCATTATATTATAAAAAAATGTTTTCACTCTTTCCTAAAGAGCCCCTCCTCTTTCTTATAAAAGGAGACTACTTATAACCAATTTATCACACCTATCAAGCCATTTGGATCATCCAAACTCTTCCTAATTAATCTCCCTACATCTCTCTCCTCCTCCTTGAAGCCTCACCTTAGTCAGAAGTCACTTCAAGAAGTCCTTTGGTTCAAACCAAAGGGAGTTACCCAAATTAATGGTAATCGTTTCTCTTAAATTGTTTTCTATTATTTTACTTCTCCAACCCCTAAACTCTTTTTATTTCCCTTCTTTTGTAACAACACCTGTATCCTCAATATAATAGGATGTTTTTATGATAAATATTTTAACTACACTTACACACACCTCCATCTAATGGGTGAATAACATAATGTTTCTGTGGATGGAAAACTAACGCCTTATGAAACGATGATTGTTCAATTACCTCTTACCGCCTCTCATGGTGGCCATCATGATGGAATTTTATTTGTATATGCTATATATATTATGTTTATGATTTCCTTATGCTTCTTTACTTCCCAATTATATCACACCTTTATGGTTTCCATAATGGATAAATACGATAATCTCATTTGGGAAAGTGCGGACTACCGCCCCCTCAAAGTGATGTGATTCGTTAATGCCTTATGTGGGATGTATAAAGGATGGAGTTAATGATATTATATATGATATTATAATGGAATTATAATATACATATGTATCATTATGTTTTAATTCCATAAAATAATAAATAGAAATGAATGTAGCATTCATGCGTACGTACGACTTACCGTCTCCATGAACGATGCATTTCATTTCTTGTCTCTAAATGTTATGTACTATTATAAGAACATGTATATACTGGATATATATGATATATATGATATCTAAATCATGAATACCATTTTGGATATAATAGGCTATTGACCACATGGACAACATGTAATTATTAGAAGTCCATTTTTGACTGAAGTACCAAATATCGACAAAATGGACGTTATTAACTTAAATGTTTACATAATGTTTATAACATGGTTATAATTGAAATAAAAGGAATAATAAACTTGAAAAAGGTTCTTAATCAAGTATAAATTAACTTTAGTTTATTATTCAGGATTTTAAAGAACGATCGAGTCAAGTCGGACATGAGGTAAGGGACTTCATCTCAATCTCCTTTCACTAAGGCACATTATGTTTTAATACACGCTTTCTTGTTATACGCTGTACAAACACCTTTGACTTTTGAGTTCTTTCAAAGGGAATCTTTCTATAGAAAGAGTTTTACTAAATGACAAAAAGGAATGTTTTTTTACGTAAGTGGTGACAATGACCTTTCCGCCGCCACAAGTATTATTTGATCTTGGGCTTCTTTAACAAGCCGGGATGTTTTTAAAAGGAAAAAATAAATACAATATACTCTTTTTATGTACTTTGGTATTGAAAATGATTTTGAGAATGGATTTATTATTTCAATATCTTGAAATGATATTTTATTATTACAATGTGGAAATGTTATCTTTCCTTTATGCTTATGTTATGTGTTATGATCATGTTATGGTTCTTGGGGATTATTTACATGTACAGGTGGTTCCGTGATAAACCTAGGGCGGGTGAGCCCGAGATAGCACTCCAATGAATTGGGTAATGTGACGGAGGTAAACGTGAATGTTTCTCCTAAGATATTTAGGGAATATACTATGATGGGTATTCCAAAGTAACTCCCTATGTAACTGTGATAGCAACAATGTATGTATGATATGGATGCCACAAGTTACCATTATGAATTATGATTTCAAAGTGTCTTTCATAAATCTTATGATTTAATGAGGTAAGTAAAAGATTTCATGTTTTGTATGTATTTATGAAAAAATTATTTCATTCTTTGTTTTATAACCCTTACTGAGCTTTTTATGCTTATCCCAAGTTTTGAAATGTTTTCATAGGACATAAAGATGAATAGGGTCAAGGATTGGATCAAGGAAAAGTCATGATGTCTAAAACATGGAACTAGACATGAATCTTTTTTTAAGAGTTTTTATTTTATGAAAAATATGGAAACTATGTAGAAGTGTCTACATAGTAATCTTTTGAGATGTAATAGTTATGTCCTAATTCTCTAAAAATACAAACTTGAAAATATCCTCAATGTGAATTATTCATTTAATTCAATATTATGTAATATTTTAAGGCCGAGTCCTTATATGGCATGCATATTGGTGAGTTTTCCCCATATATGTGTGTAGAGGGCTGTAATGGCTTGTGGTTATTCACACACATATATTCTGGATATATTTTTCTATGTACTACTAAAGGTGTAACGTGTATAGGCTTTGATGGCTTGAGGATCCTTACTCGGTGTATGGGCTGTAATGGCTTGAGGTATAATACCTGACGTATGATACACGTTATGCGAGATGTGGTGGCTCCCAGAAACAACCTGGTTACTTTGGTGTGTGGACATGGCGGTTTTGTTGCACGGGGTGCATATTGTGGTGCTTCGCCCAGGTGTCTGCATGCAGGCCTTTTTGGAGAGAGATGCTCCGGACGTGCGACGTTGGGGAAAAGTGGCAAACCACTGGAGAAGTAGTAGCGGGGTACCCTTGATATTCTTTATTATATGATATATTCTTGTATTCATTACATGGGAAGTGTAGCCATGGTGAGGATGGGAACTAAGAATAACTATTTTGGTGATGAATTAGCTTCACTTGTTGTTCTATGTGCTTTAGCATTCTTTCAAAACTTTTGCACAAGAGGATTCAGGGAGGATCCTACTGAGTATACAGTTATACTCACCCTATGTCACGAACAGAATCTGGTCACCACCAAACCCAGCCCCAAACCCAGCCTGTGAAAAGTACAGAAGGGCGTTCCCGATCTCCATGGGATGAAACAAGTTCCGGGGTATCATATAATGAGAATTGGGAATGATTTACCCGATTTTATAAACATTAAACAACAAACAAACTCAATAAAACAAATCTGGATTTTTCAACTAAAACTGTCTTTTACAAAATTTCAGAACTGAATTACATAAGTTAAAACTATGTTTAAAGACCATTAAAAAGTTAAAAACCAAATAAGGATAGACCAAGAACCTCCACATGGCAATAGACACCTTATTTAAGCCATCCCCACAAGAATTCTCCACCAAGGACCTGCTAGAAACCCGAACCACTGGCACTAAAAACTGTACCCAACCTGCGACAATAGAAATAACCTAGTCTACTTATATCCAAGGGTGTAATTAGGGTGTGAGACAATGCCCAATAGGATACCACCACTAAGATATTCCATGTGATAAACTTTTAAAGACTAAAAGCATGCAAGTTTTCAAAAACATGAAATGCTGGTTACAATTTCTAAAAGATGCAACATTAAATAAAAACAGTTTTCATGTGGGAAAATTTAAAGAATAAAAACATTTAAAATAAATACCAAATCTACTGAATTTTACATCCACTAATACCGTATGTCGATGGTAAGAACAAAATATCTAGTGAGCACAAGCAATGAGAAATAACCCCTCACCCCTAGTCACTAGCATGTTGTGGGTCTCAGGTACCTCGTATCTCGGTGAGAGTAACCATCACAAATATCAGTTCTCATACACAAGCCACTAGTAGGTAACATAGACATAACCTAGTGGTCCCCAATCATCATCATCATCATGGTCCAGTTAGAGTTTTAAGCGTCAATCTTGCTATGTGAAACTGAGGCCAAAGCCCGAGAATTCGCTAGCACACTAGTACACGTCCACCCACCTAGATACCGAGGATTTCCCTTTGCGCTCAAAAAATTTCACCAAGTAAATGAATATAATTTTCTCATGAAAATATCATTTCCATATCATAAATTTACCAAAAATCCCACATGTATAAAACACAAGTCACAAAATTCCACTTTTCATTCAAATTGATTTTGAAATCCGACTCACACCAAAATATCCCACAACACTTTTCACATTTCTTTAACACTTTCAAAAATCCATAAAAATTTTTATAAAACCATTAAAATATATTTCTCATAAAATCCCACTCACTTGTTCCATAATACCCTTTTTACCTTCAAAATCATTTTATCATCAAACTTACACGAAACAGCCCACAAACAAGTTTCGCTCCAACATCACAATTTAATAAAACCTTTCAGAAATTTGCAAAACATTCTAAAAATGTTTGACATCTTAAAAAATAACTTCACCTTTCAAAACCCCATAATAGGTGAACACACATACCAAATTGTACATATGCACCCTTTTCCCACTTTGTTTAACCAACTAAAACGTTTACAATTTTCATAAAAAGAACCCAAGTGTTGTAAATATGTCTTGCACCCAAAACATATTTAAAAACCCCAATTTAAGACCAAAAACCATACCAATTACTGTCCAAAACATAATTTTAAGCCCTAGATTCATTTATAAATCCACTTTCAAGTTTTATAAATTCACCTTGAATAATACTACAAATGATCCAAATGAAAACACACGTTTTCATTAAATACTGTCAAGAAGTATAACAATGTTTTACACATAAAACCTATTCAAAAACCCTCTTTTTAGGCCCACATGACACAAATACATTACCAAACCAGAATTTTCAGGCCAAAAAATATTTAGTAAACCAATTCCATATGTTATAAAATACCCCCAAATAATACCCCTTGAGTTACACACGAAAACACCCAATTTCATGTTAAAATTCAACCATAAAATTAAATAGTTATCCAAATTAATCATAAACTGTTTTCTCACCACACATAACATATGAGGAATATTATAAATGAATAAATACAGCAAGCTAACTCATTAATAATTGGTTACACATGGAACCACCTACCAAAACTGTCGAATCCCTCAAAACTTGGTGCAAAACATCAACTGCACCACCGCCGCACCACAAAGAAGATAAATCCAGCCCTAGAACACAATATTTGAAAACAAATACACCAAATAAAACCCAAGGTTCTAACCCTAACTTCTTTACATTCTATAAATTCATGAAATAGGGAGGAAACCCTAAGGAGAAGTGAGGAATTGAAGAGAGAAACACTTACCTAAAAAATCTTGAAGGAAGTGACCCAACATACACTGGTATCTAAATTTTAAAACATCCAACAATTCATGAGAGGTTAAACCAAGGATTTAGAGATCATTTAGGAACTTTAATGTGGGAAAACGAGTAAAAATATAAGGATTTATGAAAGGATTAACTTACCACTCCAAATCTGGGAAATTTATGAAATCCAGAGCAGTTTCGACCCATTTTGAGACTCTATTGTCCTTAACCTTGTGGGAGGATGGGAAGAGGGAGCGTCTTAGGTAAGTGGTATTGGGTGAGAGTTGGAATCACTGATAAAACTCAAATATTTAAGGAGATATTAAATAATTAAAATTTATTTTTAACGCAGAAAATGAATTTTCGGCCAGGCCCGATCCCTTAAATAAAAACCCATATCCACCATGATCATGGATTCTTAAATGGTCCAAATTAATATGATGGTGTTAAAAGGTCAGGGTATGACAATTAGGAATTTTAATGGATGAAATTTTTTTAAAAATTAATGAGTTATAAAGGAATAAAAATTTAATTTTAAATCTGGAATTGGGATCAATGTTTGGCCCAATTCATGAAAACTCACACATTTATTCATACAAGCTTGGGAAACCCTCAAAAAAAGCATGAATGGAAATTAAATATAATTTTACTTTAAAATAATTCATTTATGTGACAATTCTACCCACCATGAAAACTTTTCACCCCAGAAAGTCACATCAAGGCCAAAGTAACAACCAAACCAAAGTAAAAAAATCAAGAGGTACTCCCTTGTCAGGTTTCACCCCCAAAGGCCAAAACACCTCCAATGATCAATTAATGAAGGATTACTCTCGCAACCAAAACATACACCACTTTACTGAAATGATAAATCACATTCAACCTTTATCCCAAAATAATACTCTTTAAACACTATCCGAACAAGACTCAAGAAATTCACCCAAACGAACAACAACATCGAACAAGGTTACACTTACTTTGATATAACTAAACTATTGGGAACTCTCCAATCTCAAAATTTATCCAAGGAAGATATAGGTTGCTTGATATCTCCAAACAAGACTACCTACCGCCAAGACAAGATCATGGATAAATCTGAGTTACTGGTACGAGGGAACAAAAATAGGATCCCCACCATAAGAGAAAACATATATTTTTCCCGAGACAGAATTAAGGCACTAATAATGGGGAGGCCTAAACGGACTCCCCAGTACAATGGTATACTTCCATCAGAACTTTATGAATGAACATATATAAGACTCATAGTGGGTCTCCCCACCATATAAACCAACCATTTTAACTGACCAGCATGGGCCGGTACAGAAAGACCCCAAAATTTGAAGAGTTGGTAAGGTCACATGGTTAGTCCGCACGATTTGGGAAACCACGTGACAACAGTGTGGATACTTCTATCCACATGTTTTTCTGGGTCATGGTCACTATTAACCAAGTGAAAACTATGTTCTCAACCAGTTTAACAAAACTTCAAACCTTTCTCCAAAGACTAAGTGGAAACAAAAGGGGGAGGGAATAACATTGGGCGATGACATGGGTACGTGGCCCTCCACCTATTTCCACCGAACATGAACAACAAAATAATGATGATGACACCATAGGTTTAAAATCTCCCTAACTTTTATATTGAGGATAGGACTTTGTACAAGGGTTTAAACGACCCTGTGATTTCCCCTAACTATGAGCCAACTTCACCCCGAGACCTATGGCTGGAGATCAAATGATTGAAGCATCTTCGACCTCACAGTTTGGATTTGGATACCCCATAAACGAGAATTCTTCTTTTGGTGCAACCGAAAACTACAACACAATCCCCGATATGTTTTTCTAGACTGAACACATTCCAAACTCACTTTACCCTAACTCGATATTTCACTAAAATAACGGCTTAGAAGATGCACTCACATAACACCTTGTTTGTTTGGGTGAGAAACAATAGAAGTAAAGATAACCTATAATCAACTTCCTCTAAAATGGAATATTTTTATGTTTTTCCAAGGGATACATTCTCCCAATATAATAGACACTCTCAGATGATTGACCAACTTTCACCTTTAAGGTCAATCGAGCACATGACATCATAAGGAATCACTGAACATGATGATTGCGACTGATATAGACAATGCATGGAGAGGGACCTTATAAAAAATCCCCAAAAAAACACAAAATTCTAGAAAGTGGCCACAATATCATACCGTGACCATATTTCCCACACTAGTGGTTTAACATGAAATCATGCTTCAAAGAAACTGTGAAGAAATCAGAGGCCCTCTTAGACACCATTGAGACACTCATCCCCACTAACAACCCTAGACCACTTTCAGCTTCGACGAATTAAAAAACTTAAGAAACTAAGGTCTCTTCCAAACTTCTACGAGAACTCTCCCACTACAAGAGGATCTAAAAATCAATAAAAATAATGGGTTTAGACTCAATGAACAAAGATTGATAAAAGATTCCTTATATTGATCAACTGGAGGATTTTTCAATGGAGAAACAATTCGGGTTGTACTTCAGTTATGCATTAACCCTTAATGGGGGCATACCTTATCCAATGAGAGAACCCAAGGACCCAACCAATCTGGTCCATTGGACAAAAAAGCCATAAAACAGATCCAAACAGATGAAGGGAACCACCATAAATGTGTCTTGAAACATATCTCATAGGAGACTATTAACTGGCCCTTCTACCCAACTTACTGACCAAACATAAACCCAAAACATAGTTCAAATAGGAGGGGTTCTTGGACTCAAAACATCCCACAACATCAACATTTTCCAAAAACACATAATATAATCCATCCCAAATAATTCATCAATACATCATGTTTTTGTTGAAATACATTTCTTGAAAACAAATGGTTCAGCGGTTAGCGTATCCACCAATGATACCCCATGGGCCTTACACATGCATGTTTCTGTGCCACACCAGGCACCCTCCTCATATCCATCCCAACAATCATCAAGTAGTGCCATTAATCATCCATCATCCCATATAACCCCATGCATGTGGTTTCTCATGGAAATACAAAAGGTTAAATTTTTTTTTCCACTTTTCAAAACAAAAACGGTAAACCAACACATCATTTTTCTCAAAACCGCTAACCACGAGATCAAAATACCAACTCAAATATTGAAAAACATTTCATAAAGACACAAACAATTTAAAAATAACTCACTTTTAGGATATTCACATCAATTTCAAAACATCTCATCCCATTAAAACACCATTTGATTGTTTATAAAGCTCTATTAGAAACACTTTCCAAAACCAACATCAATATAGTTCCTGCTTTCAAAATAGGTGTAAGAACACCATTTTCCATTTCAAAAAAATTATGAAAATTCAGTTTGACCATTTCATTAACCAACCCATTACCTCATTATTTGAAAATCATTTCAAAAAAACTTTACGCTTCTTAAAACCAAGTCACATTAAAACCAATGTTCCAATATTTCAAAACTAAAGAACATAAGACAATGCGAGAGGAAACTAGTTTGAGTGGGTGAAATGGAAATATTGTTGGTGACCATATTACAATCATTTCACTATCACAGTGAGTGTTATAGGTAAGATCCCCGGCTCCACATGGTTTTCCAGGCCCTACGAGCTCACTGAGACCATTAACCCAACTCTCTTTTCATTTCCCCGAACCATCATCAAACCAAGAAGACCAAAGGATTTAGATAAATCCAAACTTACCCTAGAAACTTGAATCCTTTAATGAGGTGTGGTGATCAGCCACACTACCCATAACTAGAATACCGAGTCCCCACAATACTAACTCCATACTATCATGACTCTTCCCCAAATAACATGACCCCAAGAGTTAACCTGAACCTCCTTTGATACCATTTTGTCACAAACCGACTCTGGTCGCCACCAAAACCGGCCCCAAACCCATCCCATGACAAGGCACGAAGGTATTTCCCGATCCCCATAGGCTGGAACAAGTGCTCGAGTATCATATAATGAGAATTGGGAAAGATTTACCTGATTTTATAAACATTAAACAACAAACAAACTCAATAAAACAAATTTGAATTTTCCAACTAAAATCGTCTTTTAAAAAATTTCATAACTGAATTACATAAGTTAAAACAATGAATAAAGACCATTAAAATGTAAAAAAACCAAATAAGGACAGCCCAATAACCTCCACATGGCAATCGACACTTCCCTCAAGCCATCCCCACAAGACATCACCACCAAGGACCTGCTAGAAACCCAAACCACTGACAGTAAAAATTGTACCAAACCCGTGACAACAGAAATAACCAAGTCTACTTACACCCAAGGGTGTAAGTAGGGTGTGAGATAATTCCCAGTAGGATACCACCTCTAAGAGATTCCATGTGATAAAAATGTCAAGAAGAAAAGAATGCAAGTTTTCAAAAACATGAAATTCTAGTTACAATTTCTAAAAGATGCAACATTAAATAAAAATAGTTTTCAGGTGGGCTAATTTAAAGAATAAAAACTTTTAAAATAATTACCAAAGCTACTGAATTTTCCATCCACTCATACCATATATCAATGGTAAGCACAAAATTTCTAGTGAGCATAAGCAATGGGAAATAACCCATAGGCACTAGCTAGTTGTGGGTCTCAGGTACCTTGTATCTCGGTGAGAGTAACCATCACAAATACCTGTTCGCGTGCACGGGCCTCTAGTAGGGAACATACCCATAAATAGTGGTCCCCAATCATCATAATAATCATAGTTTAGTTAGAGTTGTAAGCATCCATCTTTCTATGTGAAAATGAGGCCAAACCCCACGGATTCCCTAGCATACTACTACACATCCACCGACCTAGATACCGAGGATTTCCCTTTGTGATAAAACAAGTTAAACAAGTCAATGAATATAATTTTCACATGAAAATATCATTTCCATATCATAAATGCACCAAACATCCCACATGTATACAACACAAGTCAAAAAAGTCCACTTTTCATTCAAATTGATTTAGAAATCCGACTCACACCAAAATAGCCCACAACACTTTTCACATTTCTTTAACACTTCAAAAAATCCATAAATTTTTTTATAAAACCATTAAAATATATTAAAACTCCCATAACATCCCACTCACTTGTTATGTAATACCCTTTTTACCTTCAAAATCATTTTATCATCAAACTTACATGAAACAACCCACAAACATGTTTTTCTCCAACAACACAATTTAATAAAACCTTTAAAAAATTTACAAAACATTCTAAAAATTTTGGACATATTAAAACATCACTTAACCTTTAAAAACCCCATAATAGGTGAAAAAACATACCAAATAGTATATATGCACCTTTTTCCCACTTTGTTTAACCAACTAAAACCATTACAATTTTCATAAAAAGAAATGAAGTGTTGTAAATATGTCTTGCAAACAAAACTCATTTCAAAACCCCAATTTAAGACCAAACAACATACCAATTCCTATCCAAAACATAATTGAAATCCCTAGAGACATTTATAAAACCACTTTCATGTTTTATAAAATCACCTTGAATAATACTACAAATGATCCACATGAAAACACAGATTTTTATAAAATACTCTCAAGAAGGATAACAATGTTTTACACATAAAACCTATTCAAAAACCATATTTTTGGGTCCATATGACACAAATACATTACCAAACAAAAATTTTCCGGCCAGAAAATATTTAGTAAACCAATTCCATATGTTATAAAATACACCCAAATAATACCCCATGAGTTACACATGAAAACACCCAATTTCAAGTTAAAATGCAACTATAAAATTAAACACTTATCCAAATTAGTCATAAATGGTTTTATCACCACACATAACATATGAGGAATATGAAAAATGAATAAATACAGCAAGCTAACTCATCAATAATTGATTACACATGGAACCACCTACCAAAAGTGTCGAATCCCTCAAAACTTGGTGCGAAACATCAACCGCACCACCACCGCACCACAAGGAAGATAAATCCAGCCCTTGAACACAATATTTGACTGGAAATACACCAAATCAAACCCTAGGTTATAACCCTAACTTCTGGACATTCTATATATTCATGAAATATGGAGGAAACCCTAAGGGGAAAGGAGGAATTGAAGAGAGAAACACTTACCTAAAACTATCTTAATGAAAACGACCCAAAATCCACTGGTATATGAATTTTACAACATCCAAACATTCATGGGAGGTTATACCAATGATTAAGAGATCATGCAGGAACTAGAATGGGGGAAAAAGAGTTAAAATAGAAGGAGTTATGAAAGGATCAATTTACCTCTCCAAATCCGGGCGATTTCTTAAATCCAGAGAAGATTCGACCCATTTCGTGACTCTATTGAGCTCCAAATTGTGGTAGGAGGGAATGGTGGCGTGCCTTAGGTATGTGGTCTCGGGTGAGAGTTGGAATCAACGAAACAACGAAAATATTTAAGTATATATTAATGAATTAAAATTTATTTTTAATGCAGAAAATGGGATTTTGGGAAGGCCCAATCCCTTAAATAAAAACCCATATCTCGGTCCAAATTAATATGGTGGTGTTAATAGGTCTGAGGATGACAATTATTGATTGTAATGGATGAAATTTTTTGAAAAATGAAGGAGTTATAAAGAAAAAAAAATTAATTTTAAATCTGAAATTGAGCTCATGATTTGGCCCAATTCTTGAAAACTCACACATTCCTCCATAAAAGCTTGGGAAACCCTCAAAACAAAGCATGAATGGAAATTAAATAGAATTTAACTTTAAATAAAGTCATGTATGTGACACCCTATGTATATATAAACTGTTTTTCAGGTCACTTGGAGCAGGTTGGAGATCAAGCTGGTTTCTACTAGCTTGGGGTTGCAGGAACTATTTGGGCTTGTGGTTGCTGCTGTTTTTACTTTCTTCTAGGTACTTGCAGTTTTCCTTTTCAGTTGTAGTACTTTTTCATGGAATTTAATATGTGTACTTGGGTTTTCGTTTATATTTAAGTCTAAGTTGGTGTTTATTTGTGTTTATCTTATCTCTCTCTTCCGCATGTGTTCTCTTAGAGGGTAGGGGTGGTGGCCTTTTATAATAACAAGGAGGGGCACTTTAGGAAATTCTAGACATATTAATTTATTATAAATTCAATTTCAATTACGATTGGTCCAAAACTAGTTTAATTAAAATATAATATTCTCTTGGTTCTAATTCCAATCAGACAATAATTTTTTGATGAGTTTTGAATATTTTTTATAATTAAATGTTTTGTTTAACCCTTATCTTACCCTTTTAAATCTTAGAGTGATATCATGTTATTTACACATTTGGGTTAATATAATATTAATATCATGTCAAAAGAATAAAAACATATTTATTTATGAATTATGTGGACTTATCTTAAACATTTGGACTAATCATATATTTTGAAGAATTTAATATCTTTTAATAAATTATTTTATATTTTAAGTTATGAATTATGTCAATTTTGGACACTATTCATACTTGACATTTTTACAACTTCATAACTTGATTATTTCCATAAAAAGGTATTAAATCAAAGATAATATGTCAATATGATCCAAAAAATTAGTATATGGAATCAAAATATTCAAATTACATTTATTTTAGTATTTATAATATCATTTATTTGAATCCATTATTAATGAAGCAATCACTACATCATCATTATATCATAATTAAAATTATATATTTAATGTCTGAAAATTATAAATAAAATACCATGATAAATGAAATTTGTTTATATTTATAATGAGTATTTATAATAAAATAGAACTATTATATAACCTAATATTAAAATTGTTTTAGTTAAAAAAACATGTTTATGTTATATTTTTCTTTAATTTAAATTAATTATTATAAAATTTCATTTTCACACCCAGGTGGCTCCATGGGGTCCCAAAATTTTCCCAAGGATGCCTATGGTCGGACATATATCATCCAATTGGATTAAGACACATTTTAGGGTAGTTTTATATTATTAAATTATATTTTTTACCTTTATTTACCAGATTAACCCTTTAACCATGGTAAATAAAAATAATTACTGAAGTTTCTATTAATAATGTTAAAAAATAAAAGGTGCCCATTCACACTATTTGTATCTTCTGATTTAAAATATTGAATCCATTTTTCCAAATTCAAGACAAAAAATTGGAAGAAATTAATTTAATTTTAATTCCATTTTTCAAAACCAAAAAGCGGGTTTTAAGAAGTAAAATCTATCAGAAGATTTACTTTTGTTCATATCTAATTTAAATGTGAAATTAAATCCAATGACAATAATTGGATTAAATTTTAAAAATTCAATCCAACTATACTTTAAATCCAAATAAAATTATAATATAACTATATTAATAAATTAGATTAAAAGGCTTTTTGACTTAAAAATTCGGTATTTTTCACTACCCATTAAAAATGAACATTCTAAGAAAATTACAAAAAATTAATCCAAAGTAAATTATGATGTTCCGATTTTAAAGAAAAAGTTTATTTTTTCAAATATAACATATGAAACTGATAAAACTATATTTAAAAATGGTTTTCCATGAAAAGGTGGTAAAACTAAATTTTAGTAATATTAGTGTATTTCATGCTTAAAATTGGATTCGATCCTATTTTAAGCCTTTGAAATTTATTGGATAATTGTAATGAAATTAAAAAAACATGTATAATCATGTTGTAGTTAGTTCTGTTCATTTCGGACAATACAACAGCTATGCATTAACTGCTATTTAAAATAATTATAACATTATATTATTTTTTGGTATAACTCAATGTTGTGTTCAATGTAATATTTCAAAGAAACCCATTGTTGCATTTTGAGTACGCTATTGGAAAATGAATTCCCTTTAATGTAAAAATAATATATTAGTCATAAATATTAATTGAAATGAAAAATTATTATTCCATAAATACTAGGGATCCTATATTGTCCACCCATATTAGTACAAATATTATAAATAAATGAAGAAAATTCAAAAACCCCAAAATGTGGGGTGTATGGTTTCAAGTATATGTATTATATTAAAAGTTATAGTTTTCAATTCTGGTAGAAACACCTGACATATTAATGTTTTATAGATTATTTAAACACATTACACGTGAAAATAATTCATATAATTTATAAAATTCTAAATTCATGTCATGTAATGGGGTTGTTATTAAAATATTGTGTTTCTTAAGATAATTATGTTACATTATGTGTAAAAAAGTACAGTTCAAGAATTTCTAAATTTTCTGGTCATGATGTCTGATATGTTATGTCACAAGGATTTAGGCATGTAAATTAATATTCTCATTGATTATATGAATTGGTTTCAGTGGCTGGAAATGTATTATACGTTCTAAAAGAGGATGTATTTTTAATGTGTTTCTATATTAGAATCTATTAGAATTATTTTAATTAATGGATGATCAGTGGGAGTTGAGTGAGGAGATACAACAAAATATTAGAAGAGAACATGTGAGTGTTGAAATTTATGAACTACATGATGTGTAGTTTGTTTATAGATTCCCTATAAAATGTATATGAGATTATATATTTATAATAGTAATAATTATTATATCCCTATATTTATAATACATACATACATACATATATATATATATATATTTCAATAAAACTATATATAAACATGAAATGAGTAATCATTTTATATTAAATATATATAATTTTATTATATTCCCTAGGTAGGAATCAAATCAGTGATGAGTCAGTTGTAAGATAGCGATATAATGATTTAAGTGATTGTTATTCTTGATAATTTTTTCTTTTAATGAATATATGGTTTAAATATAATACATGACATGATATTTATGTTGAATTTAATAAAAACTATGTTTAATCCATGGTTAAAACATATCTATATGTGGGGGATGGGGTGAATCAGTGATGTTTGTTTTCTAATTTCATATTTTGAAATCAACTAATGTGATCAGTTAAGAGAATGATGCCTATTTACTTATAGTCTGACCACTCCAGTATGTGATAAAATCAAATAACTAAAAATAACATGAGGAGTTTTACAAGGTTCCCCACTAATGTTTGTGACTATATCATTTTAATGTTTAGGATGATCTGAGAAACTCATTCTACACTAGTAAAAAGTAGTGATTACAAAAAATAAAAATCTGCCAAAATTACTATTATAAAAAATCCCATAATTCCATATCACTAATTGTTATAGTGGGTTGTCTCATGAATAGACCATTAGACTAGATTCTCACTAGTGTTTGTTATACTAGTTCCAACCAGTTGTGTTATCATCTGAAATACTCTATTTAATTACACCAGTATCCCACTAGTTTATCATTGATCTTTACATCCTATTTTGAATTGGGCTTCAACTTATTCTTATCACTAATGTAGTGTGCACAATTTCAATGTTATGTTTCATGTCCACACAATAAAATATTCTTATGAATCACTACTATCCTTTTCACCTATTAATATCAAAACATTTTATCTTCTGATAGTCACTCATACTTCCAATACACAGAATTTATCATCTCACAGGATCCATAAGAACAACATAAATGAATTCAAGATGGGAAAGTTGTATTCTTCCTAAATTAACTGAAATAATTCACTTCCACTAAAAAAAATAGGTAACAGCGTTTAATCATTTCATGAATTTAAATTGAATGACCCTCACATTATGAAATAATTCACATGAAAATACTTGAATCACTTAATTCACTAAATACCTTTTATGTATTTTTGTGAAATAAAAAATCCACAACACGTATTTTTTTACTCCTTCATTAAATAGACAAAATTTATTACTGAAAAGTGCAGCATTGTTTAACCTCACACAACACTACCACTATATGAGAAAAATATCCTTGAACTGAATATGAATACCATGTAATGTGGTACTTGGTAATTCTTTGTTTTGTGTAAACAAGAGTGGAAACCAAATAATTTATGTATGTGATCTTAAGTTCATGTTAGCTATTCTCTATCATATAGACATGAAGCATATGTGATATCACAGAATGTTTTTCATGAAAGATATTCATGCAATATAGTGTGCTTTAACTAAACCAATTTTTCAAAAAAACAATTAGTGAGAGAGTTTCAAGTTAAGAGGCAATGAGATCAATTATTCTTTATAGAAGAAGAAGATATGTGGAAACTTGTGAACTTTTCATATTGGAAACATGTAGTTATGCACTATTTCATTTTACCTATCTAAATAGTGAAAGGAAACAATAATCACAACATCATTTATCTTCATTTTATATGATATTTTCACCAACCTCGTCTAAACTAATTATTCCAAATTGAATAAATGAATAATATTTTGATTCATGGATTGAATTTTATATTTCATGATCTCAGTACCCTATATCAAGAATAAAGGCGTCTTTTCTTACCTAGTTTTGTGTTTCCTCCAATTTATGATCTACTCACATGATGGAAATGAAGATCACAACAATTAACCTTTAAATGCTCAAAAATAAATGACATATAATTAATTCATACTACAACTTATTATGAATTTTATGAAAGTCAAATTTATTAAGTAATAACATGCATGAAAGACACCATTTTCATGTCTGACATCAAATCTATCTTGAAAGCACCGTCCCTTTAACATCATTGTATAAGATAGTTGATTGTATCATTAGTTAGCTATATTGACATCAATAGTAACGAAACTGATCCCAAAATCCCAAAACCAATGCTTTATACCATTTATTGGAATTGGATACAAGGAATAACATCACAATGGACTGATCAGTTTAGTGGTCATGGTAAACTAGATTCATAAATAATTCACAAATTATATTTCAATAAACAAATTATGAAATTTTTATTGAAAATAAAATTATTAATTCTAGAATATTATTTCAAAAAAAGTCAAAGTAAAATTCATGGAATTCTTACATAATGGAAAAATAAGGCTGAGCTCAAATCTTTGTAAAGGTTAAATAAAGTGGATGAAATAATGAAATAATGATCATAATAAAAATTGAATGGTAAATATATTAACACACATTCCATTTAGATAACTAAATAAGGAATAATATATACAGAAATATTAATTACTAAACACCCAATACTTTTAAATAACAGGATAAGGATTAATTAATATGGAAATGTTAGTAATGGAAAAATCATTCCATTTAATCAATAAACTCAGAATGAAATGAATCCAAATATTTTATCAATGTGAAAATATATTGGATTGTAATTACTTCATACTAAATAAATGTAATGATTAATTATTCTTCATCATGTTTCCAAGGAATATGACACCTTTACCATAAATATTAACCTTAATATAGTTTAAAACAGACTAGGTGAAAAATATCATCTGAGGCTAGACAAACGATTCATCCCCTAAGACTATTATTGCATCGAGGGACTTACATTGACCAGTCCCCAACCCATCTCATGAAATTCCAAATCATTACATATATATTGAACAATTAATTTAATTCATAAACAATGTGCCTTAGAAAAAATATCCTTATTAATTGAAGGATATGGATTTACCAATACTTCAATTGTTAATAATGTTTCTTTAAAAGAAAACAATCTATGTAAAAATTTTACATTGATTAGGAAATAATATTCTTCTGAACAAATGATATGTATATTTATAGTAAATTTAATGTTCAATGATCACATAAAACTAAATAACCCCATTGAAATTTAACAACAAAGAAAATGAATCAAGGAAGTGAATATCAATAATATCATTGGTAAAAATAACAACAATCCATCTAGAGGAATAATTAGGATGGTATCGACATAATATATACATGTTGGAGTAAGAATAAGGGGTTTTCATTGATGAAGTAAAAAAATGTTGTTAAAAACTATCTTGATGAAAATATCCTTTCATTTTTCAAAAAAAATTGAAAATACTTTTCTTATGAGATCAGTATTAAAATTATTTTATTTAAAAATAACATTGTAATGCTTCATAGTATGATTTGAAGAAATGATTTTAATTTCAAAGAGTAATTCCTTACATGACATAATTAATATTCATTTTTGATGATAAAATGTTTATAAAAGTTCCTTGTTCAGAATGTGAAAAAATATTATTTTGAATAAATTTTATAAAAATAAAAAATTGGAAAGAATTTATTTTAATAAATCATTTTCTGATGGTTAATGAAATATTTTTGAAATATTTTTGAAAACGTGGTTTTGTAAAAAAAAAATTTATACCAATGAGGGTAATGAAGTCAGATTTTAATAAATAATTGTAGAAAATATTGTTTACAAAAGTATGGATAAAATTGTACAATCACATGAAAATATCATGAATTACCTGATTAGATGAAAATGATATGGTTTATTAAATAATTATCATATAATTTCCCCTAATGTATTTTCATTAATAAACATTCTTGATTTGAATGAGATTCTGAAATACACTTTTGAAATGATCATAACATTCATGTGGGAATGTATCAATGAATATATTGTGTGTATAAACTGTAAATCCATTAAAAAAATGTCGAAATACATCAGTATATATTCAAAATAATTTCACCCAGAATCACTTATTATTATAGTAAATGAAGTATAATTTTAACCCATTTAACGGAAATGGGGATAAAAAATTATTTACCACTTGGTAAAATTTAATTCAAACACCCTTAGACATAATAATTAAAATTGAAACATAAATTACCCTTGATAATGAATTATTAGTGATATATAATTTCATAGGGATGTATATACACCATATAAATTAATCTTGGTGAATAAAATTACAATATTCCTCAATGAAATGATATTGTCATGGAGTACCTTACTATACAATTATTTTTTTTAATTCCTTTTAACATCATGTATAATGTTTTTGGAAATATTTTTAACTAATTAAATAACCATATTAATATTTATGATATCACATGTTATCCTTTTATAACATAATATTACCCATTCGTTAATAACATTTTGTTATTTTTATAGTTTTGGGTGATGATTGCCTTGTTTTTTTGTATGTTTTGACTTTTTATTTTCTGTTCCTCATAAAATGATCATGATATCGTCATCTAAAAACTTTAATACATTATTTAAATATCAAATATATTCATTATATCTTTAATTATTTAAATCCATTAATTTTTATGATAGGAAATAAATTACATCATACATTGTTCATGGTGACGATAGGTCATACGTACGTATGAAGGTTGTTTTCATTTTCTATTTGTATGGATAAAAAATATTTTAATTCAATGTATATATATTATCATTAAATTATATTTATTATTTCATATATTTCATATTTTTTTATTAAAATTATACTTAATGAATTTCATGTAAAGCATGAGCGAATCACATCACTTCGCGAGGCGGTAGACCATCGTAAACAGGAATGACATAATAATATTCCAAAAAATGGAATTAATGAATGTATGTATTGTGAATTAATACCATAATAAAATAGAAATACTAAAAATAATATATATTTCTTATATAAATAGTATTAAAATCATTATTCCCAACCTTGAAAGGTGGGAGTGGAAGAAATGAATGATATCTGTTTGTGAGTCGGTAGTCCTTCGTACACACAAACGATGATTTCACAACCCATTTAATAGAAGTTTGTGAATTTTGAGGTAATAACCTTCACATAAAATCATCTAAGAATATTTAATATAAGTTTTTTTATTATATTTTAATTATATGAAAATAATTTAATGGGTTTGAAGTCGAAATAAAAAAAATTATCGTTGATGAACGTTACCGATTCTTCTGGTATCTCTTTTTGGTCAATAACAAAGTCTTTATTTGGTTGGATTATACAAAAATTAAGGCATATTTAATGAGGGGATGAAATTTTTGAAATTAATTGGTCAGGTATTTTATGATTCAAATGGCTTTTGATGTTTAAATGAAGTGACAGGAGTGAGTGTTCATTTATAGTGGAGGAGGAGTAATATTCTTATAAATACTAGAAATTAAATAATATTAGGAAGTTTAATTTAACTCATTTGTCTCTAATAATGAACCATATTTATTAAATAAGGTTTTATGGACTAAATATGGGCATACAATTAGTTTTTACCGGTTTTAGGTCATTTTTTCCCTTATGTTTATGGTTTAGTCCCTTGGTAAACTAGTTTTTCTCTTAATCAATATATTTATTTTTTAATAGTTTCACTAATAATTTTGGTCAAAAATTAATTTGAACATATTTAAAATTATGAATTATTCTTATTTCAAATATTTAATCCATTTTTTTAAATTTGATTAATTTAAGTGACAAAATTTAATTTAAAACTGATCCCACAGACATGATGAGAAAGCATGTTTTTAAAAATAAAATGTTCAAAAGTTTACAATGTTTTTATATCAAATTTCAATATGATATTGATAAAAATAAAATATATTGTATTAAAATATTTATTATTTAAATATTATAAATTTAATTCCAATTAAAATTAAAATTTTATATTATAAACTTTTTAAATGAAAAGTTAGTTGTGAATTAAAATTTTTTATTCTTCTATATTCATCAAAAAATGATTCTTCTTGAAAAAATACAAAAAATCAAACATAAGATATTTTTTATAATATTAATTAAAAAATGAATTATTTTCTTTCAAATAAAATTTATACAATTTTCAAAATTTATTTTCAAAATAGGTGAACTAATAAAAGGATGAAAACCACGGTTAGAGAAATACATATTTTTTTGTGTAGAATTGGATATTTTCTTATCTTATGTTGATAAAATATATTGGATAAATTTAAAAAAAATGAGTAAATATAATATATATATATATATATATATATCATTAATATCATTCATTAATTTTTAATTAATTTAATTTTTTAGGTTGAAACAACTTTGGGTGCATAAAGAGATATTTTTATAATAATATTTTTAATTGAATTAGGTTTTATATTAATTTCTAATTAATTGGTAACCAATGCATTGAACCATATGTTTTTTATGTTATTTAATACTATTCATAATAAAAAATCAAATTCTCAATGATAATTTCAATTTTAAATTATATTATTTACTTTATTCTGTAAAACTCAGGATTTTGTGTACGAATAGTTGTCAAAGATTGTTATTGTTACATTTAATGCAAGCTAACTTAATGTTGTATACATTGAAAGATATATCATAGGTTGAATTTATTTAAAATTTAAAATATAATTTTATTTTTCATGGGTTTATATACCCTTCTATACTTATTTTTTCTTATCGAATATGAAAATGAATATGATGTTCATATTCTAAAATATCATGATTTTAAAATCAATCCACCGTAGATAAATTTCATCCGTTCATTTTAAACTTGATCTCTGTAATAAAGGGTATCTTATTAGAAAGTAACATTTTTGAAAAACCCATCATAAAAGGGATATAAAAATATATAATTAATAATAGATAATGGGATTTAAAACATTCATCTAGAATAACATATAAATAGGATTCTACAAAAGAATACATAACTGAAAGTAAAGATATGCACATGGAGGAAAATCATAAATATTTATAAATAGTGATTGAGTACATTGGTCAAAAGTAAGTGAACAATCAATGGAAATTTAAGGGCCATAAGTCTCTAAGTCTAATATATCTTAAAAGGTCAATGATTTCACTAGAAATGATGGTAATATGATAAAATATTATTTCAATATCATTTTCTTAAAGCTGAGTAATTCATCCAATATCTGTTAATATAATTAATTATTCTTACTTGATAAATTTATATCTCATAAGAAAAATATATTCCATTGGTTTTACTATGATCAAATTGTAATTTATTTTATTATTCAAAAAAACCCCTAACTTAATATTTTAAGCTAAAATCATTAAAATTAACTACTATCATGTTGTAAGACCCATAAAATTTTGATAAGCCTTTACTTATTTTTTTTAAATATTTCCAAAAAATATGGTTATGAAATTATTAAATAACTTCAAAATAAATAATATTGGTTCATCATTAATATTCATTCATTAAATGGATTAACTATATATTTTGATATATTAACCAGGACATTATAAAGTTCAATGGTTTGTATTAAACCATTACCTTCTATTAGTTATGGGTTTATACCATGTTGACTTTCTGAATATGATGGGTTGTCACCCATCATAATGGTTTTACTTTTGATAAACAATATTAATATAATCCTTAAATTGAAATATTATAGACATCCATGAATTTAAATTAATCATTAAATAATGTTTTCATTAGGGGTTTCAATACAACATTTTTTTTACAAAGTCTAATAATATTATGTGGATATTATTAGAATTTCAATAATGATCAAATTCACCCTAAAGGCTATAAATATATTTAAAATTATTTCTATAAATTTTAATTGAATTACTCTTCAAATAATTTTTTTCCACTAATATAAAAATATTTTCACTAAATTTCTCCCATAATGTAATTAATCTTCATAGAATCACGTTACATTAAACCAAAAGAAATTATGTCATTGATCTTATTTTCATTATTAACCTCAATAACACATGATGGTTTCCATATATATGAATGAATAAATTATTCTAAAATTCATCATAATACTTATATGATTCTTTATTATTTTAGGAAAAATATGATTTTAAAAACACATTCAAAATTTATTTCTAGAATCACAATACATAAGTATTTCATATTTTTTTCATAATATTTTTTCCTACCTTTGTCTACGGTTTAACCTATGACAATCAATCTCATTATCTATTAAAATCATTCATAAAGGGTTGTAATTAAATGTGAATTATCCTAATCATATCCTTCATGAGTATTAAAACGTATGTACATTAATGTCCATTGTCATATTCTAGGTTACACTCAAGTCATGCCCAACGCATCCTTTTAAGAGTTATTACCCCTAGGTACATCTGTGATGGAACCATGTCCACTAATATTATCCACAAATTGATTTATTTCTGTAAATACCCAAATAATATCTACCTACCTAAAACATTGGTATGTTATTCTAAATTTATCCTAAAATTCATTGATATGGTTATATTCCCTAATCTATGTTTCATAAATCTACTTCTAGTAGTTACTACTAAACATGATCCAATAAAAACTATAGCAACCTAAATTCTAGAAACTTGAAACTAGTAACTTCTACCATTATATTGGTGTAAAAAACAGAATCATATCCCAAAGGACCAATCATTTTTTTAATCTAGGTAAACTAGATACATAAATTATTCACATATTATATTTCAATAAAAAAAATATAATTTGTTTTAGAAAATAACAATATTTCTTCTAGTATAGCCTTGCATATAAGTGATGGTGAACTTTGTGGAATTCCTATGAAATGGAAACAAAATAAGGATGAAATCAAATGATTATAAAGTGTTTAATATAATGGAAGAAATAATGAATAAATGAGAATAATCAACACGGAAATATAAATAACTAAACACACATGCCATTTAAATAATAAGGTGAGAAATAATCAATTTTAAATTGTAAATAACTAAAAATCTATGAAATTTAAATATATGGATAAGTAATAATCAATATTTATAGTAAAATAACATAAAATTCATTCCATTTAATCAATAAAATGAGAATAAAATTAATCCACATATTTTTTTCACTGTGAAAATCTCATGGATAGTAATAATTTAATAATGAATGAAATAAATTCTTTATTATCAAAGGTCATGCTTCCCATGAGCATGATACCATTAACATCAAGATCTATCCTCAAAAAGATTAAAAAACTAGGTGAAAACCCATTTGTAGAGGCTATCCAATTGATTCTTCCTATGAGACTATCAATTCATCGAGGGGAATACATTAACCGGTCGTGAACCCATGTCTTGCATTTCCTAATCATTCCTCATTTATAAAATAATAGATTCAATTCATAAACAATGTACCTTATCAAATATCCTTCTGGAGTAATTGATACAGATTTACCATTATTTCTCCAATCAGTGAAATATCTTTCAACGTAAAAACTGTATGTAAAATGGTATATGGTTTATGAAATAATCATATCTATGAAAAATTATATGGATATTTAGGAAAAAATTTATTGTTCAATGAACACAAGAAATAGAATAACTTAAAGCGAAGTTAATGAATATGAAAATGATTCGTGGAAGTAAGTTTTAGTACTGTCCTTTGTAAAAATAACCATATTCCATCTTGAGGAAGAATAATGATGGTATTAATGTAATGTATAACCATTAGAGTCATAATAAAGGTTGTTTTACTTGATGAAATAAAAAACTAACTTTAAAAAAATTCTTAATGAAAATATTCTTTTCAGTATGGAAATCATATTGAAAATTCATTTATTTTAAAATAACTTTAAAAAAAATTATTTAAAAACAAGCTCATAATGACCTGGATCATGATAATAAGAATGTATCTGGGTATATACTAAGAAATACCAGGATCATTCTTTGGGCATTCTTATGTGTGAATACTTCCCCTCTTCCCTTATTGTGTTCTTACCATTCTTCGTGGTGCAACAGTCGGCGATGACACATTGGCCCGGGCACCAGGCGAGATGGACCGTGGCCAAGTGGGTCATGGAATCAGCACAATGTCATGTCACCAGGGCACTGTGGCAGCACCAATCCATAGTGGTGACATGGGCTGCTGGAATGGAGGCCGGCGGCTAGCGGTAGGAGGACGCGGCCACCCAGCCGCGTCAGTGGTGTCATGTGGTGCAAAGTCGTGGTCTACATACCATGGTGGGGGGACCCGCAAATTTCCATGGTTCACACAGAAGACTGGTCCCCATGAGTGGACCAGCTGGCCGAGGAGGCGGTGCCACCCTATCAATGAGTGTTTGTGCGAATCAGATGTCACAAGAAATCCGGGATGGAGTTGAACAGTCTCGTCGAGGTGGGATGGGCTGGTGAAATAAACCGAGCCACTGGGCGGGCCAGGCTGGTGGAGAACCGGAAAACCAATGTGGGCTGGGCTGGATGGGAAACCTGGTCACTGGGCAGCGCAACTAGTTAGAACGAGTTCGACTAAGTTGGACTGGACCAGTTGAGAACCGGGTCCCTGGGCGACCCGGTGGGCGGGACCAATGGCCGAATTGGGCCGGGTCCAGTAAGGCCAAATGGGCTTGAACACTAGACCTCGACCGAACCGGGTCATCCCAAACCCAACCGGGTATGGTTGGGTCTGATGAAATGGGTCGAGTCATGTAGGATCCCTGGCCCGAGTTGGTCGAGTCAGTCCGACTAAGTCAGACCGGGCCCGGATGCAACCAACCCTTGTTTACTAAAACGCCAATGACATTCATACCGAGCGTCCTATTAACATGTTGTCTGCGGCGTTGGAACCCTAGAAACAAGGCATTCATATAGAAATAATCTATGTGAGTTTTCTTGGAAGTCGAGACACATATGTTGGTTTGAGGAGTAGATTCTCCCGGAATCTAGTAAACTAGAGAGCGGGAACCCTACGACTAGTTGTGACTCTAAGGATATGACAATCAGTCCTTAGTGGTCTAGTAGATGAGTGGACCTCAGTGGTCCAACAACTGAGTGGGCCACAATGGTCCATCAGTCGAGCAGACCACTATGATCCAGTAGACGGGTGGACCTCAGTGGTCCAACAGATGCACAGACCTCAGTTGTTCAATAGTTGAGGGGACCTCAATGGTCCAGCATCCAAGTGGACCTTAGTGGTCCATCCAGTGATCACACCCCAGTGGCCCAGAAGCCGAACAGATATCATTAGTCTATCTATCATGCAGACCGTAGTGGTCCAGTAGTCAAGCAAACCTTAGTGGATCATTAGGGATGAGTCCCTTAGGAGTACAAGATGATTCATCTTTACGACTGATAAACTTTACCTTCTATACTTTGAGTTATACTTGGTGGGAGATTTATTTTATTTGTGTTATATCTAGGTGATATTACTATCTGGTATTGGGTAATGGTAGTTCCTTTGTGGTTTGGGGTTCCTACCATGCATTGTGTTACTCACCCCTGTACGGGCTTCATCCGCATGTGTCGTGTCTTGTGCAGGTAATCAACACTTCAATGGAGACATTGGAGGTCTGGGGCCAGGTGGTTCCTAGTGATATGGTATAGATGGTATGTACTTCTATGGATATAGAAATCTACCCTCCACCTACCCATCAGTTAGGGTTTGGGCATACAAACCTTGGTAGCTGTACATTCTTTTGTAGTTTTGGGCATGTATTCTATCCCCTTTTTACTTTTCAGTTATACTGTACTTTCAGTTATTATCTTAGTGATAGTTGTTGTTTACTTGGGGTTTACCTGTCTACAGTTTGATCATTGTGCATGTGTATAGGTTTAATGAAAAATTCATTCTTTTTGGGGATATGCCTATTTGGTGCTAGTCACCAACCCCTGGTCTATAGAAGGAGGGCTTGGGGTAGTCCCGGCATGGACCCTGATGGATGTGCCGTGTCATTATCATATCAATGGATTATGTTGTAGACCAATATGTACCATATGTCTATAATGAAGTCGTTTATGAACATCCAGGAGCTGAAGGATAAAGGGATCAATCCTTTGATTTCGTATTTGAGAAACCATAATCTAATAAGGGTTTGAATAAACCGGATGAGGTGGAGGATTGGATTGATAAGTTCTATTTGTTACTCACCTTCCTAGATATGCATGATAATATTAAGGTTTCATGTGATATGTTTAGACATGAGGGTCCCGATAAGCGGTGGTGGGATTCCGTAATAATGACATATAGGAATGTGGTACTGCATTGGAAGTGTTTCAAGTCACTATTATTCAACATGTTTTTCATGAGTCTCTTAAAATGGAAATGTATTTATATTTCTATTCTATTCAATAGGTATAACATTTTATTTCAGAGTACACCAACCAGTTTTTAGAACATATTCGTTCTTCCATGGTGGTGGTAAACAATGATCTGTTGAAAATCTAAAGTACCCAAAGGGTGTTGGACTTGATATCGGTTCATAATTATTTATATTGAATATTTCATCATATGGAGAGGTTGTAAATAGATATATGATTGATGAAATAAACATGTTATGAAATATTGGATATTCTTTCCCTTTTATTCCACTTAATCGCCACTTCAATGGTGCGTATGGAAATAAGTTGATCTGGACATATCATTTCAATGGTGGGGGATGTGATTCTCAGTAGTGGGTCTCCTCTACCCCGTTATCTACAACCAATATTGTACCCTAAACATGGTATTAGAGTGGGAAGGTTGAGCACAATTTTCATTCTTATTTCCTTCCTATGAAGATGTGAAACCTTGGGGCTAGTAAACCTTACTATAGAGGGTTTTTAACCTATGTTAATACATTATTGTGCTCTGGGATCTTCATCACCAAAGGTCACTGTGGCATAGTCAGAAGCATTAATGTACATAAATTTCTAGCCCCAAGCCTCTGGAGTGTAGAACCTTCACACAGAGGATGAGTATGTGGATAAGGTAGATACATGTCGAGTGATTGTGATAGATACCAACCTTATTTCACATTATACAGTGACTAATTTAATTTACACTAGTCCCTCCATTTTATTTATAACAACCTATTTTTTCATTATTTGAAACATACAATGTAGATCATGACCTCTTCCATGGAGTTAGCGATATGTCTTAGGAAATGAAAAGAGTATAGGTTTTGACATCATTCTTGTTCTATATCGATTTTTAAGTGGAGTTAGTATAGGATTAAAATTTTATAGATCTTGATCTAGTTGATGTTATCATAGAGATTTATTTTCTTGATGCTCATCATACTGAGCTTGGTATTTTTCGTCAACATGTCTTCTTCCATTCTACCAATGGGATTTTTTGGGCATTTCTTGGAGAGTTGGATATGAGGTTTAGATGTTCATGACCTTTCCCCCTAGTTCTCGTGAGTTTTTTTGCACTAATATAGTTTGGACTGATGTTATTTCTTTTTTTGGGGATCTTCCCTCAGTTCCCAAGTATTTTCTTTATGTTTACCTTGATGAATTATTTATTCTTCTACCAGAGATGGAGGTGGAATTTACTATTCATATAGAATTGGGTACGTAGATGATCTCGATTCCATCATGCCATCTGGAACCAAGGGAGCTGATAGAGCTCAAATTTCATGTGGATGATCTGATGATGAAAGGTTTTTTTCATACTAGTGTTTCATTATGGGAAACCCCTAGGATCATTTCAAAGAAGGATATTAGTTCACATTTATTATGCATGGAATATGAAAATTTTAACTTAGTAACTGTTAATAACTTGTATAATTCTCCCTGAGTAGATGATTTTTTTTACTAGAAGCATCAGAAAAAGTTGTATTCAATGATCGATTTTTATTCATGTTTTCATTAGCTCAGAGTTCGGGAGTATGATATACCAAATAGGGACTTTAGAATAAGGTATGGTCGTTATGTATATCTTGTGATTCCTTTCATTCAAACTAATGTTCCTGCATTTTTTTGAATCTAATGAAGATATATACCATCAATATCTCAACACTTTTATATTATTATTAATGGGGGATATTTTGGTTTATTTAGGTTCTAAGTGTGAGCATGGGAACCAAACGAATTTGTATTGTAAAATCTAGAGGAATCACTATATTTATGGAAGCATTTTGATAGGAAACTTATGGATCAAAGAACAGATGTTCTTGGGGAATGTTATCCCTGAAAATGGTTTAACTTTTGATCCAAATAAGATTATGAATGTCTTGTTATTTGAGAAGTCCTGAAATTTCGTTGAGATTAGGAGCATCTATGGTATTTTAGATACTATCATTGGATCATAAAATATTTTTCAAAGCTAGTGTTTCCATTGAATTCACTTACCAGTATTGGGGTGAGGTTACCCTAGGATCCGAATTATTAAACCGCTTTTTATGAGTTTAAGTGTATTCTAATATCAGTTGTTATTCTCACATTATATAGGCTTGATAAGGGTTATAATGTATTTTATGATGCTTCTGGTTCAATTTTCAGTTTCATGCTTATGTACGATGATCATGTTGTGGTGTATGGATCTCGAAAGAATTATCCTCTTGGGAATAATTACCTCTCTAATTATTTGGTGCTTTATTTAGTAATCAATTCACATAAATGTTTGAGGAATTATCTTTTGGGGTGAGATTCATAGTGTTTTATACCCATAATATACTATGTTATTTATTTTATCAAAATTAATTGATTCTCAGATAGATAAATTTTTGGAACACCATTAGATGTTATACTTCGACATCCCCTACACCCTAGGGAGGGGGAGGTTTTCATTGGGAATACTCTTAATAGGAAAGTTCCATCACATGCTATTTTGGAATCGAAGTAAGAGTGAAACATGATGGGACACTTTTCTCAGGTGCATCTAGATGGTTAAGAGGATGATCCATTCATGGATATGACTATTTTTTAGTTATCATTATCTCTTCATGATTCTATTCTAAATATTATGAAGTATGATTATGAGTTCAAAATAATAAAATAAATCCATTATGGATGGAAGATGTTTATAGTTAGTGTCTACCTTATGATGGTATTCTTTGATTTTGGTATTTTTTATCATCCCAGTATCTGTAAGGATTTTAGTAATGTATGACTATCATAGTTCATCATGGTTCATTCATATAAGAACTATGAATTTGTATAATAAAAAGATATTGTGTTTCTAGTGGCTGGGTTTGAAGAGAGACATTGAAGATTATGCGCCCTACTGTTACACCTACCAACAGGTATAGAAAACATATCTGAAACATTCTAGTTTTCCCTATCCTATTCTGCTGCTAGTTTGGAAACTGGATGGGGGTGTCCATGTACATATTTGTTGGATTAAAATGGACCTACTTGTGAAATTATATTTAGGTGGGGATTTATAGCTTGAAAAAATAATCCAATTTCATTCTGATCAGTGACCCAACTAAGATTGAAGATTTGGTTAACCTCTATGTGCAAGAGGTTTTGAGGTTACATGGGGTTCCCACAACCATTTTTTTGGAAATGGATATGAGGATAACAAATTTGTTATTAAAGTATCTCCAACATGTGATGGTGACTCATTTTCTGTTTGGTATATATTACCATCCACATATGTATTGTCAGATGGAGTATACTATTCATATCTTGGAGGATATTCTCCAATCCAACATGATGGATTTTGGTGGATCGTGGGATGACCCACATGGGCTTGTTATTTTTTCTTATAATAATAGATTTTAGTTTTTGATCATAATGGATCCCTTAGAGGTTTCTTATGGTCACCAGCGCAGACAACCTCTTTATTGGGAAGATGTGGGAGAGGCCTCTCTTATGGGGCCATGTATCATTTAAGATACATTAGCAGGGATTCAGGATATTAAATGGCGTACTGTCAAAATACAGATTTGGCATTAATATTATTTAGATCATTAATTCCATAACATGATTTTTTACATGGGAGAATTAGTTTTATTTTAATTATCTCTTCATTTTGGTCCATGTAGGCTTGGGAAATAGGGAAATTTGGCTCTAAGATATGTTGGTTAATTTGATTACACTATGCAGCTTGGTTGTAGAGTGCATCAGTTGCTATTACAATGTTAGTTTGTAGGTATCCAAAATGTTTTACACATATCTCCACTCATAATGTAACATCCTAATGCCTATTTTTCTTGATTTGGGGAAATATTGAGTTAGAACCATTTTTTATAATTGTAGTGTGGAAAGTGGAGATCAATGATTCATATATAAAATTTGTACAAGGTAATTATATCCATTTAATAAGTTTTTTATCATGAAACTAATCATATTGTCATGAGACATTGGATCATGGATTATAGATGAGGGAGGAGTGGCTTCGCCTCTTTCCAAATAACCCTTATTCCACATGACTTTCCAAGGATGATAGGTCTTATATTGTCGAGATGGCATAATCATGGATAGAAAAGGTATGGTTATTTTTGGATTATTTTTTTGGGTTAAGAGGTTGTTTTATTTTGTTTGGGATATTTCTATAGAACCTAGGATGAATGATTCATTCGATGCACTTTTACATCATGAATATGATTCAAAAAACGAATATGTCTCTAGGTGGAGGTCATGAAACTAGTTTAGAGCGTGAAAAACATACATGTTTTTGAGCATGTTCAGCTCATAAAAAGTCTAATCAAGGTTTTTTAGGTTGAGTTGAAACCTTTTTCTATGTACATGGGTTTTGAAGGATTCACACCATGAATCAATATTTCACATGTAATGCCCCGACCCCAGTTACCTAGAGTCGGTGCATTATTTTAATACATTGGCATGATTACAAGGAATCAAGTCACGAAGGACCGATCGGTTTAGAAATCTTGGAAAATAGATTATATAAATTAAAATTACATTACAATTTCAAACATAAAACACAAAGTAAATTGTTCTTTGAGAACACCATAATTCCCTTTAGCTTAACCCTGCATATCAATCATAATACACTTCTTGGAATCCTAGGAAAAATAAAACATTGAAAGGGGTGAGCTCAAATGCTCAGTAAGGGTAAGCAATACAACGGAAGATAACATAAATATTAAGCATGGAGAATAATTGAAACCACATGCCTTTAAAAATAATAAAAAAGAATACTATTATGGAAATAATATGATATGAGTAAATAAAGCCATAATAAAACATAATGATGGGTATTCTATTAGTTGAATGACCACATGAACCATCAATATTATTTCTATAATGAGGGAATGTATAATGTCGGACATTCTGAAACATTTTGTCAAGGCCTCAGCCAAGACGTCTAAAAATGATTATGGCCTCGGCCAAAACCACATCTCAAATTGGGAAAGGGCCTCGGCCCATTCCATGTCTAGTTGTCTCATGAGACATACCGATGCATCGAGGAGCTATAGAGGGCTCCACCCGTCACTTATTAAGTCCAATACATTCCTCATATGAAAAGGTTTAAACATATTATAAATATTCGTATTAAAACTAGCATACGAAATGTCAATACTTTAACCATAAACCATGAATGGTATAAAAACAAAACATCCACAGTCAAACATATCAGAAAACCTTCAATAAAATATGGAAGGTTTATATCATAATAAATCAACTTCCAAACAAGTTTAAAATCCATTAATGGATGTTGACATAGATGAAAATGATTTGTAAAAATCTTTGAGAGAAATATCCCTTTTTCATGAAAACATTTAAAATTTACACAATTTAGAAAGGAAGACATTTAAAGACTTTTTTGAATCAAAGTTTCCCACACCACTTTGAAACTTTTGAAAGGAATTAACATTTTTAAAACATTCATGTCCATATAAATAAATCCTTAAAAACCATTTTGAAAACATGGACATTAATGAGAATTATTTAGAAGAACAAATATTTTAAACCTTTAATATGATTTTTTAGTAAAAAGTACCTTAAGAATAATACCTTTGAAATATATTTTATGAAACATGGACATGGATAATAAATATGTTCCAATAAATACTTACATAAAAATAACCTCAGATAATAATGAGATTGTGAAATTAACCCTTACCAATTTGGTAACTTACGAAACATACACCGCATGAAAGAAGTATCATACAATGAATATGTAAATACACATAAATTAAAGTGTATTACAAAAATAATACAATTATGGGTAGTACATACACCACAAAAAAGGTAATAGTGGCAATATGGCATGAATCTCACGGGAATAAGGAGTGAGATGAAAACCCCTTACCTTGCACTTTCCTTTAGTCGAGGGTACGTTTAACCTATTGTATGAAGACTATAGTATATTATTAAATTATACCATAACCATATTAATATCTATGATATCATAAATTATTCATTTATTACTTTATACTACCCGTTTAATAATAATTTCCATTTTATATTAATATTTCGAGTAATAATCGCTTTCTTTATCATACGTGTTTTAACTTATTACTCTTGATTGTATCACAAATATCATGATTTAAATAATTCAGGAATATAAAAAATGATTTATATATCATATATATTTAGAATATAAATATGTATAATAGACATATATAGGAAATGGAAAACACCGTTTATGGAGACGGTAGTTTGTACGTACGCATAAATGTTGTTTCAGTTTTCATATAGTATTGAATGAAAGTAAGTGAATAAGATATATGTAGGTACATATATATATATATATAAATATATATCCATTAGAAATATTATGTCATATATTACATTCTTATTAGTAAAATATATTTTTATAATCGTCGATGAATGGTGAACTTGGAAATGAATCTAATCGCGTCGTGGAGACGGTAATCCACACATACGCACAAGCAAAATATCATTCTTATAATTTTAAAATAATATATAATTGGATGGTATATCATGTATAAAAAATCCTTATCATGTTATATTTATTATTACATAAAATAAACATCATTATTATACCCATCCAAATAATAATGTATTGAATAACAATTACACCACAACGTGGAGACGGTAAGCCGTACGTACGCACGTATGGTGCCATGTCATTCAAAGTGTGGATAGAATAATGAATTTGGTTGTACCATAATTATAATAACATCACAGTATATAAAATATAATGGAGTTATTATTTTTTAATGTAAATGAAAAATAAAAAGGAAGTGGAAGAAGAAAGGAACTTGAAAAAGGGTGGTGAAATCATTACCTCTTCTTCGAGTTCTTCCTTTTGATTTGATCAAAAGGGAACATTAGGTTGGGTTTCTGATCAAACTCAGTCATCTTGGTTGAATTGAGGGAAGTTGATAGAATATTTGGGCAGGGGTTGGCCGATCCAAAAGGATTTGGAGGTGTGAATTTGAGAGAAGGTGATGTGCCCTTTTATAAGAGGGGTGAGTGGTACCTTGGAAAAAACTTAAAATAATATTTTACAATAAATTCATATTCGATTTATAATGGATCCAAAGTGACTTATTTCAAGGTCAGGGTGGGTATGGGTCTAAATCATCTCAACCAATATGTTTTAGACAAGTTTAGGTTTCCATTTTAACCTTATCATTTAGATTTAACTCTAAGTTAAATAAGTTAACTTTTACCGCGTCTTCTTATATTCTTACAATATATGGTTAATAAACTTACTATATGCTACCAATATAACCCAAATTGGTTTATTAATGTCATATATATTATTATATATGTCTTTTGGCCGAACCATAGATTTTTAGGACCATTATATCAATTAATAATATAATATTTGTTTTAAAAACTATTTTATGTCAATTTTGACACTATTTGGTATTTTTTTTGTTAAAATAATAAAAGAATTATTACTTAAAAAAAATACATTGAATCAATCCTAACATTTAATATTCACCTATAAAATTTGTGTATGTCATAAAAACATTGAAATTATATTTATTTTAATATTTATAACAGCATTTATTTGATTCTTTCAATAATCAGGTAATTACTGCATCATCATTGTGTCATTAATAAATTTAATTATTTAATCTCTAAAAATTATAAATAAAATACAAACATGTAGAATTTTTTTTAAAATTTATAATGAATATTTATAGTTGAAATTATCTTATGTGTAACCCAATATTAGAAATGATTTAGCTATTAAACTTTGATTTTAACTCTTTTAACTCTTCTTTCAATTAAATAATAATAAATGTCCTAATCTAATCCAAGTGGACCTAAATGATAAAAATTTATTCCCAAGGTTGTTTTTGGTCTAGATACACTTTTCCAATAGAATTAGGACATGTGTTAGGGTAATATTAATATCATTTTTACCCTTAATTACCCTATTTACTTTTAACTGTGGTAAATAAAAGTAAACAGTTACTATTCACCAAAAAATTATTTTCATCTCATTGAACCAAATTTTACTCCTTTAGATTAACCGTGTTTCTTGGATTTTATAAATTCAACTCACAGAAGCGGTAAAATTATGTTTTATGTGAATTTGCAAAAACTCCTTGGAGGTGGGTAAAAGACGGTAAAAAGTTCAATAAAATTTTGTATATCTAAAATTAATATAAAATGACTCCAATGAATTAAATTGAACTTATATAGGTATTATCTATCTATTTTGACCTAAAATAAATTTAAATAAAATAAATAATTATTTAAATAAAAAGTAGGTTTTAACCAATAACTCAGTGTTTTTCGCTATTCATAAAAAATTGAATGTTTTCAGAAAAATACCAAAGATTCACCCTAAACTAATTTTGATATTCCGAATCCAAAAATGATGTTTATTTTAACAAATTAAAAACAAATAAGTTTCATTAATTAATTTAAAATTTAATTCCCATTGTCAAAACAAAAAAGCAGGTTTTTGAGAAATAATAACTATCAATAGATTGACACTTGTTTATGTGCAATTTCAAAGTGAAATTACTCCCAATGAACGATATTTAATTAAATGGTAAAAATATAATATAATTATACTTTAAAACCAATAAAATGTATAATTTATCACTATAAATTATTTTGATTAAAAAAGTTCTTTTTAGTTAAAATTTATTATTTTTTACTATTCACCCAAATATGAAAGTTATCAAAAAACATCAAAAATTCATCGAAACTAAATTTTTATATCCTTATTCTAAATAAGAAGCTTATTTTGTCAAATTTTATATATAAAAGTGTCAAATATTTGATCTTAAAAAGGTTTCCATTAAAAGGATGTAAAATTTCATTTTTTTAAAATACTTCTTTTATCTGAAAAAAAGAATTTGTTCTTATATTACGTCTAAGAAACTCATAATATGGATTCTAAAATTATAAGGATTATATAAAATTCCAAATTTAGTTAATACTATTCATATTCACTTTTGAACAGCTAGTTTGGTAAGTCGTGATGCGCTTGAACTCGGTGTTGCGTGTAGTGGAAGTTATTGAATTACTTTGAAGAAATAACGTACTATGATATATTGGGGTGTTACATAAAATCTTGAAATTTTCATGATATGTAGGTTTTATGAACTGAAAACATTACTTCCAATCATTATATAAATTTTTAGGCTTTCCTATCAAACCCTAAGAAGCTTTAGATTTATTTTTGGTTGATCTATTTCCATTAATAGATATCCCTCTAGAATTATGTATTTGTAAAGGATTCATTGCTTCTACCAAGAATACTCTCTTTCCACTTCTTCACATACATTGGTTGTAGTATTGGAAATGCAATGAATTTTGCATTTATTGACCCTATGGTGACATTGTTTTTGATCCTTTATAGATCCATGGTGTTATCATATCCCATAGGATAACTCTCATGTTGGGTGTGGTGTGGCATGTGTGTTCTTTGAGTTAAGTGTAGGTTTATCTTCTTTGAAAATTGTTTTTCTTATTGAATTTGTTCTATGATATGGGATTCAATTATAGGGCCTCTATGTTTTCCATGGTTTTCCTTTTAGTGTTGGTTTATTCCATTGTATTCAGGGGAAATCTCATTTTGAGGTTGGTGATTTCCACTCTATCCTTTTTAAATGAACATTGAATTCTCCAATTCTATAACTTTTTTAATATATAATGTTTCTTGATTTTTCCCTTGTGTAAATGGATTTGAAATAAAATATGGGTTTTCCATTGGTTTTTGGTAATGTAAAATGTGTGATTTCCATGTGTTGTGATTTTTTTTTCAATGTAGGATTCATAAAAGAAATTGATTGTGTGGAATTTAGTGTGAAATTCCCTTTAGAAATTGATTCTAGAAAGGAATCACTTGTGAAGGATTGGTTTCTTAGGTTTAATGTTTAACATAAGGCCTTCAACCCTGTGTTTTCAGGGGTTAACTTATGGGGTGTTCCCCCACTACCTATGCCTGTTGTTCTAGGGACCTAATATTGATATTATTTAGGGTTTACTCTTGGGGTGTTCCTATGCTCCCTAGGCCTGGCTTATATCATCAGTGAAAAATTATATTTTCATGTGCATTTTTTTACTTTTAAAAATAACTTTTTAACTAATGATTATGCACGCTAAATTTTAAATAATATTCTCAACATCAGTTTTGTTAAATCAAATTTATAAACATTAACTAAAAATCAAATTTATGGGGCCTTTCAAAATCAGTTTTTATTAACGGACATTGAAAATACATTAACATGTCAGCTTTATAAGAAAACCAAAGTGGAAATTATAACATGGAATTTTTAAGGTTGTTTTTTGTAAAACTGATGTTAAATGTATTATTATTTCAATATGTAAATATTCCTAAAGATTTCAAGCATAGTTTTTATAGAATAATGACATTTCAATTCCACCTTGTAACATATTTTATGACTATAATCCTCTATTTTATGTAATAACTGATGTTGAAAGTAACCCCTATTGTCATTCAAAATTAATTTTTATAAAAAATCAATTCAGAAAGATCAATAGTTTTTCCCATATGACTTAATAAAAAACCAACATGAAAATGATGATGTGTCATATAGATTGAAGCAAGGACCTATCTTTGGAGCTGGTGTGAGTCATGCTGCTATGGATTCAACTGATCATGGAGGCAGTACTAAACATGGAGGCAGTAATGGGGCGATAGGTCCTGCAGTTGAATCAACGAGCTATGGTTAAAGTGTATCAATGTAGTGTTTTACTTGTAGGGAAGATGCTGGATTGGTCAAAAGTGTGTTTTCTAGGCCTAAGGAAGGTGAGATGCAACTGAATTCAGAATATGTTGGGAAAATCACTGTTGAAACTAGTCCTTGTCTGGCTGTCTAGGTTCCTAATCTATAGCTGCAACCCAAGGGTGGATTGAAGGTTATAGTTGCTACTTGAAACAGATTCCAAGAGATGGACCATGATGAGACTCCTCATGATGAAGAGAGTTATCATATGGAGGATGGTAAAAATATACCGCTTGTTTTAGTAGGTGAAATGTAGGAGAATAATGGGCCTCCCTCTCAGGAGGATGGAACTGGAAAAGGAATTCTGTAGCATGGAATACTGGATGGTCATGATGTTTTGGAACAACCAAAATTTTTAGAAATAATTGACAATAATTGTCAAATTCGGACGGTACAGGGAGAGAAAGATGGAAATCATGAGGTGCATATCCTGGGAAAATAGGGGGATTACTCTGATAGTGATAAAGAGAATGATGGTGGCCTAATCATGCCTTCATACAGTGACATTGTTCATATTGGGAGGATGAAGATGAACAAGAATAAAGATGTTATGACTGTTCCACCACGATGAAGGCCCAGAAAGGACTACTCCTATCTGCCAAAGCTGGTGTCCACTATGTCTTCTACTGGAAACACAAGGTTTCTATCCTTGGAGCGGTTGAATCTGAGAAGGAAGTATGCTAAGGTCCTGAACCATTATGAATGCTCAGAATGGGAATCAATGACTTTGGAGGAATATTTTTACCAAGGATGTGGTGAAGGGTATTGTTTTTATGATTTGAATTTTCCTGTTTTGGATTTTGGTACTTGTTTACCATCTTTTTCATTTATTATTGTTAATAGTTTGGGGGGCTATCCTATGACTAACCATTCTGGTATATACCCCAAAATATAAAACCTATAAAATAGAATACAATAGTGATATATCATATACAATAGATAAAATACCTCTAAAAACAAACATAATTTTAAAAAATAGCTGTAAAAATATTTTATATATAATAGTTTTTTAAACTATTAAAAAAAGGCACATTCTTAAAAATAATAATTTAGAAATACTTTTTTGTCGATAAAGTATTCAATGAATATCATTAGGTTGATAAAACATACTATTGATCTTGTTTTAATAGTAAAAAGGATGAAAAAATGTAAACTTAATCAACCAAGAAGCACTGTAGGGAAGTAATTAAAGGTCAATTAATCAAAGAAGAATAATTTTAAGTGTAAAAGAAATTAATAATGAAAAGAATAGTGTAAAAAAAATTAGATAACGAAAAATAGTACACACAATTTGTATGCATGGTTGGAGATATCATTCTCCAAACCATGTGAAATGATCTGTAATTATTTAGTAAGTTTAATTCACCTATTTTGTGAAAAAAATTCATTATTTCAATTATAATTTTTTTGAGTCATGTTAGACACTAAAACTCTTTTATTTATGGTGAAGTTGAACTTATAAAAATCGTTTAAAGAGGTATAGTAATTTTATATCTTATCTCATTAGAAAATATTATAAATACCCAAGATATTAAATAACTAAATATTTTATTTTCATAATTAATAGGAAAAATAATTTAAATTCATAACCAATATAATTATTTAGTTATATTACACAATATTAAAAATTGAATTATTGGTTTTGAATCTATATTTAGCTCTAAAATTATATGTCCAAAAAATATTAATAATTAATATAAAATAGTTAATATCATGCCTATTTAATAAACCAAAAAAATATAATATGAACTAATAACACACACCCCAATAAATCCAATTAAAATATTTTAAAATTCAACTACCCTATAGGAACATTTTTAAGTACTAATTCTCAACAATAAGGAGTTTTGTTACAAAACGCCCAAGAATTATCAATATTACTTTTATATAAAAATAAAATCCATTCATATTAAAAAATTGAAATTTTTAATCCCAAATAAAACTACCTCTTCTTTGACTTAACATGAATTTCAAAATTCATCAAATTGAATCAAAAACCATTTTAATCTATCATTAATCTAATGAAGTATATTTTATATTTTAGAGACTAAATTTTGAAATTAAATTTAAATTATGAATCAACTTAAGTATTGAAAACCTATTGTTATTTAAAACCAATAATATTTAGATTAAAATAGAATAGAAAACGATAAATAACTTTTTACAAAATAAGACATAAAAAAATATCATAAAAAATAGTGAAACCCAAACACTAACAGTGTTCATAAATTTATTTCAAAATATTATATAACTAACTTATATTGATATTTTAATAAAAAAATTACACATATATAATGAAAAACATAAATTTAACCCAACCAAAAATAAATATATAATTGAATCTTTGTTCTGATTATCATTATAAATTAACTATAAACTCAACCAATTGAATAAAAAAGTAACGAAACATTTAAATCAAACAGAACTTCATTTTAAAATTTTATTCAACAATATAAAACACATTTTATAAAAAAATAAAAAGGTTTTGAACACTTTTATTTAGAAAATGTTAAATTAATCATAAAAATTTAAAAAAACCTCAACAAGCATCAGGAAACTTATTAAGATTTAAATGTAAATAAAAAAAAATATTTTTACTCAAATAAGATCATTCCTATGGGTTTTAAAATGAATAAATGAAAAAAATATTTATATATAAAAAACCAATTCAACTGCAACAAAACAAAAATTTATATTAGGAAACAAATTTAAACAATTCCTCTAAAATCAGGTTTATTTGGATACAGGAATCTGTATCTTTGATAAATTTATTTATAAAATGTAATAAATAAAAAAATTAAGTTATTCAGTTTTTATTTCATAATTTTTATCAAGACAAACATGTATTGAATTTTACAGTTTTCTTCCATTAAATAAAAAATTATACCATTAAACCTCTAAAAACTAATGGTTTATAAAAAAATCATTTTTAAAACCACATAAATTTAATAACATTTAAAATTTACACTCAATAGTTGGTTTATATGATTAAAAAACATGAAGTTCAAAGTAAAATATTAATATAAATAACTATATCAAATTAAGATGTCATCATAGTTTTGATTATCTCAAAGATGAACCTTCAAACAAAATTAAATCATTTCTCCATTCCTTTTGGATGATGAGACATCAGTTATGAATCTTTAAATTGAAAATATAAACCTACACATGTAAATATATTAAAGAAAAAACTTATATTATCTAATATAAAAAGTATTTACCAATAATTTTATGTAAATGAATACTAGAATGAGGATAATTGTTAATTTTAATGATAAAATGTTTTGTGTGAGAAACTTTTATTATCATCATCTTTAATTTTTTTAATTTTAACAATACAAACAATAATATAATTTTACATTTTTTCTAAATTAAATAATGAATTAAACCATAAAACCCCAAACCAAATCATGGTTCTGAATCCCCCATTTTTAAAATCATGAAAATTAAATAATATTTCAAAAATTCACTTAATGTCAAGGTTATAATATTAATAGACATGAATATTGAAACAATATATTAATATAACTAACCATATTAAATTTTCTCACCATCTTAGTTGTGATTATCCCAAAAATGAATCTTAAAACAAAATGATTAAATTTCACCGTTCCTTTTTCATGATGATATTATGGTTATGATTAATTAACATGAAAATATAAACCAATATAGTTATATAAAAGGAAAAACAAATATTATCTAATATAACATATATTTACCTATAATTTCATTTAATTGAATTTTTTTATCTTATGTGTTGACAATTGATCATTGTTAAACATTTTCCATAACTTGTATTTTAATATTTCAATTATCAAAACCACTATAAATAATAACAAATAAGAGTAAATAACTTATAAAAAATAATAAACCCTAGTTTTTTTATCAATTTCCTCAAAGATTTACGTACTCTATCTAAAACCCTAATAAAAATAAATCATGACCCCTATAAAATCCAATAAAATATAACAACTAGTAACAGAAAAATATTTTAAATAGTTATTTCTTTTACTATAATTAAATGAAACATATGTGCAATATCTGAAACATATAAAAACATAATATAAAAAATTACGCAAAATACGATTGTATAATTACCCATTTTATTAATATAATTTAAAAGATACATACATTATAATCTAAAATTTAACCGAACAAAAAAAATAGTTTGCAAATAAGAAACCAATAAAAACAAATGGAATATACTATATTTAGGAAAAAAATTATTTTTTAGTCACTAATATTTTAAACATTAAATAAAATAGACATACCATATACATTAAATGTTCACTATGATTAAAAAATAGTTTGAAAACAAAATTTGAAGACGAGTATGACATTTTTTGTAAAACCAAACCTTATCACAATTCTATAATTAAAATTAATGCGATAATATTATAAGAGTATATTTTTATATAAAACCGAAAATAATTAATATTTCTTACCCTATCAAATTAATTTTATTCCCAGTTGTTTTTATCTCAAATAGAATTCTAAAAACATTATTGTATTTCATCCATCATTTTTGATTATGACACTATGGTTATATATAATTAAAATTAAAATATAAACCAATACACCCTTAATTATATATATAAGATAGAACCTATATTATCTAATAGAAAATCAATTTATAAGTAATTTTATATAGTGTAATTTATTTTTCTATAAATCGAAAGTTGATGATTGTTAAACCATTTCAATGACCTTTATTTTAAAATATAAACTTTCAAAACACGTATAAACTATAATAAATAATAATAAAGAACATTCTAAAATAAAAAATACTACCTTTTTTAACAAATTTAAAAAATTATTTCCATACTTCGCCTAATTTACTAACTTAAGACAAAGAATAACTCAATAAAATCAAACAAAATATAGAAACTAAATGAATTTTTTTTTCATAAATACTCAGTTAATTGAAATTAATTAAAATAGAAATACCTAAAACGTCTATAACATTTGAAAAAAAAGATATTATACAATTTTAAAGAAAAAAAATTTGTATAATTTCTCATTTTTTGAATATTTAACTACAAGAGACATACCTAACAATTTAATGTTCAATGTAGTGTGGTGATTTGTTTTATATCCATTACCATTTATTTACAAGATAAACACCCTAAAAAAAATAAAAATAATATAGAAACATAAATAAGAAAATAATTATCTAAATACTCATTTTTTTTAAAAATTAAATAAAAGAAACATACCTGATAATTTAAATCACAAACATACATATAAAATAGTCTTCAAAAAAACTATTAATATGGGTTTTTTTCTTCATTCATATATGAATCATTTTCATTGAAAATATAAAATCAAAATGAATTTTATAAGATTAATAACTAAAATATTTTTATGTAAAACAAAAAATAGTAAATACTAGTAACCTTATTTAATGTAGTGGTAAACCCATTTTTTATTATGTCATAAAAGAATCTTAATATGTAATAACCACATTCCACACTTATTTTTGATGATAAAACCATGTTTATAAAACATTAAGTTGGAAATAAAAAAAACATAAATATGTAAACAAAATATTAACAAATATAAAATATATTTAGCTTTATTCCACATATTATATTTGCTTTGGATTCTTTATAAACAAGTGATCTTTGTTAAGCATTTTCCAGGAATTGTATTTTCATATATTCCACCAAAAAACACGTATAAAAATAATTATTTTATATAAAGAACATATAAAAATTAATAAAACATACTTTAATAAGAAGTTTCTAAATGTTTTTATGAACACCACATAATTAACCATGAAATTTTTTTGGCCTTGTGTATATATGGAATCCATGACACTTAAACTACTAGTTATTAACTGAACTTCATAATCTCCCACTAAGTCCTATATAACTAGGACCCCTCTTTGACATAACATACACAATTCATTTCTTCATATTCTGGGGAAAGGAAACATAATAAACGGAAATCTTGTATTCTCAATTAATCTAAAAAATAGAGATATCATTATAAAATCCGCATAATGTTTTAAGGGCATGAAGATAACATTTGAAAAAAATACCATATATATAATATTTTATAAAATTGTGTCATGGAATAAATCTTAGAATTTCATAAGACATGAATCATAATTGAATATAGTAACTTAATCAATCAGAGCATATCATGGACATAATACAAATATTTGTGGCATACCCATAATAATAGAAAATCAATCATTTAGTATAAAAGGATCATTTACAAGAAAATCCTAGTGTAATGGGATAACTCACAAAACCATCTATGTATTCCTGGATCACTCCTAATGTTATCATAGTTGAAAAATTTCTTAATTAACAGGGATTAGTCCCAATTCGGGTCTTTATTATTTCATAAGATATCAATATTTACCCAATTCATTAGAGGACTATATAATTTTTGAATGGCCTCTAAAATAATGAAAATCATATAGATGTGTGAAAAAATATTATAAAATAATCATCATATCATATATCATGGAAATAAAATTGTATTCATAACCATTTCATCATATCATAATGCATGTTAAAGAAAATGGTTAATAAAAATAACATCTTTTCATCATAGCATATCCCATTGAAAGGATACACGTTCCATAAAAATATTTTCATAATGATCATAAAACATAAGGAAATGTTAAGGTTGATTTAATTTAATTATATTATGAATAAATATTAGGAATCTTCAAAGGATTACATGTTAGATGTAGAATGATTTGAAAAGATCATTTGGAATATTTTCAAGGGAAAATATCCATTCCAATTTCAAATCACATATTTAATATATGATAATTTCTAAAATAGTAAATAAGAAATTTAATTTGAAAATAAACATTAATATCTTTCAAGGAACCATTGAATCACTGAGTGGTCACGATGGTGTAAAATTATATTCATTTTATTAATGTTAAAAAAAATATTCATTTCAGATTTTCAGAAAAAATAAAAATTTATGTTGTTCAGAAAATAGTATGAAGAAGGATTTTAAATAATTTTTTAAAAATTAATTAAAAAGTAAATTTTGTTATAATAATAATAATCTAATAATAAAAACATTCATGAAATAATTTTTAGAAAAAAATAAATAAGGAAGTTAAATGGTTTTCAATCGAAGAGAGAAATATAATCGACTTTCTTCAAAAATATTCTTTGACACCATAATACATAAAGAGAGGAAAATGAAACGAAAACATGTAATTTATAGAAATAACTAGAATATATAAAGATCCATGAATTTCATGAGACAAATATAAAATTATTTTATTAACAGAAATATAATCATTAATAATCCTGATAAACAATGAGATTGTAACATAAAACCCTTACCACTTTGGTAACATTTGAATTGTAATACCCATGAAAGAAAGAACATTATATCGATTAGTATATAGAATAATTTTCATGATAATGATCATAAAAAACTTTATTTTTTAGTATATACACCATAAATAAAGATCACGTGGTGAATATAAAATGTGTCCCATGATAATAAAAGTGAGAAAAATATCTCATACCACAAGTCTCTTATCCAGTCGTACACATTCAAACATATTTTATAAAAATTATAATTTTATTATTAAAATAATATAGAATCTTAATCATATATATAATAAAATATAGGATTAATTATAACCCTTTTATCACCCATTTATTATAAATTATTATTTAAAACATTGTTCTCAGTGATACCTCATTCACTTTTCATGTATGTCTTTGTTTGGTAGATTACAGTCCTTGTAAATTGATAATGGTTAAATCACCACAAAAGTGTTATTAATTATTTAAATATAAAATATTATCAATATATACATATTTATAGCCATCAAAAAAAGTTATAGGTAGGAAAATTAATTAATCCTTTATAGAGACGGTAGGTCATATGTACGCATGAACATTGTTTCCATTTTCTGGATGGATGAAATGAAATACATGTAAATATTAATTAAAAATTATAGAGACATTTTTATGTCATATATATAAATTATATATTCATTAAATAATTCCTTATTACCATCCATATCAAATTAAAAATAATGATTTATAATAACACATTGTGGATGTGGTAGTGCACGCGTACAGACGAGCGACATTATCCCTTGTCAAAGTATTTGAATGTAAGAAGATAGATATGTATTTATAATTAATTAAGAATAAATTTTTCATAATTATCATAAATTTACATAGAATCCATCATTATCCGACCAATAGATGTGCTGACGAAATATGAATTAAATCGGTTCACAAATAAGTAGTTCACTGTACACACGATCGATGGTTTTGTTTTCCATTTGGTGGAACAAAAAATATAAATAGGTTATTTTATTAACATAATAATATCATATAATATTGAATATATGGTTGTTATTATTTCATTATATTTTAGAAACATTAAAGGGATGAAGAAGAATAAATAAAATAAAAAAAATCTATTGATAATGGTTCCTCTTCTTCGGAAAATATCTTCAAGAAAAAACCTAAATGCTTCCTATGATGGATTTCCAATAAAACCATATAATCTAGGAAATGGGAAGGTAAGTAATTAATTTATCTTTTTGGGTCTATTGATTCAATAAGGGTTTCCTTATTACTTTTCCCTTCATTCATACTTGGGGGAGATTGTTGAGTCAATAAGGTTCTCTTATGACTTTACCATTCCTTCTTGTTTTGAAAATCACAAACACCTTACCTCAAGGAAAATTTCATTTTACCCTATGTTTTACTTCTATAAGGAAAAATTTCCTTCCCTAAGGAAATTTTTCCTTACCTTGTTTCCATTGATCATATTTTTTCTAAGTGTAAAATTCATTTTCATGTCTAAAAACTCGGAATCATATAATAATTAAATAAAAGGAAATCTATTTTCAGGATCCCAATTCAAGTTCCAAATTCTATGAATTCAGACTCCGAACTCTTCTGAGTTCTTACTCTGAGTTCTCATGATTTCAGACTCCGAACTCTTATGGGTTCAGACTCCGAACTCTCTGTATTCCGACTCAGAACTCTTATGAGTTCTGACTCCGAATTCTAATGAATTCTGACCCCGAACATTGTAAGTCCTGGCTCTGAATTCAAAATAATTTTGACTACACAATTTGTTAGTCCTCACTCTGAATTCTAATGAATTTTGACTTCGAACATTGTAATTTCAGACTCCGAATTCTCATGAACTCTGACTCTGAACTTTTTCAGTTCAGGTTCCGAATTCTTGTGAATCCAGATTCTGAATTTTATTGAAATTCAGACTTTAGAATTCTATAGAGTTCAGGTTATGAATTCCTAGAAAATAGAATCCAAATATCCTTGTATTACAGACTCTTAATTCATTTTTGGTTAGACTCTGAACTTTTATATTTCCTTACATTCCAAATATTGGATTCTAGTTATGTAACCATGTTTTTTCTTACACTTGTTTTTTTTCTATAAAATGATTTCATGATTTCAGTTACAAACTAACCATTGTTTGAGTGACACGTGTACCGGTCCCTACGAAATTCTAGCAAAAATAAGACCACTGGAGGAGGAAAATGACCATTGAAGTCGTGCCTATAAATAGGAGCTCATTTGAAAGAGCCCATAACATAGATGATCTATTCTATGACTCTAGAGATTATATATTTTTGATGTGATTTCTAGAGAGAGACTCTCATGCTTAGTGTGTACTAAACTTCCTGTTCAGATTTTCTTTTTGTGACTCTGATTGTTGTTGTGTAAAATCAAGGGCTTTCGGGGATAGGAAGATAGAGGTGCCGACTACCTTGAAGTTGAGGGCTTCATTACTGAGGTAGATCGAGGTTCTGACTACTTTGAAGTTGAGGGATTCTAGGGAGAGCAAGACAGACTCCGATATTGGTATCGAGGGCTTACCCTGGTGTGGGTAAGACAAACGTTCTTGAAAGTATAAATCAAGGGACCTTTATCTAATATTGTTGGATACCCTTCTCTTTGGGTTAAAAGATTTACTACTTGTTACTTGTTATGTTACAAGTTTCCCACTACATTTATATTGTTGAGGAAAGTATAACTATCTTATAATTCATTATACTTGTACTCTGATTTAGTAAGATTCTATATGCTTTAAGGTAGAATATCTATCTAAATAATCCATTCCAGCAATTCAATTAAACAAAATCACTCTAACACATGGAATAATAGGAAAACCATCTTGTATTGAACCTATTAAATTAAATTCATTATTAATAGGCTTACTCTAACTAAGAAAGTGCCAAATCAAGACATGGGTGGATTAACAGAGGAATATGCAAAGTAAATTTACATGGCACACCCCATGGGTGGACTGGGTTGGGGAAACAAAATCCAATGAATCATATAGAAACTAAAGAGAACCCGAAAAATGTTGCATTTCAAAAAATTCAATTATTCAATTAACTTTTAGGGACACATAGAAATTAAGGAAGAAGACACAATTAAAACTCTCTTTATAATGGACTAAACCACTCTTGAAAATTATAGGCCACCTATCGTAGGTCCGAAGTAGAGTTATCATCCATTATCATCTTCTAATTTGACTCATATGAGATGAAAAATGAATGGCAGACAATGAACCTAAAAATAGGGCAAGTTAGATTTCACCTAAATATAAAATTTAATACCAAAAAAATGGATAATACAATAAAAGGAATTGAGTAATCATTGATGCAGTTCCAAAGATACTGACAGTGCGTGATTCTAAGTTTATATAGATAAACTAGATCAAAGCCTATAAATTTTCTCAAAATAGAGCTCCCTTGTATGTTCTTTCCAATGATAAAGAAGAATAAAAAGGAAATAATTTTTAACATTATTTTAGTGAAAATGGTAATTTCATAAAAAATTATTAGGTCGCACGATTTATCTGCATATTTTTCCAAACTATGTGCCAGCTATAGGCCCAATACTACGCTAAGGGGTCACATGAATGGTCAATGTGCACAGTTTGGATAACACAGCCAAATGGTTCATTCTTTCTCTCCTAAAAAATGAATGTGACCTGTATGGGTGTACACCACCATTATCATGGCTTTCTCAAACTGTGGGGCCTATAGGACCCCATTGTCCAATCCCACACGGTTTCATCAATTTGTGCGGCTTGGGTTGGACAGTAACAACTATCAGTGTAGCCCAACTGGTTTCCTCCAAGAGTTAGGTTACGAGCTCTAAATAATCCCTGGACACCCTTGATACCCCCATAACCTCAAAGGGTATTCACATTTGGTTGTAAAAAATATTTTAATCATAAAAAAATAATATTTTTACCTCATATAAAAAATTTGAGATCTTATACTTTTCCCCATTAGGGGAATGTATCCGTGAATTTACTTTTAAATAGTGGTCATTAATTATAAGAGAATAACTCCATTTACTGAGCACATACGTTGGCCTCCCCCTCCCAAGTCATGTATTGTTAACAGTTGTGCTACCATATCACCCATAATAGGGGAACTAGTCAGACATGAAGAACCTTCATTCTCCTATCAATGAAACAAATCAAATTATCTTCAAAGGAACAATATACTAATAACTGAACCTCCTTAGGCTGAAAATCATGAGACTGGTCCAAATGATAATGGTGCAGCTGATATACATAGGAGATATCATCCATGGATTAAATTTTTTATATTAACTACAACCGATATGCTACTGTCTCGACTCTCTCTATAATCTCGAAGGTATAGATATACAACGGTGAAATATTACCCTATCTTCTGCTTCGTATGTTTCCCAACCTCAGTGAATCACACTAAAATTCCAAATCCCCGACCCCAAACTGTAGAGGTCATATATGGAGATCATCATAAAATTTCAATCATGATTGTGTAGTAGACTTCTGCTTCCTGATCAATGGGACCTACTCATAAGTGTCATGCATGAGGTGTGGTCACAGTAAAGCTTCCTCAACTACCACTATCTAGAACAGGGGTGATCAGCACAACCTACCATAAAAATCGTCATAAGGATCTATCTGTATCATATCTTGGTAGCTATTATTGTAGGAGAACTCAACTAGGGGTATATGCCTCTACCAAGATCCCCCAAAATCTTAGACACATGCTCGTAGAAAGGCCTGAAGATTCTTTATCGCATTATTTGACTAACTATCTATTTGGGGGTAATATGTTGTACATAGAAGAACCTTTGTTCCATGTTTTATCTGAAAAATCTTCCAAAACTAAATGTAAACTTGGCCGACCTATCTAAAATGATAGCATATGGGTCCCATTAGAGTTGTACTGTCTCATGAATATACAACCTCACAACATCAACCACACTAATGGTCTCCCTAATAAGTGAGAAATGAGAATCCTAATGAACATTCCAATAAAAACCTACACATCCTCACTACCTCAAGGTGATATTGATAAACTTATTATGAAATCTATGAAGAAATCATCATATTTCAACTTGGTAATATGTAACTACTATAAAAGTTCAAATATTCACAAATATTCCTTCTTCACATGGTAACAGGTGGAATACCTCATAATAAAACCAGCTACCTGATATTTAATACTTGGCCACCAGTACCTATGGCATAAGTAATGCTACATCAGGATAAAACTGGGATTAATTACCCAAACTATGGAATGAAACACCATCATCAACTCCTCACTTCTATCCACTGGAACCCATATGCTACCATGGATACATAAGATATCATCCTCCTCCACTGTCCAACTAGGATACAGGTCCTCACTAACCACACTCTTCTATAGGACTATGCCCTCGGAATTTTATAGGTTACTCATCCTCATAATTTCAAGTAGTGTATATGACATAGCTAAAGATGAAATAAAAGTTTTTCCCTGATAGTTTCGCACAACCATGTAAATCTCAAAGAACAATTCCTCAAGATTCCACTCAATACTATCCTCCTGAACAACAATAATCCGATTCTTCTTGCTCAGTACATTAACCACTTCATTTCCCTTTCCATATGTGTAGAAAATATCAAAGTTTAAATATTGTAGGTATTTAACCCTCCTTTATTTACATAAATTTATATCACACTGTGTAAATATGTACTTTATGAGTTTTTAGTAAATGTAAACCAAAAAAACTCTCCCAATAAATAGTGTCTCTGACAGTGAAAAGCATGAACATCTTTAGATAACACTAGATAATTCATCAGGTAATTACTGTCATGTGGCCTCATTTACGAAGACCTCTATTCCATGACTCAATATCCCTACTTGAGCACTGATCTTATCCCAATAACTATGGAATAACAATACGCAGAGTAGCTTCTGACCTTCTCTGTAAAAAATATTTGTTAGTTTTGAATTCAATCTCCCTTCCACCTCCTAAAATGATGTCTTTTAGGAATATTTCTATACAATATTTAGAAATTTCTTAGTAAATACCTTCAATGGTGCTTCTATGTGTGATAACACCTATTTGAAATGCCTATAATACTTATTTAACCCTAAGAATCTATGTATGCCAATGTTGTTCTTGGGATTCCCCCAGGATACTATGGCTATCACATTCTTTGGGTAAACTGACACTCATGTCTTTGAGATAATAATATCAAATAAGTGAATTTTATCCATCCAAAAGTGTCACTCATTGATCATCATAGAAAACTGATGATCTCATAGTATATCCAAAATGATATCAAGATGTTTTACATGGTTGTGTTGAATATGAAGATACAACATGTTATCATCCAAGGAAATCACCACAAATGAATGCAGATAAGGCTAGAGGACTCGGTTCATCAGCACTATGAAAACAGCTGGCACATCCATGAAACCAAACATTATAACTACATACATGTATAGACTATACCTACTACAAAAATATGTACATGGTATTTCTGCAGGTAGAACTTGAACCTAATGATATCGCAACCACAAATAAATTTTTTGGAACACCTAATATCTTCAAATATGATCAACCAAGATATTAATAAGTGTAAAGGGATATTGGTTCTTAACCTTTAGCAAGTCCAATGCCCAATAATCCACACATATCTTATGGTTACCATTTGAATTTTCCAAAACAATAGCAGGAAAACCCCACTAACATGTACAATGTAAAATAAACCCATTTTCCTAAAAATACTCTATCTTATACTTGAGATTAGGAAAATCCATTGTATCCATACTATAAGGAGGAATTGATAATGGTGTCATTCCTGGAACTAGCTCAATTGAGAAATAAACCTATCTATTAGGAGTTAACCCATAATATTCATCTGGAAAACCTCCTTAAATTGGTCATACACTGGAGTATTGTTCTTCTAATGAACTCCCTAATCATCCTGATACATACTAGAAATCTAAGATTTCATCACTCCCAACACACAATGAATTGGTCAATCTTGGAATTCCTGGACATCTTATTCACACTTTTGAATATAAATTATTCCCTCCAGTGATGTGAAAGATAAAATGCAATGACATAAGTCAATGAAAGTATGAAAATCAACTTTCTATTCAATTCTGAGTATGCAATTAAACCCTATCATTTTGAGGAAAAAATGGTTCAAAATGAATTAAAACCCACCTAACTCCGGGGGTCTCTCCATGAACTAATGTGAATCCTCTATTATACTCCACAATGGAGTGTATAAAATAAAAAATCCCTTAAAAAATGGGAAAAATCCCATGTATTTCCACATAAAACAAATATAAAAAAACTATGTGATGAAACTGTTCCCAAAAGATAAGATAAAAAAGTTCGTGCTACTAAGATCATACATCTCACCATTGATGGTCTAGTTCCCTTATCGTTGGAGGGTAGTCTGTAATGAATAGAAATGGATTCAACTACATCCATGTGACAGAACCTCGCTATCTATAGTAGGTTCACTCTTTTGTCTCAATGCAACTGGAGCATGTCTGCATTATCCAAAACCACTACCACCCCATCCTGACAGACTGGTACTACTCTAGTACCTAACACGATATAGATCCATGAAACCCACTTCCAAATATGGTGTTGGAGATGACCCCATACCACCCGCTACTTGTGGAAAGGTCCTAAAAAATGTTTCAAGTTTTTTATCTTGTCGCAAGATTGTTACTCGTTTGTCTATATCATATTGATACCTCATGTTTCCATGTTTTCCACAATAATTATATAAAACTGTACTTCCCACACTATGGACTGGATGGTACTCATCTCATGGGAAGCCTTAAAATGACTCTTCATGCATGATGATACCAAACCATTGGGTCAAGAGAATGTAATAATGTAAGACCCCATATTCTATTATGTTTTTATGTATAATTATCACTTGTTTTACTATCTCAATAGTAGTTATAAACCTGAATAGGTTGACCTGAGCTCTAACAACATGTTACAAACCCTACTCCCAGAGTCTATCTCATAATAGATCATCACCAAGGTGCATCAATGCAAAACACTACATCTCTCTAAATCATGTTGAGTACTCAGTAACCATAATAACAAACTTCTCCAGACCCATTAATTCAATAGCCCAATATTCCCTAGTAGTATCACGCTAAAAGTAGTCATATAAACTAGTTTTGAAATCAACCCAACCCATATATTATAGCCTGTAAATATTTTTTATAAAATACAACAAGTGCTTTTCTGCTCCTCGAATCGTATAAGTCTTGTTCTTCACTCTCCTATGAGGAGGTGTATCCATATTCTTGAAGATTGATATCATAGTATCAATCGAAATCATAGAATACTTTGGACCACCATCCTCTAAAAATATGGTTGGATGATACTTCTGTAACACACACATCAACTCATCCTTAGAAACAGAAGTGTTTGGTGCTCCCTAAAAAGTCTGCATGAAGAGATAAAACCCCTCATGGAACTATACCTCATCACCAGTGTTTTGTAAAATAGTTGGTGACTTATATGTAACTATAGAAGGATCCACTAGTATCCCATGGCCCAAAACCATTGGAGAATGGTCTTCACCATCCTCTGGGTATACAACTAGAGGTCCTCATGATGGAATGCTTCTATAATGACAAAATCACACCTTAAAAAATTACAATATCAACGTTCATAGCTCAAAAGCATATGAAAGGTTAAAATTTTCAAATAAATATGTCACACAACATAGCCTAATCCTACACATAGGACTGTATTAAAATAATCATTCACAAAAATCACTAGAGACACGACCTATTTCCCACTCAAAGGATGGGTGTTGGTTGAGTTCTCTATTTTTTCCTTTCAGTTTCCATTTCATTTTCATAATCATTTCACATTCCATTTTAACCGTTGAACAAAATGGTTCTCCAAACATTGATCAATAGGTCCCCAATATTATCATGAACTAAATCATGGAATCCACCTTATCCATACTATAACGTGTTCAAGTCTGCACAACTCATGGTTCATGTCTTAGTGTGCCGCAATTGGCTACTTATGGTTTCTAATATAGTCCAATCAGAAAACAATTACATAGGTTTTTGAAGTCACTCTGATTACCGTCCATGTTTCTCAATCCACTGTATATATGTTTATCACAAAAAAGGGTATATCGATCACATCATTTATCACATCATCATGAAAACATAAAATGCATCCCATATGGAATGACATATTGCATGAAATTTGAATTCTACAAGGTTCCTAAATGATGTATGATATGAACACTCTCTTCTCATTAGGTTCCAAAAAAAATAAATCCCTCAATTGCATCAATAATAACATCATAATTTGTTTTCATCACATAATCATGGAATCAAATAAATTTTAATTTCCAAAATCCTAAAAACATTAATTTTCATTCAAGGAAATTTGGATTTTTCCTGTACATGGGTTAGCTATGCCAAAACATAGCTAAATACCAAATTCTAATACCTTCTAATCACTATCTATTATCCCCAAATAATAAACCAGAAAAAGAAAATTACTCTAATACCACTATGTAACATCCCAAACCCAAATTCCACTAAATGGTTTTCTGAGCTTGGTTGGCCGCATATCTTCAGTCACATCAACCCAAAGCCAGAGGATGCTGACTAGTAGTGAACTCCTGGGGTGTGTCTTTTGGGAGACAATGACTTTTTATTAGATTGTAAAAAAGTGGTAGAAGATATATAAAAAATAGAGGATGTAGTAAATCAATAAAACTGTAGGTAAAAATAGAAATAGATAAATAATGCTTGGAGTATCTCATATACATTGATGATCATGTCATGTATCCAAAAAATAACCAATAGATGTACGTATAAATGTAATCAGTATAGAAAATGATACAAAATAAAAAAAAAGACCAAAAATCACTGTCTCTTGATAGCATCAAAAGCCTCAGCTCAGTCCCATGCTGCCATTCTCTTATGCATGGTACAAAGTCAGGCATCGAACTGTGGGTTCATGCCCTGATTCCTACATACGTCAAAATATTATGTCTAGAAACCCAAAAACAGCCAAAATAGGGTCTGAGACATAATCCCTTTAGGGAACCACCGAAAGGTATATAACAAGTGTGGGTAGTGGAATATAACCATATGAATCAGAGTGAAATACCTATCATAAGTGAACAATAGTAAAAGTAAAGTTCACATTCCAAGTATATTACAAAACATGTGATACTATATAGATTTACACAGAATTATATAAAACAAGTTTCAAGATCCTATCATAATTCAGTAGTAATATAAATAAAATTAAACACAATGGTATCACCCTTTACACAACATAACACCTCACCCACGACCTTTCCATATAATCTATAAATCAAACCAACCATGGAAACACTGTATAATTAGAGATGTTAGAAAAACCTCAACTGAGCTATATAAAAAAGGGTATTATATTTACCATGTCCATCATGTATAATCAAAAGTCTCAGACCCCTTAAGGCCATATCCAAGGTGTATTGGACCAATTCATCATTTTGGAGTCCTAAGATAATCTCTACGGATATTGGGTGAGGCTTTAATTGGGGTCCAAGGAGAATGTCTACCGGCCATGTCCACTACGAGCCCAACCAAACCAGATGCAATGTGTAGAAAAGAAAAAGTCATCCAATGGAATTAGAACCTAAGAAGAATACAGGTCAAAAGAATTCTCTACCTATTCTAGGACCCATGGTGTAACACACCCATGGAATCCTCTGAAACATTCATAAATCACTTCATTTATCATTTCATACCATGAGTTTACCCACTCATAAAACAATTCACAATCATTAAAATTTCATGAGTTTATCCACTCATTTCCATAATTTCTAAATAATATATTCATGCAACTCGATTAAAGATAATCATGATAACACAACGAAGTTGTAACACCCAAAAAACATGTACCTCTTATACTGATAATTTTATGTTTTCTTTTTGTTTGAATTTCATAACAACTAAACAAAACCTGTTTCTCATGAGAATGTAATAATATGTTTTTAATTTATATTAGAATGCATCCACGTAATATAGACAAATGGAAGAAAGGATTTTCATAATAAAAATAACACCTTAGTTTTTAAACTATGTCAAGATCACAAGGAATTATTCTACCCAAAAAACGCCTTAAAAAACCCTATCAGAACTACATGAAGGCCCCCTAAAAAGACAACAAGACACAGAAAATAAACGAGATCCTTCGGGTTAGTGAAAATGAAGAAAAACAAAACCATGATCATGAAAACTGTACTCATCATCAGGGGTATAACAAGAACCATCCTCGTCACTTATTTTAAGTTTAAGACACCCCAAGACAGGGTTTTATTGGGAATAAAATGATGGTTTCTCTGGTGACCGTTGAAAGCTAATGGCTATAATAATTGTCGTTGGACTTTGATAGGACAATTAAAAATATTCAAGTATTAATCAGTTTCCAAATATTTAAGTTATAATTTAAATTATAATATAAACACCATTTATGAACTCTAAAAGGATATGGTTTAATACTTCAATTAACACTTTAGTGATTTTGAAAAGTATTAAGGGATCTAAAACATTTTTCAAATATTTCAATTGTAATGTAATGATTTTATTTCTTAAACAGTGTTATAATATATATTTAAATTCTTTGAATAAATTTTTTTTTGATTAAACTATGTTTTCTATAATACAAGTATTATAATTTTCATGTAGGTTTAGTAAATATCATTTTATAAATTTTATGTTAAAAGTTTGGTGCTTATAATTTTAGAGATACTCTTAACAAAGAAAAAGTTTAATCAACATCCTTTTGTTTATTAAAATCCATGTGTAAGAAGATAATTTATTTATAGTTATAATAAATGTATTATTTCTCCTCTATTAAGACTTTTTAAATTTTGATTGTGGGATTTTATAAAAATATAGGCCCACAAGGGCATGCCCTTTATTCTTGGGTTGAGGGAGGTAACTCACACTACATGGCTAAGCCTAGCCCTCAACCCAAGCCAAGGCCAGCCCTAGCTTGGGCAGAGGTTCCCAGAAGGGCGCATGGGAGCAGGAGCGCATAGGCGCACCATCGCGGGGGTGAGGCCACAGCGGGTCATGGGTAGGCCAAGGCCTACGAGGGTGGGGTGAGATCCTATGTATGGGGACCCTTTGTGTGTGCTATGTGTTTTTATAAGTTGTCGATGGGAGGCTTCGGCTGATAAAAGAGGTGAAAACAACTCGCCGTTTCGTTGTGGGACATGTTTTTTCTGGCGAAACAAGATCTGGGCCATTGGATCGCGTCACGCACGATCGGAACCACCGATCCGAATCCCACTTTCGACCATCAGCTAACGCGTATTTCCACCACGTTTTTTACATCGTTAGATCTACCACATATCTAATCTCATCCGTCCGTGTGTTTTGAAATGCCGCATCGAACCGAGATCATCCGATCAAACTCAGATTTAATCTGAGCTGCCCGATTCCTTTTAAAACCATAGACACACCCTAGCCCTTGGATCAAGGATGGACTCGATCTAGACCATCCAATTTTTCTTTGGTTTTCCCTCTTTCCACTTTGTCTTCTTCTTCTTCACGTGGGTTTACACTAGTAACCCTACACCTATGGCACCATCTATCTTTCATCACCACTGACCTTTGAGGACCCTCCTTGTTTCTCTTTGTATTTAAGAATGAAACCATCCATTTAATGCACCTCGAGGGGGTATGTTTTGCAATTAATGTTTGTGTTTTTTAGTATTTAAGTAACCAGTTGCACCCAAGGAACTCTCGGTTCTTTTCCCCGCTCAAAACTCCTGTATGTCCTAGCCAACCTTCCTTGAGTTCTCCTCCCACTGGTTTTAAGGTAAGGGTTATATTTTTCCTCGTCTTTCTATTTTGATCATATATATATATATCTATGTATATATATATCCACTCATAAATCGTATATTAAAAATAACACATGCGGGTAAATTTAAATTCTTCCCTAAGACCAAACCTAAGTCCCATATATTTTGTAATTTTGAGTGTTTGTAAATTTGAAAGTTATTTAAGGCTTACAAGGCTTGAGGGGTGCTATATACATATAGACATATATATGGTGTATGTACTTCAGTTTATATATACAGAGGTATTGACGTGGTCTCTCGGTTTCAAGTAGAGACCCACATTTCCCCAATCCACTATGTTCTGAAAAGATTGCAAGATAAAAATTTCAAAATGAAAGTGTGGTATTTTCATGTAAAATTTTTATATAACCGATTATATAATTTTTACAATGTATACATAAATTCCCATTTATAAGGATAATGACATATATGTTCAGTTTTATACCCAATTCTTGATGTCTTTGTACCATGAGTCTTGACGTGTTAGTAGAGATTTAAAACATTATAAATTTTGTGTTATTCCGAACATTTATCCACATTTATGAGTAACTTATTTTCTTATATTTTAAATGATGTTTCTTATGGTGAAAATTCATGCTTTCTATTGTGAACATTATTATGTGGTATACAATGGCTTATCGGCATTGAATGATTTAGCATCTGCAAGATTAAAACCCTACATGAAATATTTTGATATACCTTTTTAACTAATTGGTTAATAAGGCTTTAGAATTATAAGAATACCATGTTAGTGAAAAATTTCGTCTTCATTTCATTTAGTTCCTTGGATGTCAATGTACGTGCCATAATCTGCCTTTCTTCTTATCATTTAATGATAGTAATATAATTTTTAGCTTGGTTTTTAAACATCTGGATGTATATCTTACTTTATAAATATTAAAATATTTGAAGATGAAATTCAACTACTATGAACAATTATGTATGAAATTATCCAAAGTGGAATGGGACATTTTGAATAATTGGAAATGATTAATTTAATATTCAAAATGGTATGGGACATTTTGAATATACAACCCTTCTTGGCATATGAGGAGTGTATTGGGCTAGTATGTTTCAGGATTGGCACCGGTAAATGTAAGCCCTCCGGGTTGGAGTCTGGTTACAGATACTATTCGTGATGGAGTCTGGTCACAGATGTTCTCGGGGTTGGGGTCCAGTTATAGTTATCCCTAGGTCTTTTCTTGAGGTCTTGTCATAGAAGTCCGATATTATACGACCCCTCATTATGCGTACGATAATTAATTAACCAAATGGATATTTGTCTAGGAGAATATCCACAGTTAAGAGTGATTACTTATGAGTATTAGCAAAGTAAAATCATATGGAATGACTTGTGTTAAACACTCAGTGAATTAGTATCCAATATATGAAATTGAAGTTTTTTCCCTTATGCGCAACTCTGATTAATTACTACTCATAGCTGCCCAATTTGTACTTAAGGGTTCATATGTCTTACATGTTTAGAACGTCTTTGAGAATGACTTTAATTGAATCATGTATCCTTGTAATTATGTTGGTAAGTTCTTAACTGAACAATCTTATGATATGTTATATGTATTACAGTTTTCATTAAGAGAAATGTTCTATGGAATGTTTTAAAAATGTTTTTCAAAATTTACATTGGTCTATTTTAAAACCCCTTACCGGGCATTCTTATTCTCACCCTACGTTTTGATTTAATTATTTTTCAATTAACAGATTTTAGCAGATGAAACATTTTAGAAGTAGCTGGTTTCTCAGTGCCTAAACTGAATTCGATCCTATATATGGGACATGATGTGTAGTTTATCAGTAAATTTTTTGTTTAGAATGACACATCATGTTCTGAACGCACCGACTCCTAGTTTTCCGGGGTCGGGTCCTCACTATTGGTATTAGAGGGTTCAGTTTGTATAACTCTGAAAAAATAGAATTGAAACAAAGAATAAATTTACTTAAACAATACTGAATTTGAATTTTTCTTAAATTTTAGATGAAAACGAGGATAATAGTCTCATGCCTATTCCCAACAAGGCCTTAAAAATGATAATTTCCATCGCTAGTCAAGAAAATTTTATAAACTATGTCCATATCTGCATGTCATGAAAACATCTCTATGACATATTCAACTCTCCCTGAGTACTAAAACTCCACCGAAGAGTGGGCCTGGATTACATCATTATGATGAATGCTCAATTTCCATCATACGCACGATGGGGAACGTACTATGAGGGACATTTTAGATTCTTCACTGCGACGAAAGGTATCTAGTTTCTTATGGATTTCCAAGAGGCCACAGTAGCGGGAGACCTCCGCACCACATACATGTGTCAAGTCTTGTCCTATAGCCATTTTGGTCAGGTAATGGACATTTACATCCTTGAATATGAAGCCACCCGATCGGTGTACATACATCGAGTGCATAATGATGTCCCTCAACTATAAACTCCTCATGTCAGACAACGGAGATACCATAAGTTCCCCCACAATATCGAACCTTATTTCTTGGGTTTCATATGGTTTAGGGAGATAGAGAGTTTTCAGGTTATTTTATGAATTCGTGTATTAGGGAACTGGGGAAACCATTATCCCCATTTTACTATATGTACCCATTGTTATATAAGAATGTAGTTTTTTATCTCTTCTTCATTCTATCTTTACATTTTATACTTTTGGATGGGTTTCAACGATGGAAGTTTTATAATAAATTTTCTAATGGAAGGAAAAAACCACATGTTATCTTTTCCTATTGCGATACTGGAGATTATTGTGATCAAAACATGTGAAGAAGAGTATCATCCCTTCGCAAACTTGCGAAGAACGTGCAAGAAACTATTTGAAGGGTCAAACAGTTCGGATATTCTCCGCACCTATAAAGGGAATTCTTCCATTTACTACCGCATAGCCTCGGCCCAACTGGCCGAGTGTAGGAAAAGTAGAAAATACCATGAAGGGATTTTTCTATGTTGCACCCTAGGCTGGAACTACATGCCTAGAGTAATATTTCAAGTGACTACTTTGGAGGTAAACCTTTTTGTGGCATACATGTACCAAATCCTCAGTTTTAGCCTATATGACAATGTCTATAATTTAGATGTTCTCGATTGAAACATAGTTCGGTGAGCTCTTCGTGTGTCGGTCCATTCAGACATTTCCAGACTTTCTACCATTCGAGCCTCCCTCGAGAAACCCGAGTGATTGATGCAATAGTTCAACCCCTTTGGTCTGAAGTTTGTCTGGGTCAGAGAACTAGAGGAGTTGAGCATTAATTTGAGTTTTCTACTGAACGCACCTGAGGATCCCCTACATTTGGGGATGTGGTGAGAACATCAAAGAACCTTTATGAAATGAATTTCCAGGACACAATTCTTCGTAGGGGGAATAATGTAACAACCCGAAAACATATACCTTTTGTATTGATAAGTTTATGTTTTTTTAATTTCATAACAACTAAACAAAACTTGTTTCTCATGAGAATGAAATAATATGGTTTTCATTTATATTAGAATGCATCCGAGTAAAACACATAGATGGACACAAGGATTTTCATAATAAGAATAACACTGTAGTTTTTACAATATTTCAAGATCACAAGGAAACATTATACCCCAAAACTCCTAATAAAAACCCTATCAGAAATATTGGAAGGCCCCCTACAAAGACAACAAGAAACGATAAATAAAGAAGATCATTCCAGTCAGTGAAAACTAATAACAACACCACCATGATCATTAAGACCGTACTCATCAGTAGGGGTATAACAAGCACCATCCTTGTCACTTACATTAAGATTAAGACACCCCAAGACAAGGTTTTATAGAGAATTAACTGACCGTTGCTCTGGTGACCGTGGAAAGCTAACGATTATAATAATAGTTGTTGGACTTTGATAGGACCATTCATAATATTTAAGTATTAACCAGTTTCCAAATATTTAAATTATAATTAAAATTATAATATAAACACCATTATGAACTCTTAAAGTATATTTTTTAATACTTAGATTTACACTTGAGTGATTTTGAAAAGTATGAAGGGATCCAAAACACTTTGTAAATATTTCAAATTCAATGTAATGATTTTCTTCCTTAAACAATGTTATAAACTATGTTTAAATTAATCGAATTAAATTATGTTTTTGATTAAACCATGTTTTCTATAACAGTAGTACAAGAATTATCATGTAGGTTTATTAAATATAATTTTATAACTTTTATGTTAAATGTTTGGTGCTTATAATTTTAGAGATACTTTTAACTAAGACAAAGTTTAATCAACATCCTTTTGTTTAATAAAATCCATGTTTAAGAAGATAAATTATTTATAGTTATAATAAATTTATAATTTATACTATATTAAGAATTTATAAATTTTGATTGTGGGATTTTATAAAAAAGAATAGGCCCACTAGGGCCTGCCATTTATAGCTGGGCCGAGGGAGGAAGCTCACACTAAGTGGCTGAGCCTAGCCCTTAGCCCAAGCCAAGGCTGGCCCAAGATTGGGTAGAGGTTCCCCGAATGGTGCATAGGAGTAGGAGTGCATAGGCACACCACCGCGGAGGTGAGGCCGCGACGGGGGATGGGAAAGCCAAAGCCTGTGGGGGAAAGGTGGGAGCTCGTGTATAGGGCCCCCTTTGTGTGTGTAGTGTGATTTTCTGAGCTGTCGATTGGAGGCTCTGGCTTATAAAGGAGGAAAAAACAACTCGATGTTTCGATGGGGGATGCGTTTTCTCGGAAAAAACACGATCTGGGCCATTGGATCACGTTGTGCGCGATATGGACCACTGATCCCGATCCCGCTTTCGTCCTTCTACAAATGAGGATTTCCACCGCATTGTTTTACGTCATTTGATCTACCACAAATCTAATCTCGACCATCTATGTGTTTTAAAATTCCATGTCAAACTGAGACCATCTGATTAAACATAGATTTAATCTGAGCTTCCCGAGTCCTATTAAAACTATGGACACACCCCAGCCCTTGGATCTATGACAGACTCGATCTGGACCATCCATTTTTTCTCCATTTTTCCCTCTTGCCGTGTCTTCTTCTTCTTCTTTGCGTGGGTTTACACCAGTAACCCATCACCTATGGCACCTTCTCATTTTCTTCACCACTGACCACCGAGGACCCTCCTTGTTTCCCATTTTATTCAAGAACAAAACCATCCATTTAATGAACCAAGGAAGGTGGGGGGGGGTACATTTTTAATTAAATGTTTGTGTTTTTTCTAGTATTTATGTAACTGGTTTTACCCAAAGAACTCTCGGTTCTTCTCCCCAATCAAGCCACCTGCAAGTCCCATCCAACCTTCTTCGAGTTCTCCTCCCCTTGGTTTTTAGGTAAGGGTTATATTTTTCCTCCTTTCATTGTTTTGATCATATATATATATTTGTATATATATATATCTATGTATATATATATCCGCTCATAAATCGTATATTAAAAGTAACCCATGAAGGTTTGTTTAAATTCTTCCTTAAGACCGAACCTAAGTCTCTTATTTTTGGTACTTTGGAGTGTTTGTAAATTTGAATGTTATTTACGGTTTACAAGGCTTGAGACGTGATATATAAATATAGACACATATATGGTATATGTACTTTGGTTTATATATACATAGGTATTGACTTGGTCTCTCAGTTTCAAGTAGAGACCCACATTTTCCCAATCAACCATGTTCTGAAAAGATTGCAAGATAAAAATTCCAAAATGCAAGTGTGGTATTTTCGTGTAAAATTTTTATATAAGCGATTATACACATGGTACATATGTATACATAAATTCAAATTTATATGGATAGTGACATATATGTTCAGTATTATACCCAGTTCTTGAGGTCTTTGTACCATGAATCTTGATGTGTTAGTAGAGATTTAAAATATAAGAAATGTTGTGTTATTCAAAACTTATATCCATGTTTATGAGTCAATTATTTTCATATATTTTAAATGACGTTGCTTATGGTAAAGATTAATACTTCCTATTGTAAACACTATTCTATTGTATACAAAGGCTTATCATCATTGAAAGATTTAGCATATGCAATATTAAAAACCTACATGAAATTTTTTGGTCTACCTTATTAACTAATTGGTTAATAAGGTGTTATAATTATAATAATAACATGTATGTGAAAAATTCCATTTTCTTTTCTTTTAGAACCTTGGATGTCAATGTACATGCCATAATCTTCCATTAATATTTTCATTTAATGAGAGTCATATAATTGTTAGCTTGGTTTTTAATCATCTGGATGCATGTATCACTTTATAAATATGTTAATATTTGAAGATGAAATTCAACTACTATGACCAATTATGTATTAAATTATCCAATGTGGTATGTGAAACTATGAATAATTGGAAATGTGTAATTTAATATTCAAAATGTTATGGGACATTTTGAATATACAACCCATTCTTGGCATATGGGGAGTGTATTGGACTAGTATGTTCTGGGATGTGGACCGGTAAAAGTAATCCCTCTGGGTTGGAGTCTGGTTACAAATACTCTCCGAGATGGAGTGTGGTTACAGATGATCTCCGAGTTGAGGTCCAGTTATAGTTATCCCTAGGTCTTGGCTCGAGGTCTTAACACAGAATCCCGACACTATACATCCCCTTATTATGCGTATGATAATTAATTAACCAAATTGATATTCGACTAGTAGAATATCCATGGGTAAGGGCCAGTACTTATGAGAATCAACAAAGTAATAGCTTATGGAATGACTTATGTTAAACAGTCAGTGAATTAGTATCCAATATATTAAAATGACGTTTTCTTCCTTCACACACAAATTTGATTAATCAGTACTCATAGCTGTTCAATTTATAATTAAAGGTTCATATGTCTTACATGTTTATATAGTCTTTGAGGATGCCTTTAATTTAATCATTTATCCTTGTAATTCTATTGGTAAGTTCTTAACTAAGCACTCTTATGATATGTTACATGTATTACCATTTTCTTTTAGAGAAATGTTCTATGTAATGTTTTAAAGAATGTTTTCAAAGGTTACTTTGGTCTATTTTAAAACCCCTTACAGGTTATTCTTATGCTCACCCTATGTTTTGATTTTTTTTTTCAGGTAACAGATTTTAGTAGATGAAACATTTTAGAAGTAGATGGTTTCTCAGAGACTGAACCAAATTAGATCCTCTGTATAGGACTTGATGTGTAGTTTATCAGTACATGTTTTTTTTAAAATGACACATCATGTTCTAAAGGCATCTACTCCATGTTTTTTGGGGTCGGGTCCTCACATGGTGGTGGAAAACCATCTCTAATTCTACCAATTCAATTCAATTCATTACTAACAGACCTCCACTAACTAGGAAACCACTAACTCATCCCATGGGTGGTTTGACAATGGTATATGCCTAGAAAATTCACATGGAAGACCCAATGGGGGGACTTGTTTGGGGAAAACCGTCCAAAACATCATGACAGAATTGAGGAGAATCTATAACATAATCCATTTCAATTAATTCAATTATTCAATAATTTTTCACAGCCTCATAAGAATGTCTAGTGGGTGTCAAAAAGGAAACTATATCTACAAAGAACCAAACCCCATAGGAAAATCATAGATCAACAAACAGAGGTCGAAATTGGAGTGCTCATCCAGAATAATCATTAGATATTACTCAAATTAGAAGAAAAATGATTTATATACAAGAAACATGAAAATAAGGCATATTAGCTTGCACCTAAATTTAGTAGCCAATACCAAGAAAATCAAAGAACTGAAAAAAAGGAATTGAGTACTCGTCAATATAGATCCAATGAGACTGATGGTGCTTGAATATATGTTTGGATGGAAAAACATGATCTAATCCTATAATTCTGATCAAAATGGTTCTCTCTCATAGATGTAGCCCAATGAAGAAGAACAATGAAAAAGGAATTATGTTTTAACATTAAGAAATGTTAAGATGGTAATTTCCTAAAAAATTCCTAGGCTACACGGTTGGCCAAATTTTTCCCAAACCATGCACCCACTACTGTAATAAGGGGTTACCTGCCAGGTCACTGTGCATGGTTTGAGTAACCATTAGAAAAATATGCGTTAAATATATTAAAAAATTTATAGGTTCCCTGCATGGGTGTGCGCCTGCATCTGCACAAGTTCATGAAATTTTGTGGCATGTAGGTCCCCATTTTCCATCCCCGGACGGTTTCCTCAAACTATGCGGCTTGGAAACATGATAAATATTAACAATGTGGACCATCTTTAGTCCCCAAAGAGATGGGTCCCAGGCTCTAAAGAAGACCCATAAAAACCTGATACACCCCATAACATTAATGGGTATTGACATTAATCCATAAACAACCTTTTAAACTTAAAAAAACAAAATTCATACCACGTATAGAAACTCAAGATCTTACAATATTCTTTATTGAAAATATTTCCTTTTAAGCATATATTAAACATATCAAAATTTAATGTAAATAAAAATATAATCTATTACAAAAAACATAAAAAAAATATTGTTAATTGATTATAGGAAATAAATAACAACATAATACATTGTTTATCACATCAAACCTTATAAATTAGAATTAAGGATTCAACATTAATTCTTCTTTATAATGCATAATGTTTCATAAACGACTAATTAATGATACAGTCATCATTTCATATGTATCAAAAATTGTTCAAACTATATTAATATATTATATTAAAATATCTATAAATGAAACATTTTATACTTTATAATTTCATAAACTATCACCAAAATCCTTTAAAAATCATCCAAACATGTTATAAACAATATACGATATCTTATTATTGATAAAAGTAGGTTCCATCATGTCTTATCTCCTCATTAAATCAATTTCTATGAAATAATTATGTGGAAACTTCAAATGCATTGTGCTTCCAATAAAAAACCACATCATGGTAAAATTCCCTATATTGGGTTTTTTATATTAGTTCATAATTAAATAAATATCCTACATATTCTAAAGCCTTAAAATATATTTATAATTTCATCTTATGCCACATAATTTTTAAATAATCATTAAATCATACCCAAAAATCATATCGTATATCCTCTATAACTCAATTTATAAATGTTATCATTAACAACTCAAAGATTTATACAAACATATTTTCTAAAATTTAATCCTTATTCAAGTAAACACTATATGTAACCCGATGGGGATTTATAGAATTGAAATGAATTATGAATTCCCTAATACATAATTTTAGGTAAGAAGTAGACTCTCAAAAAATATCAACACTACTAAAGCTATAAATTGGTATGGAACAATCATCAATGAACTCATGTATCTCTATTGTTTTCTTCACTAGATATATATCATATTACATGTATTATTAAAAAAAATGTTTTTTTGATACATAGATTAGACAAGATGTATATAAAATCTAAATGTACTGTAGGATTATCAATACATTCTTAATACTTTAAATATGTTTAAATAATATATATTTACATATATCATGTCATTAATCCTTATTGGGGTGTATTTAGTATTTCACTCTACTAAATAGATAATCACACCACATTCCATTTATCTAGTTATGAATGTAAAATTCATATTTCCATATCAATTGTGGGTTTCAATGTCATACCCAAAATAAAAGAAATTCCATTTTGATTAGTAAAAAATACAACTTGGTTATAAATACATCAAACCACCCTAAAATTATTATATCATTAAGCTTATCATATATAATTTTTTTAATTATTATGTTTCACATGTTATTTTACTTATTCAATACATCTAATAGGGTTACTAAAATGCTTAAAATCTAAGAATATTGATGAAGCTGCATATAAAAATCATTATGGTATATTCAAATAGTCCATCTAGGATACAAAACTTGTTTTTTCTATTTTTTTATGATTATCCTATAGATCTGAATAATGATCCTTTACTCATTATCATATTGATTTCACATCAAAACTCATTCCTTTTCATGAAGATCATTAACTATTGAGAAAACTCAGAGTCATTCTTTTAGAGTTTAATTATCATTACAATTTCATGATATATCTAGGATAATTGAAATAATGATAAATTTAATTTTACTTATTATAACATTATACATTTTTAATTTTATAATATATTTTTATATAATTTCAATAAATCAATATAAATAAGTGACTTTCCCACCATATTTAATATATAAAAACTCAATGATCATATGTTTTCTTCCATAGATGGTTTTTATAAATACGTTACATCATATATACCAGTTAAAACATCACTTATGTTACCCCTTGTATGTATCTATATAGTACACATGGAAAATTGTTCCACTAAAATCTATTCCTGAGAAAATATCACCAAAGAAAGAAAAAATAGGACAATTGTTAAATTAAGATTCGTAGTCATTTTTTAATTAGATGAAAAGTTTATCCAAATATTATTACGTTATAATATCTCATACTATAAATTACTTTTATTTTCATTATTTAAAATATCTAACACTTATAACTCTTTCTGTGATTACATTATTTCTTTGAGATCACCTGTAATAAAAAATATATTGTATATTACAAATTTATATTTTACCAATATATCATATACTCAATTAAAATATACCTTGAATTAGACTAGTATCAATAATTATATATTATACTTTTGAATTTCAACATGTCTAAATATACTCTCACTAGCCTTTTATAAATTATATTTTCCACGAAATACAATTCTAATTCATTAACTGATTTGTGTAAATAAAATAATATATTATTACGTAGTGGGAATATTTTAAAAATATTATTTATAACCATGTCTCGTATGAAAAGATTTCATTTTAATAGAAATTTCATTGAAAAGAAATTCAATATTTATTAAATATACTACTATTGGATGGGGATAACTTTTTCCCACATTTCAAAACAAATAAAATGTATAAAGAAATTTCATCCTCATTAAAACAATTTTATCTATACATTTAGATCATTATTATAAAACATATCAAATAATATACATTTTCACCAAAAAATACCTTATTTTATTAAAAAAATCTTTTTTATGAATTCTATTATATCATAAGAGATCAATCAAATGATAAATATATATGTTGTTTTCTATTTAAAAAATTTTCAATCATAATGCTGTGAAATTTATTTCATTTCTATATAATATTATGTATGTAAATTATGTTTATAAAAAATCAATGATTTATATATCCTTTATAAGTCTTATAACGTTGTAAATATCCAAAAAAAATTTAATCTACAATTTGTATCATATATCAATGAAAATAAAATAATTAATTTCTAAAGCATTACTATCTAGTGTGGACTCTCCTTACTGCTATTTACCCAATTTAGATATTTTAAGATGTTATGTCTCCGGTTTTAATGATTTACCTTACTTCCTAACACCTACATTAGTATTTAATTACACAATGTGATTATTAGTCCCTCCATAGTTTTATTTTTTACTATCTTAATATTTTTTGATTCTATATTATTATCATAGCTCCAAAACATGAACTTTCTATGTCCTGATCCATTATCCTCATTATATCAATGATATTTGTTAACATTTTAGCAAAATAATTCATTCCATATTTCATAATAAATTGTAAAAATATTTTAGAAATGACTATTGAGTAAATTAGATCTCCAAATCAATTCATAATGGAAATCCTACCCTCTACCAGTCAATAAGATACCTATCAACAATAAGTATAGGAGTTTATATTGAACTTCTTAATATGATATTTCATTTCACCAATTCCTTTGAAACCCCATATCTTTCATTATATTCATATTATTTATAGATTATTTTTAGGTAATCTATCATCTTGAACACATAAATATTCTAATTTTTATTTTATTGAATATGTTACTTTCACACAATTACTAGAGAGTATATATCTAGTGAATCATTCTTATGATTTAAATATGTATCCATATCAACATAATAATGAAATTAGATGATCAATTCATCAATAAAGGGATAATCCAATACAATAATTCATCTTCTAACAGAAGTTATATTCTTTTGATTCTATATTAGTTAAGTGGATTTTTAGATTTTATCCTCTCCTACTCCAAGGCATATCTCATATTTTATTTTAATGATGATATTATATTATCTATAAGAGAATAGTTTTTTCTATATGAGCATTTTTTTGTGGGAAATTCATCATATTTAACTATGGTATGAAATGAATTTTATTTTTCTCTTACATTATCTCTATTTTTATAGACAATCATATTAATCAGATCATATTTGAACCATGGATAATTCATTAGACAACTACATAACCAAAAAAATTATTTTGAATTTTTATATCTATATTTCTCCTGGTTACCTAACTCTTAGAGTTAGTCGAATAAGTGTAATAGAAATATCACTATGTAACATGATCCTATAACTCATAAGGCCACCCACACCCTCCATTCCATAAAAAGGTAATTTATATGAACCTACCTCTCCGGGTTACCCTTTTTGAACAATCATGACCTGGACATGCATTTATATTTGAAGGAATCTTACCCTTAGTTTTTTAATATTTAATTTAATAATCCAAAAATATTATATCATATATTCAAAACATGTATTCATGCTTCTAATGATATAGATATTTATATTATACATTCAAATAAATTACTATGTCCAAAACATGTAAATGTGTTAATCATTATATAACTAATTATTTATTTAACTCATTCAATAATAAAAATCTAATTAAATCTTAACATATCATATGCATATCATGAATAAGGTATATGAAACACTGTTTTGAATTTTTTTCAAATTATATGAAAAAATTTACTCTACTAAGACTGTGGTATGATAGGTAGTTAAACCAACCTATTTAGGAGATATCCTATACTCATACATAGTTGGTAATTCTGACCCAAATTACCAATTTACATATATTAGTTTTAAAGAAATATCTTAATTCTAATAAAATAATTACAACTAATATGTTTACATTATAAATATCTATTATTAATAAATTTATCACAAAAGCATAACCGTCTTTTTTGGGAAAAAAATTATTAATTTTTTATGTTACTCCTTATATACATGGTATGAAATTTATAATAAGTATTTTAATTTATTTAAAATAATTCATACAATTAATTATAATATAAATATTATTATTTTTTGAATAATAAATAAATATAGAATAAATAAAAAATGAGCAATTGAAATATTTAAAAATATGATATATATTTAAAAAAATAAATTATAAATAAATTATAAATTCTTTATAATTTATAATTTATTTTAAGGCAATTAAATATAAATATGATAAATTTATATTTAAATATAAATTATGATTTATCAGTATTTTTTCATTTTCATTGAAAATATATAAACTAAGTAATGCCCTTATATTTTTAAAATATACATGTTTAAAATAAATTTAATATTTTATAGATTTTTTTATACATGTAATAATGTGTTCAGATTTCGTTACATGCAACACTAAGTTTTTCCTTCATTACATGCAACACCGAGTTTAAAAGAAATGTGATATACTATAGAAATATTATTATTTAATGTGATGTTTTCACCATTCCATTGGAATGGACGGTATGAATACTCTAAATTTTTTTTTTAAAATATTTATTTTAAAAATATAATGATAATAAATTCTATGTTGATAAATTTATTATAAATAAAAATAAAAACTAACTAAAAATAAAGGATATATATTTTGGAAAAACTATTATTATGCTTACAAACATGTTTTATCTCAACTAATTAAATAAATAACTTGTGGTTAATGATTTAGAAGAAATTTATGTATTACATATTTAATCAAATTGTTAATATTTTTCTTATATGTTTTCTAGATAAGATATAGCAGTAAATCAAATTTCATTCTTCAAAGCTGTATGTTTCTAAAAAGTAGTTCTATCACCATTAACAAAATTATATTTAAAAATAAATGTTTCCAATTTTTTAAATATAATTTTAAAAAATGTAATTATATTTTTAAATCATCATTTCAAAATTATCTTAGGGTGAATTTTTGGGAAATTTCTATATGGATAAATTTTTCAATCAACCTTGAAAAATGATGGATTTTATTATGAATTATCATTACTAATAATGAATTAAAAACATAAAAAATTAATTGTTTTTAATGGTAAAAATAGTTCCACTAGATATCAATGTTACAAATTTATATCATGATGAAAATTTTTTTATTTTGAATTTTGGTCTAAACATTTTTTAAAATTTGAAAATTTTCTCTTTAGAAGACCACTTTTTCATTGCATATAGGGTTTAAATGTTAAATAAAATGTTTCCCCTTATGCCAATGAAAGTTATAAAAATTTATTTAATATTTGGAATAATCAAAAATTGTATTATATAATAATTTAAACTTGTTTTTAACATAATTATTACAAAAAATAGTAAAAATTATCTTCTATGGTTACGGTAAAATTTCTTTTACCATGGAGTTGAACTAAAATGATAAGTGTTAGAAATTATCAAAACATGTCCAACACAAGTTTTTTATACATATTTAGAACTTATTAAAAATATTTTCTATATTGGAATTTTTTTATCCTTTTTGAATCTGAAAAATGTGGGTACTTCTATTTCATTTCCAAAATTCTACAAATGTCACTCACCATGCTTATTGATGGCCACACCCTCCTCTCCCATATTCACACTTCCAAAAATATTCTATTTATCCAAGACCATATAAAATATCTTCTTTAAATCCCACATCACATTCTATAATCCTTACATTGGTTGAAAAATAAACTTTATAAGGATTTAGACAAAACCAAAAAATGTTTTATGAAGAAGAGCTAACATCCCTAACATAGTGTTTAATTTAATTTCTTCCTCCACCTATATATATTATATTTATACCATGATAATATAATAACATTCAAATAATAAATATAATTTGATAATATTTTATTATCTTAATAACCAGATTCATTATCGTATTCCCTCAAATGAGTTACGAAATCATCATTTGTCTATAAGGGAGACTCCACCTCACAAACTGATGAATTTTTTTTCCAAGAAGACCTCTCATAGATGGATATAATGATATAGTTATTATATATATATATATATTATTTATGATATTAGTATGCTTCTTGAATCATAATATCATATGTTCTTTATTAACTTATATTCTGTGGGAATTCGATAACGTTGTTTGTGTGTACGGCCAACTTATGCCTCACGTAGCAATGTGGTTTATTCAATCTTTGAATGGATGGTAATAAGTATGGGTTTAGGGAACATATAAAATATATATTATATATAAATGATTTGATAATGATTATAAATTATTTAACATTCTATCTTTCTTTCTATCGGGAAAATGGAAACATCGTTCATGCATATATATGGTCTATCATCTCAATGAATGATTTATTTCACATTATTTCTCTTACATTTATTCATTATTTTAAGTACATATTAATATTTAACCACACATTTCATTTAATTTATGTGTCATGTGGTCATATTTGATTTGATTTTTCCCAAACTTCAATTACTACTGAGACATTGTATAGCAAAAGTCTGGGATCAATCCGATTGGGAATTAGGCTAGAAATATAAACCATTGTCTTGGAAACCATTGGCATAGGATTCCTTTGGAATTTGTTTAATTTGGGAAAACAATTCATAGATAGTTGACGTTTGAATTCAGGAATAAGGAGTTTACTAGCATCAATTTTAGGGTTTTGTAGAAAAGATGATATTTATTATAACTTGGTTGGATCCTAAGGCTTAGGTTGTGAAGCAAGAATAGGTTACTAGTTAACTATGGTAAAAACAACTTTTTTTACGTAAGAGGTAACTATTTATTGGTCTAGAGATAGTGATAACTATGTTGCATTAATACTAGATTATAAGGAATAATGTTTCTTATGAAATTGGTCGTAGTCTAATCAACTTTATCCAGAATAGGGTCCTTTGTTCAAATATACTATGGTCAATAATGTTTGAATGAATTGGATAAAAGATTTTTATTTATCCTAATTATTAATCATTATGGTTACCAAGTTGAGAATTAATGACTTATTGAGTTAGGACACCCCTACTCTCGATCCCTATCCTATGTGGTTTAGTCACTCATTGTAATGTTCATTAAAAATAAATAAGTAATTGAAATTATGCCTGATTTGCTAAGAAATATTGAGATTAAATAATTAAAAAACATGAAATGATTCAAATTGAACATTCAACTAATAATAATATGGTTATGATCTGGAATCAAACATATTCTAGTAAACTACTTACTTGAAATAGGAATGGAAATGAGGGTAGTAAAAAAATTGAGGATCAATACATGGAACAAAGATGAATGAAGTTGATGGTGTAAAAAGGAATTAATAATGATGTCGAAAAAACTCAAGATTATTGTGTTAAAGTAATAAAAAAACAGAAACTAAGAAATTTTGAGTTTCATGTAGAGGGAGTAGTGGGGGATGAGAAAGGATTGAATCAACATAAAACTATTTACTCTAAAAATATATCCAATTCGATGCGCCAACTACTGTATTTATAGGAATAATATTACACGATGTGTAATATTATGGCTTGTCGTATAATTTTTTTCTCTGTTTATCTTGGATATTTTCTTATCATACACATATTTCAGTGGATATTTGAGTACTTGGTCCTTCTCAAAACATGTAAAGGGACTCACGATGTGTAACTTCCATTGGATGGAGGGATATATGTTTTGAATACATCACATCATGGTCTAGTTATTTATGTCATGAAAGGATGTCTCAGGTCCTATACTAATGATTAATGTCTTGAAAGGTTATGGTATGGCTCAAAACTCATCACATCTTACTTCAAGACTTATATCATGTGATTAAAACTACCTATCATGTAATGAGGTTTCACAACATGTAATAGGTAAATTTTATCCTTTTTTCATTTTATCCTTTGAAAATTTCAAAGCCTAATTCTTGTAATAAACAACACTTACCAAGTGAATTATCAAATGAATCATTGAAAATTCTTAATATAATGGCACCCAAAATTATATATGATTTAAGCTTATCAAATCCTCCCACACTTGAACAATTTCTTGTCCTTAAAAAAAAGATCTCAATAAGGAATTAAAAGTGGTAAACAATTATTAAAACCAGAAATACTACTTATATCCTGGTAAATAAATCTATGTATAGGAATAAAAGGTCAGACTACAGAATATTCCTTTCATAGAAATAAGTCATGCCGCCTAGCTCAATTATTTAAACAAATTCTTATTCTTTTATTCCCAATTTATTAACTCTTCTTTGAATTCTATACCCATTTTCAATTTACCTCTCAATTAATTTTCTCTCATCACTCAAGGTTAGATGGAAATTTATTAATACTCATGCCTGGTTTACATTATCCTAACCATAGGATTTAACTGGTTTTATCAACTCTAAATTATAAAGAAGAATTCAAAATTAATCATGATGGCTTAGTAATTAGGTTTTAGAGACTGTGAGGCTATGGGTAGGTAAGTAATCAATGAAAAACAACCTCAAAAATGAGGTTAGGCACTGGATTATAATGCATGAAGTTCATGACAAGTGAAATAAAATGATTTCATCTATAGCTAATAAAGTATGCACACACTATTAAAATAAAATGAGATCCATGTATATATATAAAGTGAATATAAAAAGGGTATCCTATTCCATTACTTTTGTATGCAATTTTTATTTTTCAAAATTCATGTATAGAACAGATCTCACATCTATCCCCCAACCACATATGATCTTTTAAGGTATTGATGAGTATGGAAATTGTGATTTTTGACCTTCCTAATACAAAACCCATGTCAATTCGTATTTTTATTTTGTATTTTTTTTAAAGGAATGGGATTGATGTGAAATTCTACAATGTACACATGGATCATGACCAAATGGTTTGATGAGAAAAAAAAATACATTTCCTGAGTAATATCATCTCGTTCTTACTAAAAATCTCCCCCACACTTATTCAATGTGAATTCATGCCTTATATAAAGGGAATTGTAAGAAGGGATAATCAGCTTTGAATAGCTGCATCATATAAGACTTTTCATGGATGCTATCTGATTAATGAGGGAAATATGTAAGGTGGGTCTCAGGAAAATTTATCTTAACAATGAATTATCAATCATTTAAAATTTTTATACAATTGTATGCTCAGAATCCTATTGGGAATGAGGTAAATAAAGAACAGAAAAACTCTTAGGGTATAAAACCAAGTAATAAGTTAATAAGAGTAATTTAAAAAATTATAATTTTGAATTAAATCACTAAGCTCAGTAATCATTCTAAAAATCTAAACAGGGAAAAAACATGAATTTATAATAAATTCCAACATAAATTTTTCATTTATTTAAGTGGGTATAATGATTATAATGTTTAAAGATGCATTCAAATTGAAAAATGACTCCTATAAATATAAGAAATGGAAAAAATTAATGTTTATTTAAAGTGAAATTCATGAAAAACTCCCCTACACTTAGAAGGAGATTGTGTCCATATTTTCTGTGGAAGTACTGTTTGAGGTTTATTGTAGAAAAATTTCATAAAAATGTAATGGAAATTGAACAATTAAATACTAAGGGAATTGAGAAATCTCTATAAGAATTGGAATTCCATGAGGGAACATTGCTTTATTGATTTAGAATTTGGGCTACCTAAAAAATAGGATAGAAATAAAAATCTTACACTAGATAAAACATTAGTCCACTAGTTTGGAAATATTTGAAAGCATAAAGCCAGGAAGGTGCACAGTACAATGAGCAATGAAACAAGATTTTATTTAAATGAAGACAGGTTTGTATAATGAAGCATAAATTCATAATGATTTTAATCAGTATAAAGTCTCAAAACAAATAAAAATGGCTTTTCTCCCAAAAATATCTGACAAATAACATCTTTATCTAGTCTGATAGACCAAAATATAAGGTATTTATTTCTATCTTTTTAGTGTCTCCTCTGGTGTCTATAGTAACTTATGGTAGTTTCCTCAATATCGAGGGGTATTTTTATTGGATTTATGAAATAAAGAGAATATAGATAATGGATATGATTTGGTCGGAAGGTTTGATGAGCCTGTGGTGGTAGAAGTTGTTCATAAATCTCCATTTAAAGATCCTAAATATGATGTTGGATCTTGTCCACTTGCTGAGTCACTCGTTAAACCCAAAAAAGATTATGACATAGGTCCATCGACAACCATAGATGAAACTAGGGATCTAAACATGGATACTATGAAATTATTAATATTTTAAAGTCAAGACAAGTAATAGTGATGCAAAATTAGTTTCCATATAAAAATAAGTGTTGTAGTATGAAATGATAGGATACATAGAATAAAATAAAAAAACCTCATATCTTGATACAAAAGTATAAAAATTCCCATGGTTTCCATCTAAGATAAGCCAGAGTAATCGAATAGATCCTCTAATGTCCATTTTCGATTTGGTGGTGATGGGAGTTGACCATCCTGGTCAGTGGCCATGGTGGATGTAGGGGCTAGTGGGACAGTTGTTGAGGGTGGATTCATGGTGCTGGGAAGATGGGATGGGATATGTTATGGAGAGGTTTCAATATTAAGTGGGTCCATGGGTCTTTGAGCTAGATCAATAAATGGATCCTCAGTGGATGTGGTAGTGGCCCGCCCCATGTCCTATTGGGCCTGCTCGGTGAGGCACTCCTATTGGGCATCCAAGTTAGAGAGCTCTGAGGTAAATTCAATGTGGGATGTAGGTGGGGTAGTTGTGGTAGAGGAGGAGGGGTTGGCATGTTTCCGTGGTGGCTAAGAGTTGTCCATCTATGAGGATGGTGGAGGGGTGTAGAAATGGGAAACCTAAAAAAAGGAACGTATAGATGAGTAGAGATCTATCTCAGATTCTGTAGGGTATAATGTTACATGGCCCTGAGATCTGTCAGGGTGGAATTGGAGGTAGGAGTAGTGGTAGAGGCATGGACAGGATGTGATGGATGAGGAGTGGTGGGTGGATCATGTGAAGCTCCTACTAGAAGTGGCTCTGATACTGTGTCAGTAGCCACATGCTAGTTCCCATTGGTAAGTGTCATCATCCCTATCTAAGAGATGCATCTTGTGTAGAATCAGAAAATACATGTCCTCCACTGTTTCAAGGGATATGAGGTGAATAGTGGCATCAAACACTCCAAGATAGTGGGCTAGGTGGGTGATGAAGGAGCCACCCATTAGTGTACATGTATTCCACTATTCACAATCCTAGTAGTAATATGTAAAATGGGAAGCCATGTTGATGGGTGTGCCACCCATGGATGCTGCCAAAATGGGTACATTGACCTATCTCACACTCCCATGAGATTCTTATTGAGAAAACTAGGTGTGGTTCAAGGATCTATGGATTTCCCAAATTATTGGGCTATGTAGCTAGGTGGATATGGTGATCTGGGGGTCATGCACTTTTTAAGAATCTTGTGAGATCATAAACCATAATAGACTCAAATAAGACATGGGAGGATCAGGCTGAAGCATTGTAAATATATCAGATATAAAAAATGCCTCTATGTAGATGCACATACTGATTCCAAATTCATAAAATGAGAGCTCATGTGGTCACCACCCAGAAGGATGTTCAATCTATCCATAGCTATCTGAAAAAGTAGAGAGAAACTGTAGGAATATATCTCAATATGTATCATTGCGTACATCAATGATGCATGAAATATGTATTTAGTTGAGGAGATTTATGATCTGGTCTCAAATGTTATGGTGGGTGAGAACGACCATGTTGATGGTCTTGTTTTTCCACATTGGATTTTCCTCCATCCGGTTGAGGGAAACGTGGTGCTTCGAGTTTGAGAAATGAAGTATGGGTTGTGGATGTGGGTTTTCATCCAAATATGAGTCACCAGAGCTAGTTAGAGAGTCATCCTAATTATTGGTCTCTATAAGGTCTACATTGGGAGGCAAGGGATATGCCACCCGAGGGGGTGAGGGTGTAGAAGGTTCATTACCTCATGGATGTTTCATCAGAGGCTGATCTACATGATCTGAAATTGACTCTGAAAGTTTAGGGCACACTTTTTTGGTCGGTTCCATACCAATAGTAGGGCTAAGGGGAGCAGATGATTTGGAAGATGGTGGGGGGGGGATTAGAGTAGGACAAAATGAATATAGGTATGGTGGTGCGGGTTCACAGCCATAATGGTGAGGGTTGGATTTATGTGACCAAGAGAGTAGGAGGTAAATGAGGAGGGGGATGGTTTCCAAACTGAGGGGTAGGGTAAAAGGGGAGAAGAAGGGAGTAAGTTGTCAATTTTTTTGGGTGATAGGGAGGGAAGGAGGAGGGTCAAGGGAAGATAGAGGGTTGGACAATGAACCATATATTCACATCCTATTTTTAAATTTAGGGTTTCGGAATTACACGATGTGTAATGAAATTTCACGTCATGTAATTCTAGGTTTTATGAAATGTTGGTAGAAATAGTACACATCCTGAAACAGTGTTACATGACATCTAATTGATATTTTATCTTAGTTTTAGTGCACAACATGGTTCTTTTTTCTCTTGGTATATTCTAGGAATTTTAAATGTTATTTTGGCCTAATCTAGACTATGCTAACCTATTCTAGGTTTCCTACCAGTTAGCACTACATTTAGTGTCTATATCTTGAGGCATTAAAGTCATATGAATTTTTGGCTAACAAAACAGCCTTCATGGAAGGGTTCTGGATATATTTTTAATCTTTTACCAATGAATTTAAAGGGTGGTCCACATTCCTTCTGAATTTAAATGTTCTCATTGCGGAAAAAATTAATGACTTCAATGGGTCCAGACCATATAGGTTTTATATTCTCAAGGAACAATTCCACTATGGAATTGAAGAATAGGAACTAGTTTCTTGGGACAAATATGTTTCTTGCAATGTGTTGATCATGCCATTTCTTGGTTATTTATTTGTAGATTTTTCCATTTTCTTAAGAACATTTTCTGATTTATTATAATTTATCTAATTGCTGCGTTTGAGCTTCTACATATTTTTGAGAATCTAAATTTATCTTCTTAATTTACTATAATGAGCGATGCTCTAGTTCATCTTGAAGATGACATGATTTTCCATAAAAAAAATTGGAAATATATGGTGGCAATGGGTGTTTTGTACGTAGTGCGGTACGTCTGTAGTGCATCATAAAATTTGGAACTCTAGTAATATCAACTTGTGTTCGTTGTCTTCTCTAGGATTTTTAATCTCAATATTTGATAATTAAACTTTCCCACTTTCTTGTGGGTTTTATAAAGTTCCTGTTTTATAATGTATTCCACAGTTTTTAGCAATCTTTTAATAGATGGATTTGTAAAATGTGTCCCTCAATCACTAATGAGTAATACTGGAAATCAAAATCTTGAGAACACATTATTATTCAAGAAAATCATGACCACCTTAACTATGTCATGTGAGGTATCCTCAGTTTATAACCATTTAGAGACTTAGTCAATTCCAACAAGAATATAGAACTTTCTATGTGAATTATGAAATGGTCCTTGGAAATATATTCCCCATTGGTCTATGATTTTGACATATATGATTGGTTTTGAAGCATTTAATTTATTTTCCCAATGGTTCCAGATCACTGGTACTTATCACAAGTTCGACCAAATTCCCATGAATCTTGGTGTAGAGTTGTCCATAAATTTACAATTTGTAGAATCATTTCTGTAGTACACTCAAGTCCATGATTCCTTTCAACAGGTGAAGGTTCCAAATGTACATGTGAATGTGGTTTTGGAGTAATCATCTAGGTCGACTACAATCTGATTGTATCCTAAATATCTATCCAGAAAAGAATAAAATTCATGCCCTGAGATTCTCTCCAGCATTTGGTCCATTAAAGGCAATGGGAAATGTTATTTTCAGCTTTCCATGTTTAAATTTTCGTAATCCATAATAACTCATGAACCTGTGATGGTGTGTGTTGAGATTAATTCATTGTTATCGGTTTTTCCACTATGAACTAGCCTTTCTTGGGGAATAATTGAAGCAGGATCACCCACTCACTATTAGAGATTAAAAAGACAATTAATGCAACTAGAAGTTTCAGTACATCATTTTTAATATCATCCTTCATTAACGGTTTGTGTTTCCTCTATGGTTTACGTTTTGGTTTTTCATCTTCCTCAAGAATATTTTTTTGGCTGCATAAAGTAGTATTGATTCCTTTAATGTCATCCACTCATTGTAAATTGACTACTTGTGTATTTTTAATACATCAACCAATTTTTCCTCTTATAACCGAGTAGTTCATAGTTAATTATTTCCGATACAGATGCTGAATCTTTTATTTATGATTAATTTTTAGTACTAGGTAGTGGCTTCGACTCCAGTGTTTGTGGTTGAATGATTAAGGGTGTGAAATGTAGGAAATTATCCCTTATGAGATGTTCATTGAGGTTAAATTACTCAAAATCATACTCTTTTTCTATATCCTAGAGTGACTCCTCATTTTCTTCTTTTATTAACATATATTCATTTCTCTCTTAGGTAAGTGATATGGTGTTTCAATTAGTCTTCATCTGATTGTTTAGAAACTTTGATGTGGTCAATGACTACCTTTTCTTCTCTAACTAAAAAGATTATATTCCCTTTATTTACATCTATTAGTTCCTTCCCTGTGTCCCATAATGATCTTATAATAATAATGGGGATGCCACCATCATCTTCCATTTTTAAAACAAGGAATTCTTCTAGAAAGATGAACTATACAACTTTAACTTACTTCCTAGATAATTCCTCAAGGAACTTTTACTGATCAATATTCCAGTTTTAGCACTACTCGAGCTAGTTGGAGATCTAGAAGTCCCAAATTGAGAAACACATCCATCAACATGAGGTTAATAATTACTCTGAGGTCGCACATATCTCTTCCAAATTTACATTCTCCAATAGAACATGGAAATGAAAAACATTTGGGATCTCTCATATTAGGTGGAATTTTCTAGTAAACAACCGAATGTCATTATTCATTTTGCAAGATGAAACCTAGATCTTTCATTTTTATTTTATTGGAAAGTATATCTTATATGAATTTTTCATAAATAGGAATTAGATCAATAGCCTTTGAAAAAGGGTTTTTGATAAGAAATTGCTTCAAAATTTCCAAAATATTCTTATATTTTTCCTCCTTTATGCCCTGTCTTTAAATTTCTATAAAATGAAGGGGTGGATTGTCTAGTGGTGGTGAATAATTGACTGGTTATTTTTGGTTTTTTCAGGTGTTTAGGTGTTTAGGTATTTGTGGTTGTTGATACCTCTTAGGGTGTAACTTGAGTTGTATTATCAACTTTTTCTTGTTCTACTAGTGAATGATTCTTATGGTTCCCCAATTTTTCATTCATCTCTTCCACATGGTTACTGAAAATCCAAAACAATTCCACTTATCAGCACTAAAGACTTAGCTTCTTCTCTTGGGTAGGTCTCTGTATTACTAGGTAGAGTACCTAGTAATCTGTATGATAGATTCTTTGTGATATAACCCTTCTAAATTTCGAGATGACATAGGGAAACTTGTTGGTTATGCATATAATTCTATTAAGTAGCCATTCCCAGGTATTCTTTTTGAACAAAAGTAGATATTAGTTTTTCTAGGTTACTTTGGGGAGGAGCAGTTTACTATTGAGGTCTTGGTTAAGCTAGATGGAACTACTGTTGTGCTCTTGGAGGGAAAGGTTGTTGTTGTTGTCTAGGCACAGGGTTTAGGGGTAGGTACCCAGGTGTTCCATGTGTACGAAGTAGTGCTTGAGAAATTATCTAATGAAAATCGTCCTTTTTGTTTTAAGGTGGCTTCTAAGGTAGCCTCTGCAAATAGTATTATTGCTACTATTGGAATGGTGGATTTTTCTTATTTTAATAAAAGTAATTACCATCTTCAGTTTGTTGTTATTAAACTTCTTATTTTTATTGTTGGTATAAGTGTGTGCCAACACACATTTAACATGACAATACCTCCATTTCAGGGGTTGGAGTGGGTGGTGTAGTAGGTAGTTGGAATGAATCTGGCTTCTTTGTGAGCAATTCAAATTGTGCAACTAGTCAAGTATTCTCTTCGACTTGGTGGATAACACATCGAGGTGGTTGATAATCACTCTTATAGAGGCTGGAATTATAAGATACTTAATTGAAAATTTCTATTCTCGCTTTAGGTGTCATGATCATAAGCCTATCGTCAGATGCATCATCGAAAACTGTGCGCGCAGCTAGCTGGAGACACTAGTAAAATGCATGGAGCTGGATCCACATGTCTTGTCCACAATGCTTGAACATTCTAATGAGATCCACTAGTAGAAAATTTTTTATGGCACAGTTTTCACATCGGTTATTTATTACCAATGTGAAAATTTGGGCATATTACTTTTTCACATCAGTTTTCATAAAACTGACATGAAAAAGTGGGTCTTTAATGACCTTTTACGTTGGTTCTATAATTTAACTAACATGAAATAATATTTTTTTACATCGGTTATGAAATAATTAACCTGAAAGACCTCTGAATATCTGTTGTTTACGTAATTTATTATATAACGGACATAAGAAACCTTTTAAAATTTTATTTTTTGATCGAGGGTTTCATTACGATGTCTTCAAGTATCCTGATGGATATCTTGTTTCTATCTCACTAAAGCCCTAAAATTAAGGATTATTCGATATAGGGGTCCAAATATCACCTTACAGTCTAAATTGATCCATAATGTTTTATCTTCCTCAGATTATGCATCTCTAGTAAGCCACAAACATTTTCATATCTTTATTTTCTGTCATTCTATAGCTTGAAATCTCTAACTGATGATTGTTCAATTAGGTTTTCTTTATTATCTCATTACCATATTACTATATTCATTATTTTTCACCTTTATTTTTGAGCATTCGATTATGAATCTGCTCATCTCCAAAAATCTCACCAGAAGAATTGAATATATTTTATTGTTGAGCATTCTATTAGTAATAAGGTGATTGATTTGAATGGTTCAAAATTTTTGGAGAATGAAGTGGTTTCTATACTTTTTCAATAGGAAATTTATTTTACTATATATGTTTTTGGATATCGTGGTGCATTTAATGGTTCATTTGGTGAGAGATGTAATGCTTTGTGAGCCTGTATATCTACGTTGGATGCATCCTTTTCAAATGTATATGAAGATATTGAAGGGGTAAGTTAAGAATCCATATTGACTTGAAGCATAAGTTTTTGGGAAGTTTATTTATGTGTATGATGCATAGTTTTTTACAAGTTATTTGTTTGATGTGGAGAACATCGGTTTTCCTACATCTCACCATGAACGAGTTAAATTTGGGGGAAAGGGGATTCCTAGCTTGAAAGCCAATTTTTTGATAGGTGAATAGATAAATAAGATAAATTTATACATCATGAATAATATAGAAGATGCTCGACAATATATAACGTTGCATATTAATTAGTTGAAAAAAATTTATCCAAAAAAGAAAGATATATAGATTTTGAATGACCATAACAAAACATTTTTGTCATGGTTTGAAGTGACTATGAAACTAGATGCATACAAAACATTGAGATGGTTAGTGGGAGTTCCATGTTGAAATTTGATAACTTTGTATGGGTGTGACATTAATGGATATACTTTTCATACGAATGATTAGGACAATAGAAGTGCAGTTCAGAATAGTAGTGTGTCAGTGTTCATAGAAGCCAATAATTTTTCACGTGCCAAAGACAAAAACCCAATCTTCACATCAACAAAATATTAGGAAGTGATATAAGAAATATGGGAGGTTGATTACGTTAAATTTTAATTTCCAGTGTTTAAGTGTAAATGGTTTATCGGAAACAACAGTGTTCGACACAATGAATTTGGAATGACACTAGTTAGTCTGGATAAATTAGAATACAAAAATGATCTTTTTATCATGTAAACACATGATTTTTTTATATGTTCTTGGTAAATCAGATATGTAGCGAGATATTGTTTTACAAGGAAAAACAGTATTTTGGTGGTGATAAAATTGATGAAGATACTAATTTATGGGGGATCCCTACATCCATGGAACGATTATCAAATAATATTTATGAACATGTGGAAGACATGATTTATTCCATATATAATGATTATGATGAAGGAATTTGGGAAAAAACTCTTTAGTATATTCCTAATATTACAGGTAACATATTTTTAATAATGGTTTGCATTTTTAAATTTCATAAATTAGATATTTAAATTTTATTTTCATTATTAAAACATGTATTATAATTAATAATATTAATTATTTGTTTATATTCGTTTAGTTTTGTCTATTTATCCATGTTTACACTTAAGTAACTTATCTATTAATTGATTTTGTTGAAAAGCAATTATTATAAATTTAACATATTAAAAAAACAAAATAAATTGTATAAAAGTATATTATAAAATAATTACTTTTATTTTAAAAAATATTTATCAGGTTAGTGAAGTTTTACTATTTCATTTCATCTGATTAATATTATGTAGTTTTCATTCATTTATTTTGTTTCAACTCCTGTTAATTTTTTTAGAATTTTATTTAACTATAACTAATATGAATAAAAATGTGTTGCGTTTAGTTTTATTTTCATTCTTTTATAATTGTTAATTTTTTATTTATATTTTTATTTTATTTTTGGATTTATATATTTTTGTATTAATTGATGTTGTTTTCATTTATAGGATAATGACATATCAATCCTCTTATCCACCACATATTTCTAGATATGATTATACTCATAACTATGGGGAGGAACTTACACATGTTGTTGTTGATGAGCCTCCTCATCCTTCTTTACTTGAGACATCTAATTCCATGAAGGGAAATAAGAGTTTTAGGGTTGGTAAACATGGCACCACTCATTTACCAAAATTATCAGTTGCATGTACCCATGAACAAAGGATACCAATGGACATTGATGATAATGATATTCTAATATGTCCAAAATAAAATCAATTCAAAGCCTTTTTTCTCAGTACATTCTAAAAGTAAAGTTAATTTAATGTTTGAAGATTGGTGAAGTGTTGACAAAGCGACATTATCACTATTTTGGGAGACCATTTTGGTAAGCTGGTTTGTTTTTATTTTACTTATCTTGAAAATTTTATAGTAATATATTTATTACCTTTCATACCATATTCCATATGATATACCTGACACTGGAGGTTTTAAGAGGAAATTTTTATCAGTGGCGGCTAGGAGGTAGAGGGATTTTAAATCATCCCTCGCATTATAGTTCATTTTTGGAAATAGACAACAAAAAAATACATATGATATATATCCATTTTTAGATGACGATACATGGAAATAATATGACGAAAGTAAATGATGATAAGAGTTCTTGGTAAGTGTAATATTTCCTTTTTAGATTCTTTTTTATATAAACGACCATGTTAATGATTTCTTTATTATTAATTCTTAATTTACAACAATCAAGGGGGACTCATCATGAGCTTAAATCTATAAAGGTATACCCTTATATGTTATCCCGGGGAGGATCTATGTTATTAGAAGAACAAATTCTAGAAGAAAAACATCAAAACCTGAGCGTTGAGTCATTAGGATCTGGAGAGGTTTCCCCCCCGGCTAGAGATGAAAATTGGAAGAGGGATCAAATGAGAAAAAAAGGAAAATATCTTATTGAAGAAGAAAGAGTTGTAGTTGATAATATTGTAAGATGTTTCATTATTTAGTGATGTTAAATAAACTAAATATATTTTTATTCATTATATATTTTTCCATATATTCCATAAAGAATTCTCTTGAGGATCATAACACACAGGGGGTCTTTATTATTGAGGGTAGACAGGATATATAAGTTACAACATTGGGAAAACCCAAACACACGGGTCATGTACGAGGATACCCAATAGGTGTATCAATAAGAAAAGTGTTTTCACATTCAAAATCTTCTTCAAAGGTTCGTGTTTATAAAAAATAAAATCTTTGGAATTGAATTTTTAGGTTATAAATGCGATGTTTGAGGAAAATATCATAGCTTCGGTGACGGTGATGTTTGCAGGCATGCAAGGATAATTTTTCCCTTCCAATCAAACTCATCCACCTCTACTAGAATATCCCACTCCTCCTCCTTAACATAATCACACATCCATATTTCCATATTCCACTCATTCTTATCCTACCCCAACAGGCCCACCTCCACAGCTTCTATGTTATAATGAGTTGTATGTTAATGATCTTCATCATATTATAGCATATGGGGTGATAAATATATCAGTGACACCATCCATCATATCGAGATTGAGATAGAGCATCATAGGGTCACTGTACAGGATATTATTGATAGATCAATAAAAATATCATGTACTACAAATGATGTGAGTATATTTAGAAATATTATCAGTCATTTTTTCATTTATCCAACTAGACTACTTCAACATATTACCATAAAGGTATGTATATATGTTATTTTTTATTTAATTATGTTTGTAAATTTTTTTCTCATTTTAAATTTTATTTTGTTCTCTAATTTTTTACGGGAATACATTAAAGGAAAAGAATAATATATAGACAACAAAAAATTCAATGTGTCATGATTTCATATAATGATTCTTGTTGTCTTGATCGATTGTCAACATACTCAAATTTTTTATTTGGATTATATGAAACTCCATTTTATACTGTTATTTATGGATGTGTAATGGCTGTGGGGATTTTGAAAAATTATAGCATTGATCTTGTAGCTAGAGATCAATTGGGAATCAACATGATTTATGTATTTTCCATGTAATTCGATTAACAAAAGTTTTTGTTGCATTAAATTAGTGAAAATTTACAATTATATCTTCTTTGAATTAAGTATCTATATAAAATTCAAATAGATTATGAAAAGACAGATGTATCTAGATTTATAGACCCACAATTTATTTCTCCTATAGCTTTGACAACGACCGATGCCGAGAGAACTGTTTATATAGCTGAAAGATTCAAAAAGAATGTCATCATTCAGTGTTGGATGATTCCATATCATGAAATGTATGAAATATGTTTTCTCACAATGTGTTAGACATCAATTAACATATTAACAACTCATATTAAATATTCTTTTATATTAGTGGTTATTGGAAATTGGGTGTTTTTTCCCAAGAGAGAAGACCCTATATTGGATTTTCTCTATCCATAGTGAAGTGAGAGAAAATTTTAAGAATGTATTGAACACATAAGTTTTCTTATTTTAATAATGGTTTATATTATAGTGAATAAATTTTATTATATTCATATTACTTGCAAATAGGTAATAAAATTTATTTAGAGAGACAATTAATAAAATGCGCACCGAGATCAAATTTGTAAAAACTAAGGTGAATTTTCCTTTAATGTTACTAAATTGTGGATATATAAATTAAAAATGTTATTTTGATTTAAAATATCTTTGAAACAGTGTCATAAATAGCAAGGTAGAACTAAAATTCGATATTATTTTTTAATATTGATGTATGAAATAATTTCAACCAATATAGTTACAAAGTTTTAGAAGGTTAGATTTATTTATAAATATTTCAATTATATATAATATGTTTTATTGAAAATTCAACTCAAATGATTTAAGTATTATTTTTGTAGATTTTTTATGATGAATGTTCATATATAGTGTAGGAGTTAATAAATTTACAAATTAAATGGGTTAATTAGTTTATAGGTTTGATTGGTTTTTAGTTTATTTGAAAGTTTAATGGGTTTGTTTATTTTTTTGGATTTTGTGTTTCCTTTTCTGCTACCTATTGTGTTATTTTTTAGATATTGTTAGTGAAGGAAATGAATCAATTTACACAGGTTTTTATTTTCTTATAATGTTCAATGGTATATGAATTTATTTTGGAATTTGTGTTTCATTTTTTCCCTTTTCTATTTTATACCACTTGTGTTGTTTTTGGCTACTACCTCTTGTGTTGTTTTCTGGTTGATATTTGAGGGGGGAAATGAATCAATGTACATAGGTTTTCAGTTTATTATAATGATTAGTGGTATGTTTATTTTTATGGGTTTTTTTCTTTATTTTCACCCTTTTCTCTCTTCTACCTCTTGTGTTGTTTTTGGCTATTGCTGGTGTAGCCTTTTATGTTTTATGCCTCTTGTTTTGGAGTTGTTTCTAGTAGATGTGATAAATCAATGTATATTTTTTAAAAGAAATCTTATTTTTTCCCATCGGTTATTGGATAATCTATGGGAAAAATACATTTTAACTATTTTCACATCAATTATACAATAAACAATGTGGAAACCCATTTATCACATTGGTTATTTATACAACTGATATGAAAACAAATTACACAATGTTTTTCACATTGGTTATTTAATAAACGACATTAAAAACCATTTATCACATTAGTTATTTAAAATAACTGATGAGATAAATTGTGGGTAATGTATTTTATATGGAAGTTATCTAATAACCGACGTGAAAAACTAATTGAAAAAATTATTTATAGCATCATTTTTAAGTAATCGATGTAAAAAAATTTATTTACTACGTCCCCTATAACCACATCACCAAATACTAACATGAAAAATCATAAAAACCTGACGTGAAATTTTTTATATGCACTAGTGGCTTTTTAAGTCTATCATAATCTTCCGATATTGACTCATCGTCAATCTAAGTGATGATTTTATTTTCATTCTGCAGCTTGTAAGTCTGAATTGGGGGAATGTATTTTTCTTAGAACATTTTGGCTAGATCGTCCCAAGTAATGACATACTTCTAGTAATTTTTAGATGTGTTCATGGGGATCATCACTTTGAAGCCCACTAAAATATCCCATGTTCTAGATCATGTGAATGATTCTAGGTTTTATCTCGAATTTGTTTGCATGTATAGGAGGACACAAGATGTTTTATGTAGCACAATAGATTGATGTCAAGCCCACATAAATGATGGTTCTCTCATGTTTCATGGGATGCTCTCTAGGAACTATTTCTAGCATGTTTGTCAGGTTGGGTCCTACTTGACTATTTTGGTTGGCCATGTTTGAACGGTAGTGTTTAGAGAGATACCGTTCGATTTTGGAATCGAAGTCTAACTATTCTGGTGCTTCAAGGGTTCTTGAATGAGTCGATGGGCCCCAATGCATGTACTATTCCATAATAGCCGGGACACAATAGATTTTTAATGAAAATAAGAGAGAAATGGGGTAAGGGAGAGGTAATTCTAGGTCTTTTCCAAAATGTTTCATGTGAGAATAACAACCCAATTCCCCAGAAACTGTTTCAAAATTTGAAATCTGCAGGCACACATCATTTAATTCATGTGGGTTGTGGTCATATTAGATATGATTGTTTCCCAAACATCACTGATCACTTAGACATTGTATATCAATAGTCTGAGGTCGATTCCACAGGGAATTGAGCTTAAAATATAATCCTTTTTCTTGGAATCATTTAGCATAGGATTCCTCATGAATTTTATTCTGTTTCAGAAGGCTATTTCTAGAGAGTTAAGGTTTTAATTCAGAAATAATTAAGGGTTTGGGACCAATTTAGGGGTTATTTAGAAAAGATGATCTTAATTATAACTTATTAGTATCCTAAGGTATGTAAAGACCCGTAAAATTCAAGGGAAATTTTTTCTTAATTTTCTTTGGAATTTTACAAGAGCGCGGTTTCAGACGGCACCTGATTCCGAGGCCCGGAGTGCCCGGAATCAATTTCTGAAGTTTGGCTCGGGTACGTTCAGTGAACGAACGAGCGGGAATTTCTAACTTTTGATCCGGTGCTCGGAATTGAAATCCGAGGACACTGATGAACTCGCAACACCGATATTCGCTTAAGGAGACCTTTTCCGAAGTTGCGTTTATTGCGGGATGAAAGTTAGTTTTTGGGAGAATTATAAAAAGTTGAATAAAAATGTGGAACACTTTTTATTTTACTTTTGTTGGTTAACTTCTCTCAAAGGAAGCTAGTGGTGGGACCCACACCCACTTAACCTCCCGTGAGAGGATTAAGTGTGGTGGGACCCACACGAACCTAAACCTTCCATCTTCTCTCAAAATCCCTTTAATCCCTCTTTAAATGACATGACAAATTGTTATTTAATTTTGGAGTTATCTTATTTGAATTTCAAACCTTTGAAATTCAATTTGTTAAGTTTGTGAATAAAATAAGACTCTATCTTATATTATTTGGTTAGAATTGTTTAGCTATCTTGAGAGCTTTTGGGTTCTTCTCCTTCTTCTTCAACTTTGACGAAGAACGCTCAAGCTTTGACGAAGAACGCTCAAGCTCCGATGAAGAACACCACTCCTCTCTTCTTCATCTTTCGTGTCAACGAAAGGGAACACCGCTTCCTCCTCGGACTTCCTTCGTCGGCATACGAAGATTCGCCAACGACGTACCTCTTCATCATCGGATTTGACGAACGACTACCGCGACGCCTGACCTCCGCGACGTTGTCTTCCGCAGGTCGTTGACGATCTTCGATCTTGAACCCAAGGTAGGGGTTGTTGTTATTTGTTTATTTATTTATTCTTGTTCGTGGTTCTAGCATGACTAACGTGAGGATATTTAAATATGTGTCATCATTTAACGTGAGGGGGCCGGACCGCATGAACATGGCCGAACCCCCTCCTTTGTTCTTGTTGATTTATCTTGCGGGTGAGACAAGATGGCCTGGTGCCGTCGCACCACGCGGATATTCACACGATTATATTGCGCGGCGCCGTCGCGCGGCGCCGTGGAAGGATCATCAAGAACGCCACGCCGTCGCGCCGCGTCGAAGGGAATCGAAGGCGCAGTGGAGGGGCGCGGTGCCGTCGCACCGCGCCGGACGACGAACACCGCGGCCGGTTCCGGGCCGCGGAGGGACGAGAAGACCGGTGGCCGGGCCGCCGGCGTCGGAAGTCGGAAAAGGGGACCGGTTTACCGGTCCCGTTGAAGAAAAACCGGCCGGCCAGATGGCCGGCCGGAAGGTCAAAGGCCGGGGGAATTTAATTCCCCCGACCAGCACTAAACCCCCCCCATTTATGAGGGGGGCGGTTTCCTTGAGGGGGGCAGGCGGCCCCCCGGTTCTCCTCAAGAAGGCCCCCACGAGGGGGGGCCAGTTCTCCAAAAGGCGCGGCTAAAAGCCACGCCGCCTCTTGCTCGAAGCGGGGGCCTTGCCCCCCGCGCGCTGCGTCCGTGCGGCGCCAGGCCGCCGCGCCGCCTGCCGGCCGGGCCGGGTCGGGTCGACCCGGTTCGGGCCGACCCAGGGGGGGGGGGGGGGGGCTGTCGGGCCGGGTCGGCCCGGACCCGGACCCCCCGTTTCGAATCGTTTTCGGACTTTTGGCCATAACTTGAGCCACGAACCTCCGATCGATGAACCGTCAGCGGCATTGCGATTATTGGATCGAGACAGTCGATTCAGTATATCGCATTCAAAGTTTCGGAACACTTTGAGTTCGGCCGGGTTGGTTCGTTCACGAAACCAACCGGGCCTTCGGAGCGGAAACGCTCATATCTTGAGCTACGGACGTCTGATTGACGAGCCGTAAGCTTTGTTGTGTTCCTCTTAGTGAGGCGGATCTTTTGGCATACTCCGCCCAATGTTTGGACGCAGGTGGAGTACGGTCGGGTTGGTTTTGCCTTAAAAAACAACAGGGCCCCGGGGACGAAAATGCCAATAACTCTCAGACCGGGCGTCTGATCGATGCGCCGTCTGTTCCGTTGAGTTCCTGTTGACGATACGGAACTTTTGGATACATCAACTCTGGACTTTGTGACAGTTGTTGTATCAGCCTCTCGGCTCGTGGAGCGGACCCTCCGAACGAGCTTGCTGTGTGTGGGAACCCTAGTGCTGGCTGCGACTGCTACTGCTACTGCTACTGCTACTGTGACTGCGACGACGACAGTACAGAGATCCTGTGTGGATTCGACGACGACGACTACAGCACTCAGCGATCCTACATGGATCAGTGCTACAGGTCCTGTGTGGGCCCGATCCTGTGTGGGTCTGATCCTGTGTGGGTCTTTGCGCTCAGCGGTCCTGTGTGAACCAGCGCCTACAGGTCCTATGTGGGCCCGATCTTGTGTGGGTCTTTTGCGGGGGTTAGTTACCTATCGATCCTTCAGGGGTCCGACGACTTAGATAGATCAGAGATCATCTTTATCGTCTTTCGAAGAAGTATACCTGTGTGAGCTGAATCATGTTGCTTTCCTGTGTGGATTGTGTTGTGCTATCCTATGTGGATTACGTTTTGCTTTCCTGTGTGGAATATGTTTACTTTCTTGTTTGGACTGAGTTGTACTTGGGCTCGGAGGTTGGAGCGTATTTGAAATTGTTGACTTAGGTACATGTATGGGCATATACCTAAGCAGTGTCGGTTGTTACTTCGTGATTGTACCTTTCTTCGTGGTTTATCCTTTGTGGATTTGAGAGACCTTCAGGGGTCTCGGGGTACCTACTGAGTAGCTTATACTCACCCCTTCACGGGCTTTGCCCGCACTACGTTGTGTTGGTTGCAGACGACGGACAACGTTGATCTTAGCTGAGGCTTGCAGAGCAGGACGGTACCTGGAGGTGGACCACTGGGCGGGACGTGCTCGGAGCGGGCGGCGGGACCCGTGGAGCAGTGGAGCTATCTGTACCCACCCTTCACGTGGGATTTCCAGTGGACAGCTCGGTGTAGCGGCTTTTACTTTTCAGTTGCTGTTTTCCCTTTCGAGTTGTACTTTACTTTCAGTTTGGGTTTGTATACTGGCCCATTTACTTTTCCGCACTTTCAGTTGTACTCTGTTTTTACTTAGTGTTTACTTTCCGCTTGATTACTCTGTGGTGTTTGTTTACTTTACAAAGGCAATGCCTTCCCTTTTTACCGGGATTTACGCCTTGGTGCTAGTCGCCAGCCCCTGGCCTATGGAAGGCGGGCTTGGGGTAGTCACGACACGGACCCCGAGGGCGGGTCGTGACAAATTGGTATCAGAGGAGTTCGGTTCTAGCAAGAACTCTGATCTTTTCTATGTGAAGCAATAATGTTTAGCGTATTGAGTGTGGTTATCAGTCCAGGGAGTCCAGTGTTGGTGCGGCGGCCGACGTATCCGTACACTAGGGCCCTGACTTCTGATTTCCGACTTAATGCACAAAAACATTGATTGCGTGTGTGTTTCAAGTTTTCTTTGTGATTACTTATATCAGCTCACCAGGTATACTGTTCTGACCGTGGCACACCTGTTTCCTTTTCAGGATGGACCCACAACGGCAGCCAGCTAGGGTTCCGAGAGTCGAGTGTGACGACAGCCCACCGAGCGACGAGGCCTCGGTGCAGGGCCCTTTGTCAGCAGTGGCACCGGCGGTAGCTCTACCCGCCGAGCCCCCGATGCTTCCAGCACCAGCCGCTGACGATGCACGTCGCCTCAGCACACTGCATGAGTTTCAGCGCCAGCGACCACCCAGGTTTAGCGGGGAGACGGATCCCCAGGCAGCAGAGGACTGGCTGGAGGCAGTAGTACGTGTGTTTAGGCTAGTGAGGACACCAGCAGACCTCATGGTGATCCTCACTGCGAGCCTACTACACGCAGCAGCAGGACGATGGTGGAGCTTGATGCTCCAGGTGCACGATGAGGCATCTATTCTATAGACGGACTTTGAGAGCCTCTTCCGCTCGGAGTTCGTCCCAACCACCCTTCGTGCGGTGCGTATCCAGGAGCTTCTTCCGCTGCGGCAGGGCAGCATGATGGTCGCTCAGTACTCGACAAGATTTTCTGATCTCTCGCGCTACTCGACCGACATGGTACGTGACCCATTCTTTCGGGCCCAGACCTTCGAGCAGGGTTTGAGACACGAGATCAGGGCATCGCTGATCTCCCTCAGCATACCGACTCAGACAGGAGTACTGGAGCGGGCCCTTCTGATCGAGAGCTTCCTTGCTGAGTCTACACCAGCGCAGCGACCCACCGCAGGGCGGCACGTGGCAGAGTCATCTGTAGTAGGCAGTCGACGGATGACTCAGGGGTCCAGGAAGACCAGACCTTCGGGCAGACGACCTCAGGACACTGGCTCAGCAGTGCGGAGCACACAGCGCAGAGCCAGTCTTTCGAGAGGCAGACAGTGCTACTCGTGCGGCGGGCAGGGCCACATGGCTCGTGACTGCCCGACCCGCCGTGCCGAGGAGCAGCAGTCGGTTGAGGGACCACCGAGGCAGAGGCAGAGGTTCGACCGTGGCGGCCCGCAGGGAGGAGGCGGACAAGGCAGAGGAGCTGGACGAGCAGCCGGTGGTGGGTGACGCTTTGAGGCTCTGCCACCACCACCACCAGGAGGTCCACCCCGACCACAGGGAGCTGGCGGGAAGAGACAGGCACAGCTCCAGGCAGCAGAGGCCTACTATCATGGCACACCCGAGATGATTCGAGGTACTATCTGTGTCTATTCCACCCTTTCTGCAGTTCTTATAGACACAGGAGCGAGTCACTCTTTCATAGCTGCTTCCCTTGTTCGGAGCTCGGAGATTCCGACAGATCCGTTGGCTCGATCCTTACGGCTAGAGACTCCTACGGGAGCAGACTCGACGATTACGCACTGGTGCCGGCAGTGTGACCTTACTCTAGGAGGTGAGAGCTTCGGCTGGGATTTTCTTGTAGCAGCGTCGAGGCCTTACGACGTCATCTTGGGCATGGATTGGCTATCTGCGGTCCATGCACAGATTGACTTTTTTAGGCGCAAGGTGCGATGTGTACGCACCGACGGGAGCAGGTTCACCTTCACCGGCGAGAAGGGAGCCTTAGCAGCACAGGATGGACTTCCGCGGAGGAGAGGACAGCCCATCACTCATCAGTTGGGTAGACTCATCCTTGGAGCAGTCGACATGAGGAGTCCTGGTTTTCCTGCAGTGGTGGATCAGTTTGCGGACGTTTTTCCCGACGACGTTCCAGGGCTACCTCCTCGTAGAGAGGTAGACTTTTATATTGACTTGTACCCCGGGACAGCCCCGATATCCACTCCAGCATATCAGATGGCCCCCGCCGAGCTTTGAGAGCTAAGGGTACAGTTGGAGGACTTGCAGGGCAAGGGGTTCATCCGACCCAGTGTTTCACCCTGGGCTTCCCCGATATTGTTCGCCAAGAAGACGGACGGGAGCTTGCGACTTTGTGTTGACTATCGTCACCTGAACCAGGTGACAGTGAGGAACAAGTATCCACTACCGAGGATTGATGACCTCTTTGATCAGCTCAAAGGAGCACGGTGGTTCTTGAAGATAGACCTCAGGTCAGGCTATCATCAGCTCAGAGTCAGAGACGAGGATGTGCAGAAGACGGCCTTCAGATGTCGGTATGGCCACTATGAGTTCTTGGTTTTGCCTTTCGGTGTAACCAATGCTCCATCAGTGTTCATGGATCTCATGAACATGATCTTTCAGCCATACCTCGATCGGTTTGTCATGGTTTTCATCGACGACATTCTGATTTACTCTACGACTGAGGAGGAGCACACCTATCATTTGCGAGTTATACTAGACACACTCCGAGAGCACCAGCTTTATGGTAAGCTCTCGAAGTTCCAGTTCTGGATACGTGAGGTCCACTTCTTGGGACACGTTATCTCTGAGGCAGGAGTTGCAGTGGATCCCGTGAAGATTGAGGCTGTGTTAGCATGGGAGCCACCCAGGAGCGTGACTGACGTTCGGAGTTTCTTGGGACTAGCTGGATACTATCGGAGATTCGTGCCGGACTTTTCTAGAGTTGCGGCACCACTCACAGCATTGACGAAGAATGGGAAACCCTTCATGTGGTCAGACAGATGTCAGAAGAGCTTCCAGGAGTTGAGGCAGAGATTGACTAGCGCACCTATCTTGAGGTTGCCCGAGGAGGGAGTAGGGTACGTAGTTTACTGCGATGCATCAGGGACCAGAATCAGATGTGTTCTGATGCAGGAGCGGGCAGTGATCGCCTATGGATCACGTCAGTTGAGGCTGCATGAGCAGAACTACGCTAACCATGACCTGGAGTTAGCAGCAGTGGTCTTCGCTCTGAAGACATGGCGACACTATCTGATGGGCGAGCGCTTTACAGTCTTTTCCGATCATCAGAGTCTCGGGTATATCTTCTCGCAGAAGGACCTGAACCTGAGACAGCGACGATGGCTTGAGTTCCTCCAGGACTATGACTTTGAGATAGTCTATACTCCTGGGAAGGGGAACATAGTAGTCGATGCCCTCAGCAGGAGGACGGACATTCAGCTACTTGAGGAGGCGACGAAGCAGCTAGCCTCTTTGCAGATATCCTTCGTAGATAGAGATGGAGCAGCCTTCCTCCAGTATCTCACAGTCACCCCTCCACTACTGCAGCGGGTCAGAGAGGCACAGCGTGAGGACGCTAACTGTGAGACACGGCGTGCACAGATATCCTTGGGACAGGCACCTGATGGTTTCTCCCTAGGAGCAGAGCACGACATCCTTTTCAGATGACGTACCATGGTACCAGTCGCTTTGCGAGAGGAGGTGCTGAGAGAGTTTCACACTTCTCCTTTGGCGGTACATCCTGGAGTGGAGAAGATGTACCAGGATCTCAGACGATAGCACTGGTGGCCGGGCATGAAGAAGGCTGTAGCAGAGTTCGTTTCTCGATGCCTCACCTGCCAGCAGGTGAAGGCAGAGCATCAGGTACCAGCAGGCTTGGTACAGCCCTTGGAGGTTCCGGAGTGGAAGTGGGATGGCATATCTATGGGCTTCGTGACTGGACTTCCACGTACTTCCAGAGGTCACGACTCCATCTAGGTGATTGTTGACCAACTCACCAAGTTGGCACACTTCTTACCCATCAGAGAGCAGGGCTCAGTGGAGAGCTTGGGACGTCTCTACGTTCAGGAGATTGTGCGGCTCCACGGTGTTCCATCTTCTATAATCTCTGATCGAGATGCTCGCTTTACTTCCCGGCTTTGGAAGGGGTTACAGGAGGCGTTCGGGACGCAGCGACGTCTGAGCACAGCCTTCCACCCTTAGACGGATGGTCAGACGGAGAGGACCATTCAGACTCTCGAGGACATGCTCCGCGCATGTGTCCTCGACTTTGGTCGTAGCTGGGAGGACCACCTACCCTTGGTGGAGTTTGCGTACAACAACAGATACCACTCCACCATCGGGATGGCACCGTACGAGGCATTGTACGGCCGACCTTGTAGATCTCCTTTGTGGTGGACAGACACTGGGGAGTCAGCACTTGTGGGACCGGAGATGGTCCAGGCCACGACAGAGAAGGTCCAGGTCATCCAGGAGCGGATGAGGACAGCTCAGAGCCAGCAGAAGTCATATGTTGACAGGAGGCGGAGGCCACTGGAGTTCGAGGATGGCGACCACGTCTTCTTGCGGGTCTCACCTCGACGTGGTATTCGGAGATTTGGCCGAGGCGTCAAGTTATCTCCGCGCTTCATCGGACCCTTCCAGGTCCTCAGCAGGATTTGTGAGGTGGCTTATCGCCTGGCTCTACCACCTCAGTTGCACCGGGTGCACGACGTCTTCCACGTGTCTCAGCTGAGGAGATACGTGCACGACCCGACACACATCATTGACCATGGGGAGATTGACGTTGACGATGGGGCGACTTTTACGAAGATCCCAGTGGAGATAGAGGATCGACAGGAGCGGGTCCTACATGGGCGATCGATTCCTCTTGTGCGCATCAGATGGCAGCACGGGAGTCTCCAGGAGAGGACATGGGAGCGGGAGGCTCAGATGCGTTCTCAGTACCCTCAATTGTTTCCCTAGTTTTTGATGTATCTTTACGGGGACGTAAAGCCCTGAGGTGGGAGTAATGTAAAGACCCGTAAAATTCAAGGGAAATTTTTTCTTAATTTTCTTTGGAATTTTACAAGAGCGCGGTTTCAGACGGCACCTGATTCCGAGGCCCGGAGTGCCCGGAATCAATTTCCGAAGTTTGGCTCGGGTACGTTCAGTGAACGAACGAGCGGGAATTTCTAACTTTTGATCCGGTGCTCAGAATTGAAATCCGAGGACACCAATGAACTCGCAACGCCGATATTCACTTAAGGAGACCTTTTCCGAAGTTGCGTTTATTGCGGGACGAAAGTTAGTTTTTGGGAGTATTATAAAAAGTTGAATAAAAATGTGGAACACTTTTTATTTTACTTTTGTTGGTTAACTTCTCTCAAAGGAAGTTAGGGGTGGGACCCACACCCACTTAACCTCCCTTGAGAGGATTAAGTGTGGTGGGACCCACATGAACCTAAACCTTCCATCTTCTCTCAAACTCCCTTTAACCCCTCTTTAAATGACATGACAAATTGTTATTTAATTTTGGAGTTATCATATTTGAATTTCAAACCTTTGAAATTCAATTTGTTAAGTTTGTGAATAAAATAAGACTCTATCTTATTTTATTTGGTTAGAATTGTTTAGCTATCTTGAGAGCTTTTGGGTTCTTCTCCTTCTTCTTCAACTTTGACAAAGAACGCTCAAGCTTTGACGAAGAACGCTCAAGCTCCGACGAAGAACGCCGCTCCTCTCTTCTTCGTCTTCCGTGTCAACGAAAGGGAACGCCGCTTCCTCCTCGGACTTCCTTCGTCGGCATACGAAGATTCGCCAACGACGTACCTCTTCGGACGTACCTCTTCGTCATCGGATTTGACGAATGACTACCGCGACGCCCGACCTCCGCGACGTTGTCTTCCGCAGGTCGTTGACGATCTTCGATCTTGAACCCAAGGTAGGGGTTGTTGTTATTTTTTTATTTATTTATTCTTGTTCCTGGTTCTAGCATGACTAACGTGAGGATATTTAAATATGTGTTATCATTTAACATGAGGGGGCCGGACCGCATGAACACAGCCGAACCCCCTCCTTTGTTCTTGTTGATTTATCTTGCGGGTGAGACAAGATGGCGTGGTGCCGTCGCACCACGCGGATATTCACACGATTATATTGCGCAGCGCCGTCGCACTGCGCCGTGGAAGGATCATCAAGAACGCGACGCCGTCGCGCCGCGTCGAAGGGAATCGAAGGCGCGGCGGAGGGGCGCGGTGCCATCGCACCGCGCAGGATGGCGAACACCGCGGCCGGTTCCGGGCCGCGGCGGGACGAGAAGACCGGCGGCCGGGCCACCGGCGTCAGAAGCCGGAAAAGGGGACCGGTTTACCGGTCCCGTTGAAGAAAAACCGGCCGGCCAGATGGCCGGCCGGAAGGTCAAAGGCCGGGGGAATTTAATTCCCCCGGCCAGCACTAAAACCCCCCCATTTACGAGGGGGGCGGTTTCCTTGAGGGGGGCAGGCGGCCCCCCGGTTCTCCTCACGCAGGCCCCCACGAGGGGGGGCCGGTTCTCCAAAAGGCGCGGCTAAAAGCCGCACCGCCTCTTGCTGGAAGCGAGGGCATTGCCCCCCGCGCGCTGCGTCCGTGCGGCGCCAGGCCGCCGCGCCGCCAGGCCGCCGCGCCGCCAGGCCGCCGCGCCGCCAGGCCGCCGCGCCGCTGCGTCGCCGTGCCGCCGCGCCTCCGGCCGGCCGGGCCGGGTCGGACCCGGGCCGGGTTGACCTGGTTCGGGCCGACCAGGGGGGGTCGGGCCGGGTCGGCCCGGACCCGGACCCCCCGTTTCGAATCGTTTTCGGACTTTTGGCCATAACATGAGCCACAGACCTCCGATCGACGAACCGTAAGTGGAATTGCGATCCTTGGATCGAGGCGGTCGATTCGGTATATCGCACTCAATGTTTCGGAACACTTTGAGTTTGGCCGGGTTGGTTCGTTCACGAAACCAACCGGGCCTTCGGAGAGGAAACGCTCATATCTTGAGCTACGGACGTCCGATTGACGTTCCGTCAGCTTTGTTGTGTTCCTCTTAGTGAGAAGGATCTTTTGGAATACTCCGCCCGAGGTTTGGATGCAGGTGGAGTACGGTCGGGTTGGTTTTTCCTTAAAAACCAACCGGGCCCCGGGGACGAAAATGCCAATAACTCTCAGACCGGGCGTCCGATCGACGCGCCGTCTGTTGCGTTGAGTTCCTGTTGACGATACGGAACTTTTGGATACATCAACTCTGGACTTTGTGACAGTTGATATATCAGCCTCTTGGCTCGTGGAGCGGACCCTCCGAACGAGCTTGCTGTGTGCGGGAACCCTAGTGCTGGCTGCGACTGCTACTACTACTGCTACTGCTACTGTGACTGCGATGACGACAGTACAGAGATCCTGTGTGGATTCGACGACGAAGACTACAGCACTCAGCGATCCTACGTGGATCAGTGCTACAGGTCCTATGTGGGCCCGATCCTGTGTGGGTCCGATCCTGTGTGGGTCTTTGCACTCAGCGGTCCTGTGTGAACCAGCGCCTACAGGTCCTATGTGGGCCCGATCCTGTGTGGGTCTTTTGCGGGGGTTAGTTACCTATCGATCCTTCGTGGGTCCGACGACTTAGATGGATCAGAGATCATCTTTATCGTCTTTCGAAGAAGTATACCTATGTGAGCTGAATCCTGTTGCTTTCCTGTGTGGATTGTGTTGTGCTATCCTGTGTGGATTACGTTTTGCTTTCCTGTGTGGAATACGTTTACTTTCCTGTCTGGACTGAGTTGTACTTGGGCTCGGAGGTTGGAGCGTATTTGAAATTGATGACTTAGGTACATGTATGGGCATATATCTAAGCAGTGTCGGTTGTTACTTCGTGATTGTACCTTTCTTCGTGGTTTATCCTTTGTGGATTTGAGAGACCTTCCGGGGTCTCGGGGTCCCTACTGAGTAGCTTATACTCACCCCTGCACGGGCTTTTCCCGCACTACGTTGTGTTGGTTGCAGACGACGGAAAGCGTTGATCTTAGCTGAGGCTTGTAGAGAAGGACGGTACCTGGAGGTGGACCACTGGGCGGGACGTGCTCGGAGCGGACGGCGGGACCCGTGGAGCAGTGGAGCTATCTGTACCCACCCTTCAGGTGGGATTTCCAGTGGACAGCTCGGTGTAGCGGCTTTTACTTTTCAGTTGCTGTTTTCCCTTTCGAGTTGTACTTTACTTTCAGTTTGGGTTTGTATACTGGCCCATTTACTTTTCTGCACATTCAGTTGTACTCTGTTTTTACTTAGTGTTTACTTTCCGCTTGCTTACTCTGTGGTGTTTGTTTACTTTACAAAGGCAATGCCTTCCCTTTTTACCGGGATTTACGCCTTGGTGCTAGTCTCCAGCCCCTGGCCTATGGAAGGCGGGCTTGGGGTAGTCACGGCACGGACCCCGAGGGCGGGTCGTGACAAGGTAGATGATGCAATTCAAGTAGAGGTTATTAGTTGAATATGGTCAAACCAAGTAGTTCTACCTAATATGTTCCTATTACTTGGTCAGGAGAACGTGAAAACCTAGATGCATTGTGCTTATCTTCTAAGGAAGAATGTGTCTCCGGTGATTGTTCAGAGCCTAATCCACTTCAACCAGAATAGGGTCCTTCATTCAGATGTATTGTGGCCAGGGATATTCGAATTAATTGGATAGATATTTTTTATTTATCATGATTACAAATCCTTAATATTACCATGTTGATAATTAAATATTTAATGAGTTTGGATACCCCTACTCTCGATCTGTAACCTAGGTGGTTTAGCCACTCATTATGATGTTTATTACAGATTAATATATAAATAACTCATTTCTCAAATGCTATGAAATGTTGAGATTAAATAATTGGGAAACAAGAAATGATTCAACATGAACATTATATTCAAAATAATCAGTTTAAAATCATGAATCAAACACAATTCATTAAACTACATAGTTGAAATAGGAAGGGATAAGAGTGTGAAAAACATCATCGATGGTCAGTACTTGAATCAATAATGAACGAAGTTTATGGTGTAAAAGGTAATAAAGAAAAGTGTCGAAATCAAATCATTATCCTTGTATTAATTTTAAAAAATAAAATTAAACTATGAAATTTTGTTTTTTGGGGTAGAGAGATGCTATATTTATAGGATAAACAGTACAAAACGTGTAATAAGATGTAACTATGTGTAATTCATATCTTCGTGTGTCCTGAATCATTGAGTATGTTGTGTGTATCTAGTCCGACTTTTGAAACATTGACACTTCTCACGACGTTTAACTAGGACCGATGATGTGTATCTTCCTTTGACTATGAAGAGATATGTTTTGAATACATAAAGCCGTGGTCTGGTGATTAATGATGTGAAATGATGTCTCACGTTGTTTACTAATCATTCACGTCGTGAAAGGTTAAGGTATGTCTTGAAACTCATCATGGCTTTCATTGAGGATTGACGCATGTGATAAAATTCCACTACACGTCGTGTAATGAGGTTTCACATTAAGTAATAGTAATATTCTATCCTTTATTCATTTTCTCCTTCGAAAAATTGGATTCCTAATTCATGTAATAAACAACACATATTAAGTGAATTATCGAATAAATCATTAAAATACTTAATAGATAGACAAAAAAAGTGTATATTATTTAATCATATCACATATATAAAGAATATATATGTTATTTATATAATTATTAACATTTTTGAGAATATGGAACCATCATTAGAGAAATTCGACCAAAAATAATAAATCAAAACATACATGAAATACAATGTTTCTTTTTTTATCGAAAAGTTAATTTAGCATGGAATTGTGAATAATATGGAAATGAAATTCCATAAGTATATCATATATGGTATGATATATAACCAAAAAGATCTGTGTATGAGTTGGGACCAACTCATACGTGAAAAATTTATTAATGAAAATAAGTAACAAAGTGATTACACGAGGTGCAAAGTATTTGCACCAGATGAAGTCAAGAGGTTAAAGAGGTTTCAAGATGGGAGGAAGAAAATGAAGAGCATCTGGTTCATCCTCCAGGCATAACCGAAATATCTAACTGTATTACATCCAACGCCTTCATTGTTTCTGTGCATTCTTGTCCCAATTCATCCAATGAAATCACTACATCCACAACTAATAGTTGATCCTACAAGACCCCAAAGACAGCCAAACAAAAAAAATGCAAATTGCATGAAAATAACAACACCACCATGAAATAATATTCTATCTCTGTGTGATGTGTACTCCAAGAAAGCAGGAGACAGGATGGACACAACACTATGATATCCAACAATCATGCATCTTGAAGAGAAACATCGACCATGCAATCCCATGCCAAGAATACTTCGGCATATGTTCAATTTCATTTCCCGGAATTTTACCAGAAATTTTTGTACTCAATGAAGAGAATTCTGAAATGGTTGTGGTATCAAAAGGTCCAAAGATAAAAAACAAAACAAGAATAAATCCTAGAGAGCATGCTACCAAGAAGACATCCTACCAAACTAAATAGGACGACACAAGGCAGAGAGAGATATTGGATCATCACAAACCCATCACTCATCTTCATTCCCAGCACATGGCATCCAAAATCAATATTTGTGTCCCATCATAAAATTTGAGATTCCTCTCAAAATTCCATTGAATTTTAGAGAGAATTTTCTCCCTGATTTGAGAATATTCATGGAAGGTAATATCCCATTTTTGATACCTTTGAAACACCAAGGAATCATTATCTTAAATCCATGAGTAAATCTCTCTATTGAGACCCTCCTTGGCAGTGCAACGATGATTTTTATGCTGACGTATCTGATCCAAATTCTATTCATCAATAAATGGAACTGATTCATTGACTTCATCTTGAAAAAGGTCCATATTCACTTCAGCACGTAGTCCCAAAGATCTGGTAACAATGGTTCACTTCAACATGGAATAATCCCTTCACTTCTTTGTTTTCTTAGGATGGGCGGTAATAAACCCATCTGAATCCACCACTGCTTTCTTTCATTTTGTAGCACATCACTGGAAAAAAGCCACTTCGGCTTGTTGCACATTATCATGTACATCCTTCAAGGCTTTAGAGGTGTCACTGGGATCATCTCGATCCCTCTCCCAAGTAGGGGGGGGGGGACAGCAGTGGAAATTACTTTGGACAGTATCACCAAAACCTGAGAAAACATTAACAATCTCAGGCTGAGAACCACTCTCCTCATTGGCAATGACCAGAGTTAGATTTTTAAAAAACTTCTCAGCAGCTTATTTTTTCCCTCCAAATGAGTCTTTAGTTCGAGAAGGGCCAGCAAATGTCATCGATATCTTTAACTCTCTAGTGAAATCTTCCAAGGCCAGATTCTGCTTGCGCTTCTCAACCAATGTCAAGTTACTAACAGGTGGACGAACAATCCTTCCACATTCACTAGATGGGTGCCCAATTTTAAAACAGTCACGGCAACAAGCAGGAAAGTTTTCTTAACACACCTCTTGAAAGAAAAACCAGAATTTCCATTTGGAATCCAGATCTGATTTGAAAGGGTTTTAGAGACATCAATCTCAGTGAAAACCCTAGCAACTGAAGGTCTTGAGAGTTTTCATGTTGCAATATCCAATTTCAATGGATAACCAATAAGGCTAGAAATTGAGAATAAGGAAATATGGTTAAAAATATGAAGTGGTTGTCCAGGGAAACCAACCCATGCAAGAACAGTGGGCGATTTCATGGTATGATCAAAATCAGGGTTCCATTTTAGGACCTTCGTCATGCAACCACAAAAAAAACCACGATTTCCTCACCCAGAATATATAATACTCATTTTCAGAAGATAATCGAATAATGACATTGGAAGATTTTAACAAGACATGGTGGAATCCAATAAACCCAATAGATTCCAGAGATTTCCTTAGAATGATCAACAATGGTCTACGCCTACTAAATTTTCCAACAAGAACAAAGCACAAATCTAAGGAAAGAAGATTTACATCATTTGTAGAAAAGGAGATCGCCAAATGACCTCTATGATGAAAGATCTTCGGATCAATGCAAAGTTCCTCATCCTCCGCACCACACACATCATGAGGTGCACCAGTCTTCACATTCTATCCGACAATGACATCGGCGAATGATCGAGGGTCAGATTTCAGGCTTCTCGGACTATCGCCTTCGGGCGGGGACACCATCGTTCGCGAGGGCGACATTCCCATCTATTAAGTATAAATTTTATAAAATAACCATGTGGTGATGTGGGGGTGGGGATGAGCTGGTATGATATATATAGTTATGGTTTCATTATATATTTATAATAAACTTATATTTATTATACTAGTGTTTTGAATGAGAATGAATAAATTCGAGACGTATGGTAAGGGATTTCCGTCTCACATTTATTTTTCTTTAACATAGAATCCATATTCACCATAAGTTTCTTTTATGTGGTTTATATAATTATCATGAACTTGTTTTATGATTATAATACATAAATTTTTGGACTTTTATATATCCATTTTATAATATCAGTTTCTTGTGGTTTATGGTTCAATAGTTAACAATGCGGTGAGAGATTTATAGTATCTTTAATATCTCTTGGATACATATAAAAATTCACCACTCTTTTATTTTTTGTGGTGTATATACATCCCCTTTCACATGTTATATCATGAATATAAATCATTTTGTGATATTTAAATTTTCATTATTTGTTATTTTTTATTAGGTCTTACAATTCAAATGATTTCCAAAGTTGTATGGAATTATTTTCACTATATTCCTTCTTTGATACATATATTATTTTATGCACCTATATTCTTTTATTAGGTGAATATAAAATCCCATTGACATGTAAAATCAAGAATTTATTTATTCGCATGATATTATATATTTCAATTAATTTTATTCATTCATGGGGCTTATGATTCATTGTTAACAATGTGGTAAGGGTTTTATGTTGAAATATCATGGATTATCATTATTATTCATGATTAGTCTTCCAATGAGGAAATATTATGCTTCATATCTCAATTGAAAAATGATATTTCATTTAATTTATTAATTTTATGAGAATAAATTATTTCCATACATTTTCCCCTCTTTATGTACTCCATAGTCCAAAAGAATGTTTTTAGGAAAAAAATGTCATTATTTATCTCTTCGGTGAAGAAAATTTTTTCATATTGAACAATGTTTTATAAAAAAAATATAAATTTTTAAACATTATTCAAATTATTTATTGAAAAATTTATCACCAATATTTCATTTTTTTAGATGTTAAGAATGGAATCTTCCTTTAATTTTCCACAAATTTCTCATTTATCCTTTATTGAAAATGTTAAATGAATCATTGCTTTATACTGTATGCCATGAATGGAATTTTGTGTCATTATAACCATTATTTTCTTTAAATAATCCTTTATATGTTTTCATTATTAATTTCTAATAAATGGATTATAAAAAAAATTAATTTTTTTCAAAGAAGTAAGGATATTTTCCTCATGAAATGGTTTATATGATTTTAATATCTTTCATTATATGTTTCTATGGTTATTTTAAATGAAATTTTTTGATTTTTTTTTGTTTTAAAAAGTGTTTATCAATGATTAAGGTCTTTATTTATCAATTAATGATACAACTGATATTTCAAAATATTTTTTCCTTTTAGATGTTATATCTTTTTGTCATTTATTCTTTACTGGGTATATGATTAAATGATACCATCCATATTATTTTTACGGATCGTTAATGATTATGTTAATGAAATGTTTATGAAACCCATTTATTTTTCATGGGTTATGCTATGGTGAATTGGGAAAATATTTATGAAATCCATTTTCATTAAAAGGGTTATTATTTGATGATGTGATAAATGTTTTACTATATTATGTAACACATTTGTATTATTTTCATTATTTTATGGTGGTTATGTTATAACCAAGTACAGTGGTTACATTATAACAAAGTATTTTGGTGATATTGTAACAAAAGATGTGTGAAACATATATATACCTCTAATGAATTTGGTAATTCTTAATATCCCACTAGATAACAGTGGGAATTATTTTGACGGTATTGATCCACTGTAGGAAATGGGAGCATGATGATCCAAAATGGGAAAAAGTGTATAAGTCATGATCCACTCTGTTCATGGTTTTGGTTGTTAACCTTGACACATGAATTGGTTTTTATATATTTATTTTGGTTGTGCACTTTTATGTAGTGATCTTATTCCCAATTATTGATTTATGGTGATATCTCACCCTTTTGGGCCATGTTTTAGGAAATGATATTTATTTATTACATTAATAATGTTTATGATCTATGAAATGTTGGGTATAAACTTATTATTTTATGTTCATGATAAAAAATATAATTATTATCTTATTATTTCACATGATCATGCATTGATATATCTTATGCCCACCATTACTGAGCATCTGATCTCACCCATTCTTTGGTTTCTTTCCCCATATTAGATAAAAGTTTTAGTTAGGGGATTCTTAAGAGGATTATAGTGTGATAAGATCATTATGGGATATTTTTATTATCTTTCATGAAATAATATTATTTTGTTTCTAGTCTCAAAAGGTAGTAAACTATTATGGTCCTTATACTTGTGTTTATGAAATTCATGGAATATTCATATAAAAATAGTTGATATTTATATATCAATCTTGTGACTCTATAGACGGTATAAATGAACTAGTATAGTCAATATTTGGATATTATGATTATAAAAACATTAGGGATATTCGTAGGTATATTAATACGTATATGTGTATGGATATTTCTTGGAAAACCACTATTGAAATTCTAACAATAATTCTACATATAGAAAAATATTCTGGAATTTTGGTGAAGGATTTAGTAAGGGGTTTCAAAGAAATTACATTCATGTCATGATACTACATCTATATATATCTCTACACTGAGTTACTAAGGGGTAAAAACATTGAAAAATGCATTGATAGGAATTCTATCGTCTCCTGGTGCATGACAACAGGCTTTGCTACGTACTTGGTTTGACGCTCTTAAAGGATATGGTTTGGAAATTTACAATCTCTTTAATAACCATCATCAGGGACTTTAATAATGACTATGAATGACATATATTAAGACTAAGGTGTTATGTATTAAAGATAATGTGTCTTTATTTAGACATCCTATAAATTATTTTTTAGGGTTTTGTTTTTTTAAACATGAGTTTTTGTTTCTCATGCTATTCTTTCTAGTTTTATCTAATTGATGTAACATGAAGAAACCTTGTCAATGATGAGTGTGATGTTAGTTAAATTATTATCCACCTATGAAACCAAAAACTATAAGAGATATAATTTAATATTATTTTTTTATTCTCAAAAAATAATTTAATAATTAAATTACTCAGAACATTCAAATGAGAAAAGGAGGGGAAAATGTTTTGTTGAGTCCTTCATGTTGAAACATATATCTTTTTTAGTGGTTTTGTTGAACAAATAGTTTCATAGAAATATATTAGTAACTATGAAAATTTATTTTTCATTCAATGGTGTTTAGATCAATGAAAGTCAATTTTGGTTCATTATAGTTTGGAAATAGAAGTAGGTTAGTGGAATAATCTTATAAAGAACAAACATGAACAATAAGAAATTGAATCTATGGAATAGAAAAAGTTTAAGGGGATATTCCATAGTATTTAATTCCCCTATATTCGGTAAACAAATATTGAGAAGAAACTTGACAATATTAGGAAAAGGGATGATTAATATATTGGTTCCTATGAAGACAATTTGACAAGATTTGGAAGGTATGATTCATGGTTAATTATCATCACTAAATGAAAAATAAATCAATTCTTTATTATCCTAAAACAAATTTTTTGAAAGGCCTTGGATATAAGATACATTAGTATATATGAATATTTCATTGTATTTTCATGGAAGGTATAAATTAAAATTATACATTCCTACCATTCTAATGTTTTTAATAATAAAATGAATATTGTGTGTCTGGAAAAATCAAATGGTATAAAAAATTTCAATCATCTACATGATATTTTTTTCATAATAATTGATAGGTCCACTAGGCTAGATAACCTGAGAGGGGGGGGGGTGAATTAGGGTATGACAGATTAAAAAAACTGCCCCTTTTGATCTTGTTTTTCTGTTAGACAAAACCCACTTCTCTCTCCTTCCTGATGCAGAGTATGAATAAAACTTAAAGCATGAACATGACACAATGATTTTTACTTAGTTTACCCTCAATGGGCTACGTCCAAGGAGCATACACCGGCAGTTTGCCGATGTACCAATTACACTATAAGTGCACTGTTGTCTACAAGTTCAAAGCAGACTCACTGTCCCTCCTGGTTTTCAACCATTCACAATTTGAGAACTCACTTCCCTCTCAACTGAAGTGAACTCACTGCTTCTTCAGAAGATCCACTTACTGTTTTTATACCTATAGGTGTCTTCATTTGCATGAATAAATGCATCCTCAACTATTAATAGATGCCCTGTTAATGTCCAAAGTTCATCCACTGATGAATACCACTTTTCCTCTTAAACAGCAGGAAATTCTTTTCGAAATACCTTCGCAAAACACCCTACTTCGTGAGGCTCCCAATTTCACGAATCTCAAACAAGCCTTCTCAATGCTCCTACCTTTTCACGAAGCACTCTCACGAAACACTCTCGCGAAGTTCAAGACTTCGCAATGCTTAGGCTGTCGCAGAGCCCCTTCCTCTTCGCGAAGCACACTCCTTAGAGCACGCAGCCTCGTGAAGTGCACTGCCTTTCGCCGAGCTATATTAGCCACCGTGAAGCACCCCTCTTTCGTGAAGAACACTATTTTCGTGAACCACCTTCGTGAACCGAGAGCAAAATATTTTCTTCGAAAGCTCTCTACTTCTCTTGAGGGTTCCGACCTGTATTTATAGGCAATTCCACCGACCCTCGACCCTTCTGCGCGATGTTAGCGCCACGTCATCTCCAATCGCAAAGATTCGATAATTCTAGTAGATTTATCTCAAAATCACGAAGCACTACAGAAAACCTTGGATCGCGGAGCTCGTCGTAATCGCGAAGCGTTCCGTCAATTACATCGCACTGTCTCCGCGAGGATCCCTCCCATTTCCTTTAAACACTACCATTTGCGAAGCTTGTCGTAATCGCGATGCGTCACCACCATCGTTCTTCTAGTCTTTGCGAAATCCAATCCATAAAGCCTATATTCACAAATCTCATTCGTTTTCCATATTTAATTATGATCTTCAAGGATATCATCTTTTCACGATGCTCACCAACCTCCAAATATTGGACCCCAAAAATTTGGCAAACATTGGGAAACAGAGCCACCTTGTACTGCTCTTTTGTACCGCCTCTAGATCGTCTGTTCATTTTTTATCATTCTTTGTCAACATGGATTGTCAACAACTTCTCTGGAACTCAACAATTATCCATGGAAACCTTCTTTTTCAACAAACACAATAATCCCAAAAATGATGCAATGTTACATTGAGGGATTTTTTCCCAACAATAATCATTAATTAAATTTATTAAATTGAACTGGGATGTGATTTAAATTTGAAAAGGAAGGTCATAATTCCTGTGAATTTTGAAATTCCCTAAATTGTTCAGTTAATGCAATGCTAGATAAGAAGACCCTAACTAATGAACAACTCACACACTAGTGTTTAAATTGCATGGTGTTTGGGAATTATAGGAATCAATGCCCTAATAAATAAACCAATGTAGATTATAAGATGAAAAGGACACTAAAGACAAAGGTTGAAGGGAAAGATTATGTGTTAAGAATGTATTATGTGAATCATGATAATTAGGGAAGACTTATCTTCCCCTACTTAGTTGGTAATTTAATCCTATACTTTTTTACAAATTATCCCAATTTAAATTTCATTGTTTAACATTTAGTGATTTTCAAGTGATTTTATCCATATACATTGAGTCTGGAATAATGAAATCACATTTCATTTTCTATCAGTACAAGTATTTACGGAATGTTATAATTAATTTTCATCACACAAGATAAGTTCTTTTATATGGGGTAATTGGTGAATTAAATTTTGGAAGTGTATTTGACTTCATATAAAATTAAATTAAGAGTTAGGGATACCACCATGGGTTTATGACTATAAGTATAATCATATGATCAATTTCATTCACACCCATTTTGAGGTTTTATGTGAGGGTTGATTATTATGAGCAAAGGCATTTTAAGAGACATTTATGGAAATAAAATAGTTTGGTTTTGTATATGTTTTAAGGGAAATGTTATTAAATGAGGAATTAATTTAAACTTGGTAGACATGTGATCAATTGTATTGGTAACCTTTATAGTTTATCTCATCATTGGTGTTGAGGTAATTATGGGTTGTAGTTGATCACATGACTAAGTTAGAACAAATCATTTCAATCAGATAAGATTTATCTTAGGATAGTATTTCTTAAATATATATTAAGGAAGTGGTATGTTTTCATGGAATACTACATTCAATTATATCTAATTTGGATCCTATGTTTACCTCAAGGTTTTTTTGAAATATTTAGAAATATATTAATATATAGTTGAGTTTAAACAATGTGTATCATCCTCTTATAAAATTCTATGATCTTGTTATATGGATATGATTGTTGAAAGGTTTCATAAATGTTCCCTAGTAGATGTTTAATTCAATAATAAAATTAAATAAAGAGTTTATATGGATCCTTATGAATCTATTTATGGAAATAATTTTATAAATACAATGTAATAGAATGTAGTTATAGACAGAAAGCGATCATGACTTGAGAAAGACGATGAGATAGAAGAGAATGTTACATTAATTAAGAAAATTATACGGGAAAAAACAATTTCGACAGAATTTTTTTACTCATAATCATCAACGTGATCTATATTTTAAACTGGGTGAGAATTTATTTCTATGAATATCACCATGGATGAAATAAGGGAAAACTATGCCCCAGGTATATCAGTCCCTTTGTAATACCATATAATATCTTGAAAGTATCATCTCACATAGTGGTTCCATTAAACCTATCTCAAGTCCATGATTTATTCTATGTACCTCTCCTGACAATGTACATACTTGATTATTCACATGTACTAATCTCATAGGTTTTACCACTAGAGAATAATCTCTCTTATACGGAACAATCAGTTGATATTTGGGATCATACAGTTAAATTTCAATGAAATAGTAACATTAATATGGATAATGTTTTGTTAAAAATACTATATCTTTAAGAAGCCACATGATAACATAAGTATTTAGTGGAGATATGTATCTTATGTTGTTGGTACCAAAGTGATGAATTTTGAGGGTGAAATTGATATCAAGGGTGTAGAATTTAACAACCCAAAGAATTATAAAAATATATTTGGTTGAATAAATTTAATATTACCAATAATTTTCATTACATTTAAAACTTGGCTTATCTTGACATTCATTAAACATTGAGTTTATCCTGATTACACGCAACACTGATATTAAATGAACCATGAAATACTATTAAACTATTATTATTTAATTTGATAGTTATCACCTAGCCATTGGGAGGGTGGGTATAAATAGGATTAACTAAACAATGAAAACATATGGTTTAAAAATGTATATATAATTTATTTTTTGGTGAAAAATTAATTATAAATGAAAATAAAAACCATTTGAAAATAAATGGAATCATTTTTCGAAACACTAACTTGATAAAAGAAAACATTTTTTATCTCAATAAATTAAGTAAATAAATTTTGGTGAATGATTTTAATGAAATTTATATATTATATATGAAATTAATTTTGTAACAATTATCTTATGTGTTTTCTAGACACAAAAAATAATCAATCCAATTTTAAGATTAAACTGTATTTTAATAAAAATCTATTTTGTCAAATTTTGTGCACCTTTTTTAAAATTAATTTTTTCCAATTATAGAAAATATATCTAAAAAAATGAAATTCATTTTTTAAATAATCCTATAAAAAGTATCTTACGCTGAATTTTTAATAATTTTTTAAGATGATGAATTTTTAGATAAATAGTGAAAAATACTTCTTTCTATAATGAATTTTCATTTCATTTTAGGCATTTAAAAACAAAATAAAATTATAATATTATTTTAAAGGTGAAATTAGTTACATTAAATATATATTAATAATATTTAGGTTATATTAATCAATTTATTATTTTTTTTATAATAACTGTAACACCCCAAGATTTCATAGTGTGTTATTTCTTCAAAATAATTCAATAACATGCACTACACGCAACACTGAGTTCAAACGCACCATGAATTACCAAACAAGCTATTCAAAATAATTTATGAATAGTATTAACTAAATTATGAACTTTGTATAATCCTCATTATTTTAGAATCCATATTATAAGAACAAATTCATTTTCGGTATTGCACTTTTACCAACTTTTAATAGTGAACCCTTTTTAAATCCAATATTTTAAAATTTTATATATTCAATTTGACTAAATAAATTTACTTTTTAGAATAGGGACATAAAAAATTTACAATGAAACACCCCAAGATTCCACGGTACGCTTCTCTTTGAATAAAACAGTAGCGTGTGTTGTACGCAACTTCAAGTTCTAACACACACCATAACCAAATCAAACTAGCCGTTTTGAATAGTAATACCTACTTTTTGAAATTTTATAAATTTTATCTTTCAAAATGGACTTCATTTTTGGATTCAGAATATCAAATTTAGCCTAGGGTGAAATTTTGGTACTTTTCGGATAACTTTTATATTTTGATGAATAGTGAAAATTACTAAATTTTAATTAAAAACAACTTTTTTAATCAAAATAATTTATATTGATAAATTATGAAAATGAGTGGTTTTAAAGTATATTTAGAATATATTTTTACCATTTAATACAATTTTGGTCATTTTACATAATTTCACAATTAAACCGGACATAAACAAGTGTCAATCTTTTGATAGTTATTATCTCTTAAAAACACGTTTTTTGTTTTAACAACATGAATTAATTTTAAATTAATTTCTGCCAATTATGTGTTTTGAATTTGAAAAAATGGATTGAATATTTGGAATCAGGATGTTCAAATTTTGTAAATATGTAACTTTTATTTTTAGTCATTTTGAATAATTACTTCGGTAAATATTTTATTTATGATGGTTAAAGGGTAAATCCGGTAAATAAGGGTTAGAAAATAATATTATTATAATACAAAATTATCGTAAAACGTGTCCTAACCTTATTGGTTGATACATATCCGACCATGGTCATCTTTGGGTATATTTTTGGACCCCATGGAGCCACTTGTAAGTGATAATGACACTTTATATTAATTAAGTTGAAATAAATACAAAAATGGCATAAGAATATAGATTTTAGCAAAACATTTTTTACATAGGGTTATATATGTCGGATTTTCGATTATAAATATTAATTAAAAATATATAACTATTTCCTACATAATGGTATTTTATGTATAATTTTTAGACATTAAATAATTTAATTTATTTATGACATAATGGTGATGCAATAATTACCTAAGTAATGAAAAATAAGAATAATTGATATTATAAATACCCAAATAAATTTAATTTGAGACTTTTTATAAATAACAATAATTTTATAGGTTAATATGGCATGTTATAATTGATTTAATTATCTTTTTTCGAAGTAATAATTATGTTATGAGTTTTAAAAAAATCAATTATTGAATAGTGTGAAAACTGACATAAAAGAGTTTTAAAAACAAATATTAAATTATTAATTGATATTAAATTCCTAAAAATCTAAGGTTCAGCCAAGAGACTTATATCATTATAGGTGTATCATTAATGGACCAGTTGGGGGTCTCTTTTATGTATATAGTATGTTTATTAACCATATAATATAATAATACGAAGAGACATTGTAAAAGTGAAACTAATTAACTAAGAGTTAATACTTAAAGATAAGGTTAATATAGTAACCCAAACCTGTCTAAATCCTATTGGTTTAGTGGTTTTAGACCTATCCCCACTTTAACTTTTAAATAATCCACTTTGGAGACATTAGAAACAGAATATGAATTTATTATAAAATAATATTTCTAGCTTGTCCAAAGGTGCCCCTCACCCCTCTTATAAAAGAGCACCCCCCTTCTCATTAATTCACATCATCAAAGCCTTTTGGATCGGCCGAACCCTGCCCAAATACTCTCTCAACTTCCATCACTACATCCTAGAGGCCTTAGGTTTATCAGAAAACCAACCTAATGAGCCCTATTGATCAAATCAAAAGGAAGAACCCGAAGAAGGGGTAATGTTTTCACAACCCTTTTTCAAATTCATTTCTTCTTCAACTTCTTGTTTCTTTGTTATTACCATTATAAAATAATAAATCCAGTATCTCCTATATACTGTGATATTATTATAAATATGGTACAACCATATTCAGTATTCTATCCATCCTTTGAATGACATGTCACCATACGTGTGTACGTACGGCTTACCGTCTCCACGTCGTGGTGTAATTGTTATTCAATAAATTATTATTTTGATTGGTATAATAATGATGTATAATTCTTGTAAATATTAAATATAACATGATAATGATTCTATATATATTATATACCATCTAATTATATATTATTTTAATATCAAAAAATGATATTGTCGATCGTGCGTACGTACGGACTACCGTCTCCACGAACGCGATGAGATTCATTCCCCATCGTATCCATTCAAGTCTAATTCTAATTTGATGATTAATAATAGTACGTAAGGACGTTATATCATTCTGGATATGAATAAGATACAACCTATCCATGAAAAACATGGCTTACATAACAAAACATATAAAATAAAACATGTAAGTTAACACCCAAAACAATGATAATACTAAGATATTATTTTCAAATCAATGTTAAAAGATCATATATGATATCATATTAATGTATATGATTCCTGTATAATTTAATAACAATTATTTCACCATTATACAGGAGTTTAAAATACCCTAAACCAATGAAAATTACAAGGTAAGGTTTTATTTCACAATCTCTTCATTATCCGAGGATGTTTATACGTAATAATCTACTGGGATCTATTTATCACCCACATCCATGTTTCTTAAAAATGTTTTTCAAAACATTATTACTATTTTACAGAATATTGGTTAAAGTCATTTATACCCTTGTTTTACTTTTTATAATAAGTTTATAATGTAATCTTTCTATCGTTTTCCAAACAAGGTCCTTTTTAACCTTTTCGACAGAATTAAGGTAAGATTGTCTTTTTAACTTATACGGCGGGTGTGGCTATTTTCCGCCATTATAAAATCGTTGAAGCTTACCTTACAATATTATAAGAATATTTTCAAAGTAAATGTTTTATATTATGATTATGCGACTTTTAAATGATTTCAAAATGAGTATTTTAAGAATTTGTGAAAGGTACTCTTTATCAAGATCATAATTTAAATTTTTTTAAAGATTCATCACTCTAAATCTTCTTAATTAATGTCCATGTTTTCAACATGATTTTAAGGATTTATTTATATATACATGAATGTTTTAAATGATATTTATTTTCAATAGTTTCAAAGTGGTATGGGACACTTTGATTCAAAAATCTCTTTTAAATTACTTCCTTTATAAATGTGTGACATTTCAATGATTTCGAGAAAAGAGAAATTTCTCTCAAATAGTCTTGATTTCATCTATGTCAACATCCTTTGATGGATTTTAAGCTTATTTGAAGTTGATTTATTATGATACAAAACTTTTGTATTGTATTGAAGGTTTTGTGATATGTTTTACTGTGGATGTGTTATTTTTATACCATTCATGGTTTATGGAGAATGTATTGACATTTAGTATGCTAGTTTTAATACGAGTGTTTATGTTATGTTTAACCTTTTTATATGGGAATGAATTAGACTTAGTAAGTGACGGGTGGAGCATGCTATAGCTCCTCGATGCATCGGTAGGTCTCATAAGACAAACTAGTGTCTTGGCACAAGGCCTTGGAAAAATCTTATTTGTAGTCTTGGCACGAGGCCTTAGCTATGTGGTTATGATAGTCTGGAATTATGCATTCCATCATTATGAAAGTGATTATTGATATTCCATGGGATTATTTGATTAGTAGAATATCCATGTGAATAAGTAAATGGAATTATTTCATTTTATTTTTTCTATACTATGTTGAAGTTCATGTTTAAAAGGCTTTTGTTTTAGTTATACATTGCCTTAAATGTTTATTCTTATTTATGAAAGTTTCTTCTATATTGTTATCCTTACTGGGCATTTGAGCTCACCCATTTTCTATGTTTTATTTTTCCCAGGATGTGAAGATGTAAATTAGGAAATGACCTGCAAGGATAGTATGAGGGGATAAGAGTGTGGACTATGGAGACTATATTGTGGTAGTTTTCATTTTATGATGTAATGTAAAATTTATGAATGTATCTAGTTATTCCAAGGCTACTAAACTAATCTCTCTTTCGAGACTTGATCATTCTTGTAATCATGCCAATGTTATGTAATAATGCACCGACTCTGGGTAACTGGGGTCGGGGCATTACAGTTGGTATCAAAGGAATTTTAGTACTAACCTTTGAAGATAGATTTATAAAAACTCTGATTAGAGCACATAGCCATAAGATAGACTTTGAGGATTAGTATAGAAGAACTTCCTAGAATTTTGTTGTTGTGGAGATTTTGTGAGTTTTACGAGCAATACATCCCTATCTGGATATGAGTAGGTAGAGGCGGCTCTGGCACAGATGCACCTAGGGGTAAAACCCGAAAACACCGCTTTGAGCTAGACTCGAACGGGAACTGGTGCACGACAACGGGCCTTGCTGCACTCTTGGTTACGACACTCCCGGGGGATATGCTTAGGATAATTCTAATTTTCTTTATAAACCAATTTGAAGGCTTTATTGTAGAGACCCTAAGCTTAAAGTACATGAACATTACATTACTTTTGCGGAATACTTAGTACATAACAAAAAATACACACACAAGGATCGTAATAGTTTAGTGTCTTTGGAAACTCGGAACGTAATCTTCTAATCGTGGTGAAAGATCTCCAATATCTCTCATAAATATCTTCCCTTTTTTTACCTAAAACCTTTCTTTATATCCTGGGGAAAAGAAAACATAAAAGGGTGAGCTCAAATTCTCAGTAAGGGTAAACAAAAGAAATATAAATCTCATCGTATACACAAGCACATAAGTTTTGGAAATCTTAACCTGCAAAAGAGATCATAATTTCATAACATGGGATAAATCATGGTAGTGAAATGCAATCACAATAATCATAACTTAAAACATGAAACTTTGTGGCATACACACATAATCATAGAGAATCATTTCTTGTTAGTCAAGACTCATTGCCAAGACTATCTTAGTGGACAAAGTCCCTTTCTGAACCGAGTCACCCTCATTTCAGTCCTGTTTCACTGAACCGGTATAACCTACCATTCCAGCCATGTCTATCTCATGAGATATAAAATCTTTACCCAATTCATTGGAGGGAGATATAGGTCCCACCCATCTCATAATGATACTATTCTTATGTGTGCCACAAAATCATAAATCATACATCATTGCATAACCCATGTAATAAAAATGGGAATCTTAAACATCATGACATCATAAAACAATTAATATAAGATAAAGGAATTAATAAAAATAATTCCATAACAACATAATCAAATCAATGTAATAATATGGATAAAAACATAACCCTTTATTATCTTAGATGGAAGATAATTTTGATAAAACACTTGAACTTCATTCTTGAGGAAAATATCCTTTCTACTTCAAAAACACTTTTCCTTTCTAAAAATGTCATACAATTTTAAAATAAAAGAAGTTAATTAAAAATAAACTTGAAAACTTGTAAAGGAAAATTTTTGGAAATAATGTTTTAAAAATCCATTCATTCCGTATAAGTTAAAAAAAACATTCTTCGTACTTTTGTCGGAAAAGTCGAAAAGTACCTCGTACGAAAAACGACAAAAGATTCCTTTCATATCTTTTACTAAAAACTCACCGAAGGGTAAAATTGGATTTAAACAATTGTAGTTGGATGGAAATAAAATTACATATTTAAGAAACATGGATGTGGATGATAAAATACACCCCAGTAAATACCAAAGTATAAACAATCTCGGATAAAAATGAGAATGTGATATTTCCCTTACCTTAGGTCCGACTTGCTTTGTAAGTGTCCGAACCTCCTGTATAATGATTTAAATCATGTTATTGACTTATTCCAGAATCATATTCGTTGTTATTATATCATATATGGTCGACTTATGACTTTATAATACCCGTTCTTTTGTAAATTCATGTTAAAGTAGCGTTTTGGGTAAAATCGTCTCATTTGTCGTTCGTGTTTTTAACTTGTAATTATTAATATGATTACTTGGATCATGATTACTTATATCCAGAATGTAAAACATGATTTATATATAATATATATTCAGAATATATATATATATATATAATATATCGATAAATGGAATGAAATACACCGTTCAAGGAGACGGTAGTCCGTACGTACGCATGAATGCAGTTTTCGTTTCCTTATTGAAGTGAATGGAATTAAGTAGATGACATACATATAAATTTACATAAATCCAGTATCATTATTATGTCATATATTTCATTATTACTTATTATATATACTTTATAATCATTCATGAATGGTTAATCATTGAGAATGAATCTCATCGCGTCGTGGAGACGGTAGTCGGTACGTACGCACGAGCGATGATATCGTTCCCCTGGTCGTGGAATTGTGTTGAAGTGTATGTAGACTATTTAAGTATCAATATCAATTTATAATAATCATATATAGTTACTCATTACACCACTATACCCATCCTATTAAGGTGGTGGTGGAAAATAGATTACACCACGGCGTGGAGACGGTATTCCGTACGTACGCACGCGCGGTGATTTCATTTTTTCGTAGGATGGATAGAAGGTGAATTAGGGTTGTTTCATATTTATAATAACATATCAGTATGTAAGTAATAATGATGTTATAACTTTGTCATGAAACAACTAAAGAAGAAGAAGTTTAAGAAGAAAGAAATTGAAAAGATCGGTAATGGATATTACCTCTTCTTTGAAACGCCTCTTTGAATCCTCCACTTAGGGAACTAATATTGGTCTTTGAAAAAGACCAGGACCTCTAGGATTATTCTAGGGAAGTGGAGAAGGGATTTTTGCAGGGGTTGGCTGAGCTTGAGTGCTCAAATTGGTGTGAGGAGGAGAGGGAGGAGGTGTCCTTTTATAAGGGAGGAGAGGGGCACCTTAGGAATATCTGAAAATATTATTTTATATTAAAGTAAAAATCGGTTTATAATGGTTCCAAAGGGTCTTATTTCGAAGGTAAAGTGGGGATGGGTCTAAAACCTATCAACCAATAGGATTTAGACAAGTTTAGGTTATTATTTTAACCTTATCAATTAGATTTAACTCTAAGTTAAATAATTGAACTTTTACCGTGTCTTTTTGTTTTCTTACACTATATGGTTAATACACTTACCATAACATTCCAAACGAACCGAATTTTTTTTATTATTAATATATATATCCTTATCTAAGTCATTTGGCCGAACTTATATTTTTAGGAATAAAATAAAAATTAATAATATAATATTTTATTTAAAAACTATTTTGTGTCAATTTTGACACTATTTGATATATGATTTTTTTGAAAGTCATAAAGGAATTATATGTTAGAACCAAGTTGATTAAATCAACACTAATATATCATAGTAACCTAGAAAATTAGTGTAATTCATAAAAAGTCTCAAATTACATTTATTTTGGTGTTTATAACATCAATTATGTCAATATTTCATTAATAAGATAATTACTGCATCATCATTGTGCCATAAATAAATTAAATTATTTAATGTATAAAAATTAAAAATAAAATACCATTATATAGGAAATCTTTTTATATTTCTATTGAATATTTATAGTCGTATTTATCTTATGTATAACCCCATATTAAAAATGATTTACTTATTAAACTTTGATTTTAACTATTTTAACTATTCATTAAATAAAATAATATTAAATGTCATAATCTAATCCAAGTGGACCTAAATGGTCATATTATATACATAAGATTGTTTTTGGTCGAATTACACTTATCCAATAGAATTAGGACATGTGTTAGGGTAATAGTAATATCATATTTACCCTTAGTTACCCTATTTACTATTAACCGCGGTAAAAAAGTAAAAAGTTACTATTCACCAAAAACTTATTTTTATCTCATTGAACCACATTTTACTTACTGATATCAACCGTGTCTGTCGGATTTTCAAAATTCCATTCACAGAAGCGGTAAAATTAATTTTTATGCAAAATTCAGTTTTTAACCTACCACTTAGTGGTTTCACTATTCATCAAAAATTGAAGTTTTTCAGAAAAATGCCAAAATTTCACCCTAAGCTATAATTGATATTCCGAATTCAAAAATGATTTCTATTTTACAAAATTTCCAACATATAAGTTGCATTAATTAATTTTATAATTAATTTCTGCTGTCACAACAAATAGCGTGTTTTTAAGAGATAATAACTATCAAAAGATTGACACTTGTTTATAACTGGTTTAAATGTGAAATTACATCCAATGACCAACATTGTATTAAATTGTAAAAATATATTCTAAATATACTTTAAAACCACTCAAATTAATAATTTATCACTATTAATTATTTCGATTAAAAAATTTGTTTTTAATTAAAATTTAGTAATTTTCACTATTCATCAGAATATGAAAGTTATCCGAAAAGTACCAAAATTTCACCTTAGGCTAAATTCGATACTCCGAATCCATAAATGAAGTCCATTTTGAAAAATAAAATTTACAAAATTTCAAAAAGTGGTTATTACTATTCATAACAGATAGTTTTAATAATATCTTAATAGCATGTCGTTGTTTAGCGAAACTTGGTGTTGCGTACAACACACACTATCGTGGAAGGTCGCGATTGCGTGTAATTCAAGCCAGGTCAGAGATGTGTGTTGTGAAAGCTCATTTTTGTGTAGCGTATAACACAAGACATTAATGAAATTAGAAAGAATATTTTTCATAAAATCTTGGGGTGTTACATTCTACCCCCCTTAAAATGAATTTCGCCCTCGAAATTCGTCGGGGTTATAAATGGTTTACTATTCGAAAGTTTCTTTAATAGAAACCCTCATCGTGAAAAGGAATACCAAAACCAATCTTTAAAAACAAAAGTATGAAACGTAACGGTTACCCAAATAATCTAATCCCTGGGTTTCCACATAGGTGAAAATATGGATATGGAAGAGAAATCTAACCATCATGTTCTGATGGAGAGTGGTAGAGAACATGGCTATGGAAAAGCTAGCAATCACAAATCCATAAATTTGTGACGATCTAAGGTACCATCTGATTAATCAGATATAAGAGCACTAGGACAACATTTTTGGTTTTCAAGATCATTTCCCTAAAGTTGATGAAATTGGAATTAGAAGAAATACTTTCGTAATTTTGGTATAGTCTCAATGTTTGTCGTTCTTTGGACAATTTCTACTTCATATCTTAAAGAAATGAAGTTGAATTTGTCATTCGTGATGTGTTAGCAGATCATGTGATAGAATGATGGGTCATTCCATCTGTCTCAAAAGGTTAGAAAAGTTATCAAAAAATACATAAGTCCATTTATAGTGAGATTAATGATATATGGTTCCTAAAATGAACTTATACTTCATATATCATACTGCTAAATATAATAAAAACTAGTTTCTACTAAACAGGGACTTCCTGTAGGCCAGTGGTAGGCGATAAAGGCCAGTCGCACTTCGGTTGTGGGTTCGATTCCCATAGCCTTGTCCGACGCGATGGGTTGTCGCTCGTCCAGCAGGTTGTCCTTTTTCAAAAACTATATTACTATAACATCCCATCAATAATATCGAAAAAACCTCTATCCTTAAACAATACTAACTTATGTCCAAAAATCTTTAGGCTTATCCATAATACTTCAGTCCACTCTCATAATATTGTGAAAATGATTACCAGAGATTTAATTCCATCATTGATCCCCATATATCATAAGATATGTCTTGTTGGTCACATTCTAAACATTCAAAGGCCTTAATCATGTATTCTCTTGAATACCCATTGAACCTTATTGAAAACATGAATGCAGTTAAATGTTAACACTTTCCACATACCAAAATCCTCAAAATTCTATATACTCAAACCATGATATCACTTATTCCTTATATCAATAATGAGCTCATGAATACTGCTAAACATTTAATTTTCTCCCTATCCCTTCATTATGCGCATATCATCTAAATTCCAAAAATATCCGAATAACCTTTCATGGATAGTGGTACCATTAATCATACACTTTCATAACTCAAGGAAAGACAACAGTGTGACAATCCTTATATGTCTCTTTATTCCATAGTACCATGAGATTTCTTATACAACATTACACATGATAAACATGTAATCATTACACTACATTCTTAAACCATTGACTGAGCTTCAACAATTCTTTCATCTCACATATCATTTGTAGTCTCTTCATCATCATCAACATAAATACTTCCCATACGACCATACTGATTCTCTTCATCAGACTTTCCCTTAGGGCATTGGTTTGCATAATGCCCGTACATTCCACATTTAAAACATTTAACCATTGTTGATGTCATAGCAATACCATTATCCTCATCCATGGTGTTAACTGAACCTTTTCCTTTTCACTTACTTGCTTTGTGTCCTTCTTTTCCACACCCAAAGCATCTTCCAGTTCCTTTGAAACATTCTCCTTAATGCCTCTTCCCACATGATTTACATAGGGGAAATTGAACTTTCTTTCCTCTATGATCATCATGAAACTCCATCTTTCTCTTATTAGCTGAGTCAGGAAACTTACCAAATTTTACTTTATTGATCATATTATGAGATTGCTGATTCAGCATAATAATGATGTTTGGACTTCCAAATACCATTTCATTATGAAGAATATCATTCCATTGTCCATCATATTCTCCATTATCGTGAATCATCTTGTTTCCAGCCATTTTCTAAAACCCAAAAAGAATAGTGTGAGAGGCAAAAATCATGCTAGGGGAAAACAACATAATAAAGGGGGAGTACCTTCAATATCTAACATATTAGGTTTAATTCTATGATCGTTATCATAATTATAGTACTATAACCTATACGTATACTTAACCTTAGGGACATCCCTTGACATACCTTAGAAATATCTCTAGGGATCTCACTAACGTTTTCGCATCCTAGTTTCCAAAGGTTGACTAAACCTTTCCTCTGATACCAACTGTAGAGAACCTAAGCTTAACGTACATGAACATTACATTACTTTTTCGGAATACTTAGTACATAACAAAAAATACACACACAAGGATCGTAATAGTTTAGTGTCTTTGGAAACTCAGAACGTAATCTTCTAATCGTGGTGAAAGATCTCCAATATCTCCCATAAAGATCTTCCCTTTTTTTACCTAAAACCTTTATTTATATCCCGGGGAAAAGAAAACATAAAAGGGTGAGCTCAAATTCTCTGTAAGGGTAAACAAAAGAAATATAAATCTCATCGTATACACAAGCACATAACTTTTGGAAATCTTAACCTGCAAAAGAGATCATAATTTCATAACATGGGATAAATCATGGCAGTGAAATGTAATCACAATAATCATAACTTAAAACATGAAACTTTGTGGAATACACACATAATTATAGAGAATCATTTCTTGTTAGTCAAGACTCACTGCCAAGACTATCTTAGTGGACAAAGTCCCTTTCTGAACAGAGTCACCCTCGTTTCAGTCCTGTTTCACTGAACCGGTATAACCTACCATTCCAGCCATGTCTATCTCATGAGATATAAAATCTTTACCCAATGCATTGGAGGGAGATATAGGTCCCACCCATCTCATAATGATACCATTCTTATATGTGCCACAAAATCATAAATCATACATCATTGCATAACCCATGTAATAAAAATGGGAATCTTAAACATCATGACATCATAAAACAATTCATATAAGATAAAGGAATTCATAAAAATAATTCCATAACAACATAATAAAATCAATGTAATAATATGGATAAAAACAGAACCCCTTATTATCTTAGATGGAAGATAATTTTGATAAAACACTTGAACTTCATTCATGAGGAAAATATCCTTTCTACTTCAAAAACACTTTTCCTTTCTAAACATGTCATACAATTTTAAAATAAAAGAAGTTGATTAAAAATAAACTTGAAAACTTGTAAAGGAAACTTTTTAGAAATAATGTTTTAAAAATCCATTCATGCCGTATAAGTTAAAAAAACATTCTTCATACTTTTGTCAGAAAAGTCAAAAAGTACCTCGTATGAAAAACGACAAAAGATTCCTTTCATATCTTTTACTAAAAACTCACCGAAGGGTAAAATTGGATTTAAACAATTGTATTTGGATGGAAATAAAATTACATATTGAAGAAACATGGATGTGGATGATAAAATACACCCCAGTAAATACCAAAGTATAAACAATCTCGGATAAAAATGAGAATGTGATATTTCCCTTACCTTAGGTCAGACTTGCTTTATAAGTGTCCGAACCTCCTGTATAATGATTTAAATCATGTTATTGACCTATTCCAGAATCATATTAATTGTTATTATATCATATATGGTCCACTTATGACTTTATATTACCCGTTCTTTTGTAAATTCATGATAAAGTAGCGTTTTGGGTAAAATCGTCTCATTTGTCGTTCGTGTTTTTAACTTGTAATTATTAATATGATTACTTGGATCATGATTACTTATATCCAGAATGTAAAACATGATTTATATATAATATATATTCAGAATATATATATATATATATATATATAATATATCGATAAATGGAATGAAATACACCGTTCATGGAGACGGTAGTCCGTACGTACGCATGAACGCTGTTTTCGTTTCCTTATTGATGTGAATGGAATTAAGTAGATGACATACATATAAATTTACATAAATATAGTATCATTATTATGTCATATATTTAATTAGTACTTATTATATATACTTTATAATCATTCATGAATGGTTAATCATTGAGAATGAATCTCATCGCGTCGTGGAGATGGTAGTCCGTACGTACGCACGAGCGATGATATCGTTCCCATGGTCGTGGAATTGTGTTGAAGTGTATGTAGACTATTTTAGTATCAATATCAATTTATAATAATCATATATAGTTACTCATTACACCATTATACCCATCCTATTAAGGTGGTGGTGGAAAATAGATTACACCACGGCGTGGAGACGGTATTCCGTACGTACGCACGCGCGGTGATTTCATTTTTCCGTAGGATGGATAGAAGGTGAATTAGGGTTGTTTCATATTTATAATAACATATCAGTATGTAATTAATACTGATGTTATTACTTTGTCATGAAACAACTAAAAAATAAGAAGTTGAAGAAGAAATAAATTGAAAAGATCGGTAATGGATATTACCTCTTCTTTGAAACGCCTCTTTGAATCCTCCACTTAGGGAAATAAGATTGGTCTTTGAAGAAGACCAGGACCTCTAGGATTATTCTAGGGAAGTGGAGAAGGTATTTTGTCAGGGGTTGGCCGAGCTTGAGTGCTCAAATTGGTGTGAGGAGGAGAGGGAGGTGGTGTCCTTTTATAAGGGAGGAGAGGGGCACCTTAGGAATATCTCAAAATATTATTTTATATTAAAGTAAAAATCGGTTTATAATGGTTCCGAAGGGTCTTATTTCGAAGGTAAAGTGGGTATGGGTCGCAATCCTATCAACCAATAGGATTTAGACATGTTTAGGTTATTATTTTAACCTTATCAATTAGATTTAACTCTAAGTTAAATAATTTAACTTTTACCGTGTCTTTTTGTCTTCTTACACTATATGGTTAATACACTTACTATAACATGCCAAACGAACCCCAAATTGTTTATTATTAATATATATATCCTTATCGAAGTCATTTGTCCGAACCTTATATTTTTAGGAATAAAATAACAATTAATAATATAATATTTGATTTAAAAACTATTTTGTGTCAATTTTGACACTATTTGATATATGATTTTTGTGAAAGTCATTACAGAATTATATGTTCGAACCAAGTTGATTAAATCAACCCTAATATATCATATTAACCTAGAAAATTAGTGGAATTCATAAAAAGTCTCAAATTACATTTATTTTGGTGTTTATAACATCAATTATGTCAATATTTTATTAATAAGATAATTACTACATCATCGTTGTGTCATAAATAAATTAAATTATTTAATGTCTAAAAATTACAAATAAAATACCATTATATAGAAAATCTTTTTAGATTTATAATGAATATTTATAGTCGAATTTATCTTATGTATAAACCCATATTAAAAAGGATTTACTTATTAAACTTTGATTTTAACTATTATAACTATTAATTAAATAAAATAATATTAAATGTCATAATCTAATCCAAGTGGACCTAAATGGTCATATTATATTCATAAGGTTGTTTTTGGTCGAATTACAATTATTCAATAGAATTAGGATATGTGTTAGGGTAATAGTAATATCATATTTATCCTTAGTTACCCTATTTACTATTAACCGCGATAAAAAAGTAAAACATTACTATTCACCAAAAAATTATTTTTATCTCATTGAACCACATTTTACTTACTGATATCAACCGTGTCTGTTGGATTTTCGAAATTACATTCACAAAAGCGGTAAAATTAAATTTTATGCAAAATTCAGTTTTTAACCTACCACTTAGTGGTTTCACTATTCATCAAAAATTGATGTTTTTCAGAAAAATGCCAAAATTTCACCCTAAGCTATAATTGATATTCTGAATTCAAAAATGATTTCTATTTTACAAAATTACCAACATATAAGTTTCATTAACTAATTTTATAATTAATTTCCGCTGTCACAACAAGTAACGTGTTTTTAAGAGATAATAACTATCAAAAGATTGACACTTGTTTGTAACTGGTTTAAATGTGAAATTACATCCAATGACCAACATTGTATTAAATTGTAAAAATATATTATAAATATACTTTAAAACCACTCAAATTAAAAATTTATCACTATTAATTATTTCGATTAAAAAAGTTGTTTTTAATTAAAATTTAGTAATTTTCACTATTCATCAGAATATGAAAGTTATCCGAAAAGTACCAAATTTTCACCTTAGTCTAAATTCGATACTCCGAATCCATAAATGAAGTCCATTTTGAAAAATAAAATTTACAAGATTTCAAAAAGTGGTTATTACTATTCATAACGGCTAGTTTTAATAATATCTTAATAGCATATCGTTGTTTAGCGAAACTTGGTGTTGCGTACAACACACACTATCGTGGAAGGTCGCTATTGCGTGTAATTCAAGCCAGGTCAGAGATGTGTGTTGTGAAAGCTTCTTTTGGTGTAGCGTATAACACAAGACATTAATGAAATTAAAAAGAATATTTTTCATAAAATCATGGGGTGTTACATTTATGAGTATATACTTCCTGAAAGAAAACATTTTTTATGATTATGGATTATATCCATAAACAGTTCAATTTACATTAAGTATTTTACAAGTTTTGGAATTATTCATTGTAATTCATAAACTAACCTAGTTTATGCCATTTTTAGAAATCGCACCCAGTAGAATGAATGAGAACTCCAGCAATGCACATGATCCAAAGAGAAAGAAGGATAATATCTTTCATGGTCTTAATCCAGAATTTATAAGAGAAATAGTCTACCTTGTATTATCATTATATGAAGAAATAATATCATGCGTTGATAAGATAATTAAAGAGTTTACTAAGTCCTGTGGCTTTGAAGGGAAGCAAGAAAAGAAATGGATGGAAAAGAGAAAGATGGATAAAGGGAAGAGGGAAAAGAAGAATTTTACCATATGTGATAATTGTGGGAAGAAACGCCCTGGAACCTGCCTGAAAGGAATGAAAGTTTGTTATAAGTGTGGAGGAATAGGGAACAAAGGACGTGAAAACAAGGGTAATAAAATGGTTTCAAATGTACAATGCTTCATTTGCAAGGAGTTTGGACACTACATGAACCTATGTCCCTGTCATCATCCTATGCCAAAAATGATGCTATTGAATAATAATCAAGTTATGATACTACCACAGATGAAGATGAATGATTAGAGTTCTTATGTCATTTGAGTTTTGTATCAAAAATATACTTGTTAGAATAATTATGGCGTATATAAGGATTGTACTACAGTACTATTTCATTAAGGACTTGAGATTGTGCGGAACCAAGAAAAGTGACTCAATAGCAGGTTAAATTTTTGGAAAATATATGGTTGAGAGAAAGATAAACCATAATATGGTTCTGATACCAAGGTAGTGATTTTAGTATAATACATGATTGATTTGGATAAATTATATTGGATATTCTTGACTACCTTGAAACTGATGAATGATTTGTATATTCCATCGTTGTTGGGGTTTACAACATTTTTTGATTGAAGGAGTATATCCATTATTCTTTAAGGAATAAGGGTTCATGAATGTAATCAATAAGTTTTTATGGTAATTCAAGATGTTTTAGTGTTTTAAAAGAATACATGATGAAGGTGTTCACATGTTATTACGCGGAAAAAAAGATCTTCATTTTGTTTAGCTTTTGGACTGAAGTATTTTGGATAGTTCTAGTTTGGATAATTTTGGATTTCCATTAAAGGACAACCTGGAGGTCGGGCGGCAACCCGTCGCGTCTGGTAAGCCCGCGAGACTTGAACCCACAACCGAAGGGCGACAAGGGTGTATCACCTACCACTGACCCACGTGATGTCATGTATTGAATAATGTTGTTTTTAATGGTTCTGCTAGATGAATTATAAATTCATTTTTTAACCCTATACAAATGGGATAAATAGAATATTATTTTTAAGTTATATTATCTTTTAGAGTGAAATATGAGTTTGTGGTAGAACTTAGTTAAAGGATGAGACTCTACTTGTCAAGTATATATTTTTCTTCTTCTCTTATTCAATGAAAAAATTAATTCTTTTACTTTAGTGAAGGGATCTTAAAACAAAAAAAATGTTATCCTAATACCATATGTTTTGCTGAACCGATGGTATTTTAAATCATCATAGATTGAAGAATTTAAGGCCCTTAATTTTACACTTGATTGTGATTGATGAACTCAATCACTACATATAAATATTTATGTTTTCCCTCCAATTATATGTCTATAATATCCACCAATGTTCTCCTAATAGAGATCATAATTTGGTGGTGACCCTTTCATTTCCGTTTTCCTCATATTAAGACTAAATTTTAGTAACCCAATTTCTGATGTGGGTTTTCCCACAAAGATATTTTCTATTTTCAACCTATTATTTTCTAAGAACAATTTCAAATTGTGAGGATGCAATTTATTTAAGGAGGGGAGAATGTAACACCCCAAGATTTCATAGTGTGTTATTTCATTAAAATAATTCAATAACTTGCACTACACGCAACACCGAGTTCAAGCGCACCATGACTTACCAAACTTGCTGTTCAAAAAACGTTATGAATAGTATTAACTAAATTTTGAACTTTGTATAATACTTATAATTTTATAATCCATATTATAAGAACAAATTCGCTTTCATTATTGCACATTTTCCATCTTTTAATAGTGAACCCTTTTTAAATCCAATATTTTAAACTTTTATATATTCAATTTGACTAATTAAATTTACTTTTTATAATGGGGATATCAATAATTTACAATGAAACACCCCAAGATTCTATGGTACGCTTCTCTTTGAATAAAACAGTAGCGTTTGTTGTATGCAACTTCGAGTTCTAACACACACCATAACCAAATCAAACTAGCCGTTATGAATAGTAATACCTACTTTTTAAAATTTTATAAATTTTATCTCTCAAAATGGACTTCATTTTTGGATTCGGAATATCGAATTTTGCGTAGGGTAAAATTTTGGTACTTTTGGGATAACTTTTATATTTTGATGAATAGTGAAAATTACTAAATTTTAATTAAAAAAAACTTTTTTAATCAAAATAATTTATATTGATAAATTATGAATTTGAGGGGTTTTAAAGTATATTTAGAATATATTTTTACCTTTTACTACAATTTTGGTCATTGTATATAATTTTTACAATTAAACCGGACATCAACAAGTGTCAATCATTTGATAGTTATTATCTCTTAAAAACACACTTTTGGTTTTAACAACAGGAATTAATTTTAAATTAATTTCTTCCAATTATGTGTTTTGAATTTGGAAAAATGGATTTCCATATTTGGAATCAGGATGTTCAAATTGTGTAAATAGGTAACTTTTATTTTTAGACATTTTGAATAATTACTTCCGTAAATATTTTATTTACCGTGGTTAAAGGGTAAATCCGGTAAATAAAGGTTAAAAAATAATATTATAATAATAATAAATTATCCTAAAACGTTCCCTAACCTTATTGGTTGATACATTTCCGAACATGGGCATCATTGAGTCGATTTTTGGACCCCATGGAGCCACTTGTATGTGATAATGACACTTTATATTAATTAAGTTAAAATAAATACAAAATTGACATAAGCATACTTCTTTTAGAAAAACATTTCTTACATAGGGTTATATATGTTAGATTTTTGATTATAAATATTCATTAGAAATATAATAAGATTTAAAACATAATGGTATTTTATTTATAATTTTTAGACATTAAATAATTTTAATTTGTTTATGACACAATGGTGATGCAGTAATTACCTAATTAAGGAAAAATTAGAATAATTGATATTATAAATACCAAAATAAATTTAATTTGAGACTTTTCATAAATATCAATAATTTTATAGGTTAATATGGCATGTTAGTATTGATTTAATTACCCTTTTTTAAAGTAATCATTGTGTTATGAGTTTTAAAAAAATTAATTATTGAATAGTGTGAAAATTGACATAAAAGAGTTTTTGAAAAACATATTATATTATTAATTGATATTAAATTCCTAAAAATATACGGTTCGGCCAAGAGACTTATATCATGATAGGTGTATCATTAATGGACCACTTTTGGGTCTTCTGGATGTATATAATAAGTTTACTAACCATATAATATAAAAATACAAAGAGACATTGTAAAAGTGAAACTAATTAACTAAGAGTTAATACTTAATGATAAGGTTAATATAGTAACCAAAAACTGTCTAAATCCTATTGGATGAGTGTTTTTAGACCTATACCCACCTTAATATTTAAGTAATCTACTTTAGAGCAATTAGAAACCGAATATTAATTTATTATAAAATAATATTTTTAGCTTTTCCAGAGGTGCCCCTTACCCCTCTTATAAAAGGGAACTCCCCCTTCTCATTAATTCACACCTTAAAAGCCTTTTGGTTCGTCCAACCCCTGCCCAAATACTCTCTAAACATCCCTCAATACAACCTAGAGGCCTTAGTTGTATCATAAATCCAACCTATGGAGCCCGTTTGATCAAATCAAAAGGAAGAACCCGAAGAAGAGGTAATGTTTTCACCACCCTTTTTCAAATTCATTTCTTCTTCAACTTCTTCTTTCTTTGTTATTACCATTATAAAATAATAAATCTGGTATCTCCAATATACTGTGATATTATGATAAATTTGGTACAACCATATTCAGTATTCTATCCATCCTTTGAATGACATGTCACCATACATGCGTACGTACGGCTTACCGTCTCCACGTCGTGGTGTAATTGTTATTCAATAAATTATTATTTGGATGAGTATAATAATGATGTATAATTCATGTAAATATTAAATATAACATGATAATGATTCTGTATATGTGATATTACATCCAATTATATATTATCTTAATATCAAAAGAATGATATTGTCGCTCGAACGTACGTACGGACTACCGTCTCCACGAACGAGATGTGATTCATTCCCCATCGTATCCATTCAAGTATAATTATCATTTGATGATTAATAATAGTATCTAAAGACTTGAAATTATTTTGGATATGAATAATATACAACCTATCCATAACAAACACATCTTACGTAACAAAACATATAAAAGAAAACGAGTAAGTTAACACCCGAAACAACGATAATACTAAGATATTATTAACAAATCAATGTTAAAAAGATCATATATGATATCATATTAATGTATATGATTCTTTTATAATTTAATAAAAATTATTTCACCATTATACAGGATTTTAAACTACCCTCAACCAAGAAAAATTACAAGTTAAGGGTTTATTTCACAATCTCTTCATTATCCGATGTTTTTTATATATAATAATCTACTGGGATCACTTTATCATCAACATCCATGTTTCTTAAAATTTATTTTCAAAACATTATTACTATTTTACAGAATATGGGTTAAAGTCATTTATACCCTTGTTTTAATTTTTATAAGAATTTTATAATGGAATCTTTCTGTCGTTTTCCAAACAAGGTCATTTTTAACATTTTCGACAGAATTATGGTAATAATGTCTTTTTAACTTATACGGCGGGTGCAGCTATTTTCTGACGTTATAAAATCATTGAAGCTTCCCTTACAATATTATAAGAATATTTACAAAGTAAATTTTTTAGTTTATAATTATGAGACTTTTAAATGATTTCAAAATGAATATTTTATGAATTTGTGAAAGGTACTCTTTATCAAGGTCATAATTTTAAATGTTTTAAAGATTTATCTTTTGAAATCTTTTTAATTAATGTCCATGTTTTCAACATGATATTAAGGATTTATTTATATGGACATGAATGTTTTTAAATGATATTTCTTTTCAAAAGTTTCAAAGTGGTATGGGACACTTTGATTCAAAAATCTCTTTTAAATTACTTTATAAATGTGTGCGTTTCAATGATTTCGAGAAAAGAGATATTTCTCTCAAATAGTTTTGACTTCATATATGTCAACATCCTTTGATGGATTTTAAGCTTATTTGAAGTTGATTTATTATGATACAAAACTTTTGTATTGTATTTAATGTTTTGTGATATGTTTTACTATGGATATGTTATTTTTATACCTTTCATGGTTTATGGAGAAAGTATTGACATTTCGTATGCTAGTTTTAATACGAGTGTTTATGTTATCCTTAAAACTTTTCATATGGGAATTCATTCGACTTAGTAAGTGATGGGTGGAGCCCACTATAGCTCCTTGATGCATCGGTAGGTCTCATAAGACAAACTAGTGTCTTGGTACAATGCCTTGGAAAAATCTTATTTGTAGTCTTGGCACGAGGTCCTGGCTATGTGGTTATGATAGTCTGGCATTATGCATTCCATCATTATGAAATTTGTTATTGATGTTGCATGTGATTATTCGATTAGTAGAATATCAATGTGAATACGTAAATATCATTATTTCATTTTATTTTTTCCATACTATGTTGAAGTTCATGTTTAAAAGGATTTTGTTTTTGTTATACATTGCCTTAAATGTTTATTCTTATTTATGAAAGTTTCCACTATATTTTTATCCTTACTGGGCATTTGAGCTCACCCATTTTCTATGTTTTATTTTTCCCAGGATGTGAAGAAGTAAATTATGAAATGGCCTGTAAGGATAGTATGAGGGGATAACAGTGTGGACTATGGAGACTATATTATTGTAGTTTTCATTTTATGATGTAATGTAAACTTTATGAATGTATCTAGTTATTCCAAGGATACTAAACTAATTAGTCTTTCGAGAATTGATCATTCTTGTGATCATGCCAATGTTACGTAATAATGCACCGACACTGGGTAACTGGGGTCGGGGCGTTACAATAACATTTAAATCTTTTGGTCATTTTCTATTCGAAAAACAAATTTGTTTTTGTAACTTCAAGGTTAATTTAAAATTTAATTTTATAACACTATGAATTTAATTAGTAAAAATTGATTCAATATTTAAAAGAAGTAAAATTCATATCATGTAATATATTCAACATAATTTTCTACCATATTGTATAGTAAAAGCAATACAAATTATTTACCATGGTAATGGCAAAAATGGGTTTACTAATGTTTACCCTAAAAAGATAAGGGTTAAAAATAACACGAAGCATACTCAAAAACAAATTTATGGACATATATTGGCCCTATAACTTAAATTTCCTATAATTTCCCAATTTGGTGCCTATTGAAATTTTAAAATCATGGGTATACCTTTTTCATTAAACAAATCGCAAGTCTCCGACTAACCTCACATATAAAAGGGAACCCACTCTCCTCTCATATTCACACTGAAAAATACCATTATGTTTGATGATAACTCACAAAATAGATTAATGAATTACCCAATATAATCCTAAAATCCTAAATATGGTCATAAATTCAATCAAACAGGCCTTTCAGTGAAAACCAAATGATGTTTTCCAAATAAGAGGTGAATTCTCTAACTAAGCGTTTAATTTTATTTCTTCATCTACCTAATTAAATTATAATTAAAAAATTATAATATAATATCCTAAGAATATTATGTATACTGAAATGCTATTATATTATTTTAATAGGAAAAATATTTCTCACCTTCCATCAAATGGTTTATAAAATCAACATTTATGTGTACGGTAGACAACCACATCATAAACAAGTATTTTTATTTTTTTCCTTATACATTGATCAAAGAACAAATTAATGAAAGATTTATTATTTTTATTGGATATTTAAGAAATTATTATTCTTATAGAATCATGATATCACATTTTTCTTCTTATCATCCATTTTGTGAGAATTTGATAATGTTGTTCTTATGTACGTCGGACTACCTCCTAGCGAAGCGATGTGATTTTTTCACACATTACAATGTTGATAATAAGGATTTATTTTATGAAAATATTTGATAAATAAGAAATTACAATTATTATGTAATTTTAATATACTATTTACCTTTCTTCCATTTTTTTATCTAGAAAATTAAACTATGTTCATGCATATGTATGGTCTATCATCTCTATGAACGGTGTATTTCATTTTCTATATCTATCTTTTATAGAGAACTAAAAAATATATATTCTGAAAATATATGATATTAATATCATGGATAACATTGTAGAGGTGACTTAACCATGATAAATGTATGAATACGGCAAATAAAAAATCAAAACATACCCAAAAATACAAAGTAGTTATTTCCCAAAACATGACATTAACACGGAATTTTTAATAAATGGTTTCTAAAAGGACATATATAAATCATATACAGTATGATATATATAATTATGGTTCATTAATAGATTTATAATATTATTATTTTTATTATTCACGAGTTTCAAATGTGTATGAAGGACATTGAGACTCATAGTAAGGGACTTCTATCTCACTTTTATTTTTCTGTGACACACATCTATATTCACTAAGTGTTTTTTAGGTGGTGTATATGCTGACCATGAATGTATTTTATGATTTTTATCATCAAACATTTAGTTATTTTCATATCCACTTGAAGAAACCTCTTTTATTGGGATTAATTTTCAAATGTAACCAACGTAGTAGGGTTTTCCAATCTCTAATTTATTTTTTGGAGGCATATACCAATTCCCCTCCCATCTCAGTTGTGTGGTGCATATACTACCCCTTTAAAATTTAATATCATTAATATACTTATTTTCAGGACATTTAATTTCTTATTTTATTTTATACTTTATTGGGGATTACAATTCAAAAACTTTCTATGGTGGTAAGTAATTTTTTCTCAATTTTCTTTCATTGAGATATATGTCATGTCATGCACCTCTATTCATTTATTAGGATTATATAAAACCTTTTTGACATGAAATAACATGAATATAATTATTATCATGATATAATATGTTTCATTTATTATTATTATTTCATGGAGATTATATTCAACGTCACCTAAGTGGTAAGGGTTTCATTTTATAATATCAACATTTATCGAGAATATTCAGGATTATACATCTAATGATGATAGAATATGACCCATCACACAGGAAACTCTTTAAATTTTATTCTCTAGTTTTTTCATGGGAATTCATATTTCACCTTCATTTGCCTCTCCTTATGCACTCTAGAGTTCAAAAAAATGTTTTAAAGAAAGATCATTTTTATTTCTCCCTTTAATATAAAACCCTTTTTCTTCTAAAATAATGTTTCATATAAAGGATTTCCAAAATTTATTTAACATTATCCAAATGATTTATTAAATAAATTTTTATATATATTTTATTTTTTCAATTTTTTGAAAGAAATTTTCATCTAGTTTTTTAAACAATATAATTTTGGCCTTTACTAAAAATGTGAAACAAATATTTGTTCTAAATTAAAGCCATGGAAAAAATTTCCTTCCATCAAGACCATTATTTTATTTGAAGATACATTTATATTATTTAAAATTTATTTTTAATGAAACCAATTTTCAAAATGGTTTTTTATTTTATAAATATTTTTTCAATGTGGAAAAGATATTTTCCTCAAGAAATATTTAAATTGATTTTTGAAGCATCATTTAAAAATTACAAATTTTATTTTTAATGATATAGTATTTTGAAATTTCATTATGATTAAAAAGGTGTTTTTAAAAGTGGAAAGGCTATATTTATCAAGAAGTGATCCAAGTGATATATCAACCTCATTTTCAATCTAATATGACATCCTTTGATGTAACATATGATTTATTGCGCATAATATTGAATGATACTATCTATATTATTTATTTGGAAGGTTATTTTATATGGTGATGAGATGTTTATAAAACCCTTATATTTTTCATGGGTTATGCTTTGGTTAATTGGTTAATTTTTTATGAATTTTTTTTTTATATATGGGTTAGGATGTGATTATATGATGAATGTATTATGATATTGTGGTACACATATATATGATCCTCATTAGGTGATCTAAGTTACATTATATCCAATAATGTTATAACCAAGGATAATGGTATTAAAGTGTATCTCCCGCTTGAGAGTTTCTCTCTCCCAAGGATTCCTAGGTATCGAGTCTCCTTGTCTGCTTGGTTGTGGCGACTCCCTCTCCCCCCCGTGCTCCCGGCTTCGATCCTGCGCTTCACCGCCCTTCTTCTGTTTCGGTGCAAGTGGTTCGCCCTTTCCGTCAATGCCACTCCTTGACCCTCTTCAGTGAGAAAACCTTGTTCCTTTGCCCCTGGTTTTCTCCGCCTGGTCCCAGAACCTGAGTACGATGTTTCAAAGGATGTCGATATTCTTTTTCCCCTACTCGAAATAACCTTCAAGCGTTGATCCAGCCTCCCCGGGGCCTTGAGTTCCTTCCCGTAGCCATAATTCTACGTCGGTGCCAGATCCGAGAGAGTGTCGGCAGTCCCAGACCCCAATTTTTGAACTCCATCTGCTTTTCAGATCCAAGCGATCTTGTCTCACGACAAATTCCAGATTTTGAGGATTACTTGACCCTAATCGTCTTTACCATTTCAGCTTTTAGTTCCAGGTGGTGACTTGTGGGAAGTAGCCGGTTCCTCATCTTCGCGAAGTTCCTGCCGCGATGTGTTTTCTTGAAAAGTGTTGAGATTCATCACATTTTAATGAGAGAAGAAAATTATTAATGGAGGGATTCATCACATTTATTGATGAGAGATGAAAATTATTAATGGGGAGATTTATATCACCATTAATTGAAGATTTTCTCCCAACATTAATGGATATTTAATTCTCAATATTAATGGATGGAATAATGGATGTTGACTGCATTAATTGATTATTATGGAATTGGTGTCTATATAAGGAGGATGCAGAAACATATTTTAGGGGGAAAACAGTGTGCCAACAAGATGTAACCGGCAAGGGAGACCCGGGAAGGGGTTGCCGCGTTTGCGGTGGCCCGTGTGGCACGACGACGATGACGCGTCGACGTTTGACAGGTGTGGTGCAGCAACAACACAATTGATGATCGGGGCCACGTATCGAAAGTCTTCCTGAGAGCGGTGATCAGGTGGCGTGTCCCGATTGGAGATCAGCGGTACATCATCGTGGCGAGATCTTTCGGGTGTCGCAAGATGATGCGAGGCTAACACATGTTCGGGTGAATATCTCTGAGGTAGTGACGTTTCGTCGACAGAAGGGTGACGTTTTGTCACAGATTGATCTTCCGATACATGGCATCAGCGGGATGTTAATCAGAGAGATGGAAGAGGCGTATCAGGGTGTGGTTTTCACACAGGTTTTCTACGCTCTCTCATTTGTAATTCAAGTTTAGGCGTTGCTTGGATTATTGTATTCTCTGATTCATAGTGGATATTTTGGGAATTGCCCCTTGGTTTTTTAATCCTCCGCATGGGAGGGTTTTTCCATGTTAAAAAAACCTGCGTGCTGATTTATTTATTCTGCTCATATCGCTTCCATATTTCGATGGGTTTCTCACGATATTTTTGGCAAGAAATTTTCAGTCCAGAATCAAGATTCTCCCCAACAAGTGGTATCAGAGGAGGTTGGTTTGTGCTTGCAGTTTAACGTGAGGATTTTGGAAGCTTCGAAGAGGATCGCAGATGCGTGCGTGGAGCAGAATAAAGATTGGAAATTAAAGCAGGTTGAGAGAGGTGATGCAAATATCCGCTCATGGGATGTTGAGCAAGGGGAGCTATTTATTCCTGAAGGTGCTCCAGATTATGTGGTAATCACTATTATGGGGGAGCCAAATGTATCTGGTTCTTGCCTTGTTCAGCAGGATGAGCGGGATGGTGCAGATACAAATGTGATGAAAATTTCGGCGTTTGATTTTCTTTTTGCAGGGGGGGATGATATTTTTTCAGAAGTGCAAAAGGACGTCGTCATATTTTCTGCAATTGATGATGGTTGGTGTGATACCGACATACTTTCTTTCCAGCTGGGTTTGTTGGATGGTTCCATTCATTAATGTGATGAAGGGGGAGATTGTTGAGATTCATCACATTTTAATGAGAGAAGAAAATTATTAATGGAGGGATTCATCACATTTATTGATGAGAGATGAAAATTATTAATGGGGAGATTTATATCACCATTAATTGAAGATTTTCTCCCAACATTAATGGATATTTAATTCTCAATATTAATGGATGGAATAATGGATGTTGACTGCATTAATTGATTATTATGGACTTGTGTTTATATAAGGAGGATGCAGAAACATATTTTAGGGGGAAAACAGTGTGCCAACAAGATGTAACCGGCAAGGGAGACCCAGGAAGGGGTTTCCGCATTTGCGGTGGCCCGTGTGGCACGACGACGATGACAAGTCGGCGTTTGATAGGTGCGGTGCAGCAACAACACAATTGATGATCGAGGCCACGTATCGAAAGTCTGCCTGATAGCGGTGATCAGGCGGCGTGTCCCGATTGAAGATCGGCGGTACATCATCATGGCGAGATCTTTCGGGTGTCGCAAGCTAATGCGAGGCTAACGCATGTTCGGGTGAAGATCTCTGAGGTAGTGACGTTTCGTTGACAGAAGGGTGACGTTTTTTCACAGATTGATCTTCCGATACATAGCGTCAGCAGGATGTTTATCAGAGAGATGGAAGAGGCGTATCGGAGTGTGGTTTTTCACACAGGTTTTCTACGCTCTCTCATTTGTAATTCAAGTTCGGGCATTTCTTGGATTATTGTATTCTCTGATTCATAATGGATATTTTGGGAATTGCCCCGTGGTTTTTTAATCCTCCGCATGGGAGGGTTTTTCCACGTTAAAAAAACCTGCGTGTTGATTTATTTATTCTACTCATATCGCTTCCATATTTCTCTTCGGGTTTCTCACGATTTTTTTGGCAAGCAATTTTCGGCCCGGATTCGGGATTCTCCCCAACAAAAAGTACCTTCCACGATGATTCACGAAGCACCTGCCGTGGGGTATTGATCCGAGAAGCACCTGCCACAATGCTTCGCCACGTTGAGTGATCGCTTTGTGGATTCCGTGAAGTTGCTGTCACGGGGTGTTGATCCGTGAAGTTTTGGTGTGTGTAGTGATGAAGGCGGTGTCCTGTGGGCGTGGTCGTCGTGATGAGTATGCTCCGCGACATGACTTCATTAAGTATCTGCGAAGCATAAATTGTGTTGCGAAGTCGCGATGATTCAGCTGTGAGGTGTGGCTCTGCGGCATCTCAGGCGCACCGCGGTGCAGGATCCTTGGGCGCGACCTTTCAAAGGGTAGGGATGTTTGCGAAGGCCATGGGCCTGTCTGTGTGGACCGTGTAGGGAGGCCATGAACGTGTTTCCAGTCCAGTGACCTCTTTTTTGGACCAGGCCTTGATTCATGTGTGGCTGGACTGGGTCGGAGTTGCGCACTGGGAATTTTCTGGAGCATTTACCAAGTTACTAGGAAAGGGTTCCAGGGTCGTGGGGTCCTGTAGGGAGCCGATATCTAGGGAGAATAGCGAAATCAACTTTTGGTTCTACTATATGGATACAGAACTTGTAAACCAATGGAAGAGGCTGTCCCTGACGGACAAAGAAAAGTTGACGATCGAGGAATGATGAAGCGAAGACACACTTTTGGAAAAGCACATGCCTCTGGTTGTGGTTGGAAAGTTAGTGGAAAACATATCGGTAAATCAGGGGGCTCTCAAAAACACTCTACAGAATATCTAGAAACTGGAAGTCGGAGTGGCAATCCGGGAAGCGGGGATCAATTGCTTTGTCTTTGAGTTCTTCAATGAGAGAGATAGAGACAAAATCTTGCAGGGCAGACTATGGTCCTTCAATAACCAACTCCTCCTTATGGAAGAATTCAGAGGGGGCGACGATATCCAATGAGTGAGTTTAACCCGATCCCCCATTTGGATACGAATTAAAGGAATTCCCTTCCATGCCAGAATGGAACGAATCATGAGAGAAATTGGGGACTATTTAGGTCACTATCTTGAATTAGATAGCTCAGCCCCAATACAATGGGGCCCCGAGGTGCGGATCAAGGAGGAAATAGAAGTGTCAGAGCCTCTGATGAGGGGAATGTTCTGGAAAATAGAAGACACCAACATTTGGATATCATTCTAGTTCGAGAAACTCCCAATATTTTTCTTTTCCCGTGTTTTCCTTGACCATCTGAAAAGAAAGTGCACCACAAATCATAAGAGTGGGTTAGGTAACATTTTCCTCCAATATGGCCCTTGGCTCCATGCCAAAACTAATAAATATGCTATCATCCATGAGACAGAAAAACAAAAGGACCGTGACCGTCTCACATTGGCACATACCAGTTAGGCGGAACCCATACCTGTAAAAGCCCATATTCTTGGACCAGTGGATCTTCCTTCTGCTGGCCATCCCACTCATAGAGATGCAAGAGATCATCCTAACCCCCTAAAGGAAAAGACTCAAACATCTACAGATATGGTGACAAAGAACATAGAACCACCAATACACTGTTCAAAGCCAATGCTAATGCACATCGAACCACTAGATCCGGACCCTGACCCACAATCGACCATAGTAGGCGCTCTAAGAATGGAGGCCCATGGAATGGCCAAGACTTCATTACTGGTCCAAAATACCCATCGAATGTGGAAAAGGGTGCAACAAGGAGAGAGTGATGGTCTTCTAGAATACCCAAAACCTGGGGTCTGGAAAAGAAATAATGAAATAGGCAACCCAGGGAGGAATCCCACCAAAAGATAGAAAATGACAAGCGGAGAAACAAGTCTGGAGGGACCAAAGGCGGCGGCGGGCAAGACCTAGCCCCACCTAGAGCAATGACTGCCTTATGCTAGAACTGACATGGGCTTGGCAACCCACGAATGGTTTTCATGCATCAACACAATTGCGCTCAAAGTCACCCAGATATGGTTTTCCTGTCCGAAATCATACTAGAAAACAAGGACACCAATGGTATTGCTTTGAAGTGCTAATTCGAAGGCTGCTTTCCGGTGCCTAGACAAGGCCATGCTAGGGGCCGCTGTCTCCTCTGGAAGGACAATACCGACATCAAAATATTGTCTTTCTCCTCGCACCATGTGGCAACGACTATCCAAACAGAATCTCACCCACCCTGGTCCTTTGTGGGATTCTAGGGCTGGCCATCCCATAACTATAAGGTGAAGTCATGGGATCTTCTATGCAAGCTGCGACATGACTTACCTAGGCCTATCCTCTTCGGAGGTGATTTTAATGAAATTATGTTCCATAATAGAAGAGGGGCGGAATCATTCGACCATCAGCTTCAATTTCAAATTTCAAGGACGCGGTCTCTAGGGCGAACATGGTCGATCTGAGGTATACAGGTAATACTTTTACTTGGTTTCATGGAAAATCTGAAGGCACCCACATCGCTGAGCGCCTTGATAGATTTCTGGGCTCTACTGATTGGATTAATCTGTTCAGCATGTTTCATTTCGTCCACATGGCCCTTAACTGATCGGTCCACTATCCAATTCTCATTGATTTCATGCAAGGGGAAGTAAAAATACAACATTGGTTACCCTTTAGATTTGAGAGCTTCTGATGAAAAGATAAGGAATGCGAAGAGGTGATCCGTTCATGCTGGAATAACACTGAAGTGGATGTTTTCCTCAATCTCCAATAGGTCGCATCTGATCGGAGGTCTTGGAGCAATAAGAAATTACGGCACCCCGACTGGCACTGTGGTGTCCTTGAAAAGAGATTGAGCAACCTCCTTAGTCAACCCACATCTAATTTCATTCTCTCTAATATTGGAGCCACACAAAGAGATATGGACATGGCCCTGCATGTCAAGGAAAGCTTCTGGGTCATGCGGGCGCGAGATAACCATATTAAAGAGGGGGATGCTAATACCCAGTTTTTTCACCAGAAAGCTTCAGCATGGAGAAGGGAAAATGATATTACATGCATATTACAACCCGATGGAAGCAAAGTTTCTCACACAAATGGTATCCACGAGGCCTTGACAGACTATTTGCAGAACATCTACGCTACAGGAACCCCTTTCATATCTACCGAGTTGAGAAGATTGTATCAGACCTGTGATCACTGATGAGATCAATAGATAGCTCACCAAAGATGTGAAAAATGGCGCGATACACCTGGCTCTAAAACAACTTTATCCCACTAATGCCCCGAGACCGGATGGGTTCTAGGCCATTTTCTTTAAATAATACTGGCACATTATCGGTCCCGACAACTACAACATGATAAAAAATATCTAGGATGGGAATACTAGCATTGTTTCCATCAATGAAACCATCCTTGTCCTCATCCCCAAAATCAAGAAACCTCTGGAGATCCTTGATTTTAGACCTAACTGTCTTTGCAATGTCTCTTACAAAATCTTCTCTAAGATCCCTGTCAATCGGCTGCGACCTTGGTTACTTGATTTTATCTCTGAGAATTAGAGCACCTTCATGGCCAAGAGACTGATTACTGATATTTTGATTGTGGCCCATGAAGTGTTCCATTCTATGAAAGCATGCTCCACCACGAAAAGAGGAACCATGGCCTAGAAACTGGATATGACCAAGGCCTACGATAGAGTGGAATGGCAATTCATTCGTATAGTCATGCTGAAAATGGGTTCTTGCACTAAACGAATAGATATGTTCTGGGAATGTATCTCAACCATCTCCTTCATAATCAAGGTCAATGGGGAGATCACCAGAGGATTCTCCCCATCTAAAGGCCTTCGCCAGGGTGATCCCCTCTCCCCTTTTCTCTTCATACTGGTGGCTGATGTGTTCTCTAATCTTATTTACAGGGCTGCACCCTCTAAATATATTATTAGGGAAAAGGTCTGTTGTGTTATCCCACTAGTGTCGCTTCTTTTCTTTTCCGACAATTTCCTCATGTTTTCCAGAGCAATAATTAATGAATGCCATGTGATCAGCCAAGCAATCCAACAATATGAGAGGGAATCTAGCCAATCGATTAATCATGGAAAATCTGAAATTTATTTTAGTGTTGGGGTGCCTCTTTCTAAGAGGGATGAGCTATGTGCATCAGCTGGTATCCATATGGTTGTAAAACATTAGAAGTACCTTGGGATTCCCACGGTGATTGGTAGATCCAAAAATGAAATCTTCACATCTCTTATGGATAGGATCGAGAAAAATATTCTAGGGTGGTCCCCTAAAAGAATTTCAAAAGCTAGCAAAGAGACCCTCATCAAAGTTATCATACAATCCATTCCCAGCTACTTTATGTCCCTGTTTAAGCTCCCGACATTCATCTTCGACCAGTTCTACACACACACTGCTAATTTATGTTGGGGGAAGAATGATGGACGAAATCAGCCCCACTGGATGGCTTGGGAGAAACTCGCAAATCCAAATCAGAGGGAGGGATGGGATTCTGGAATCTACATCTCTTCAATGATGCACTTTTGGCCAATCAAGCATGGCTCCTTCTTAACCACCTATCATCTCTTTGTGCATAGGTTCTCTGGGCTATGTACTTTCCCCACATGGACTTTCATGCTTCCTCTCATGGTCCCCATCCTAGCTTCCTATGGAGAAGCATCTAGTGGGAAAAAAAGATCCTGGAAAAAGGACTAGGATGGAGGATTGGGTTTGGCTCGTCGGTAAATATCTGGACTGATCCTTGGCATATCGATAAGGATGGTATTCGGGCTACATCCCCCATCCAACCTGGTCTTGAAAACGCCACTGTTAGTTGCCTCCTATCCAACCAGGGACAGAGGTGGTGTGTTGAAAATAATCGTTGATTGGTTTAATGAAAGGGATCAATGAATCAACCTTATCATTCCATGGGTCCCTGATGCAGGCCCCGGCCAGCTTTTCCGGATCAATGATTCCTCTGGCGAATCCATGGTGAGGTCAGGCTACAGACTGGCTCTTGGCCACCACTCTGTCGGCCGGGATGAGGGACCATGGAATTTGGTTTGGAAGCTCAACGTTCCCCCTAAAATATGCCATTTTTTGTGACAGGTCTGCACGGGTACTCTCCCAACCATGAGCCTCCTCGCTTACCGACATATAGCCAGTACTGCTTTTTTCCCTTTCTGCCTGAACATTCCAGAAACGCTTTTCCATGCCATCATTCACTGCCCGAGAGTTGAGAAAATTTGGAATAAATGGGGCCCGACATCTGTCGCTTCAATGGCATCAGACTCTGAACTTCCCGATCTTCTGACGTGTTGGTGATCCTCTCTTTCCTCAGCTTATTCAGGTTCACTTTGCACTCTGGCATGGATTATTTGGGTCTGGCGTGATGATTCCATTTTTCATCAAGATCAAAAACCCCTGAATTCTAGATTGAATGAGGCACCTCTTGGATTGAGGGATGGAAAGACCACAATGAACATTTTATTCCAGTTGCTACCCTCTCCTTCCCACCTCATTAGAATCCCCCAATGGAAGGGACCCTTAAGATTAACATGTACGCGTCACCTCCAAAGGATGGGCTTATCGCCCTAGGCCTCCTAGCCTGAAATCATCTGGGGAAAATCATTTCTGCGAAATACGAACCACATTAGGCTTTCTGGGAACCTGTAGTTTTTGAGGACATGACCATCCTTGCCAGTATGTTGCTCGCCTTGGAATGTGGTTGGAGTGATATCATTTTTGAGTCTGACTTCCTTACCGTAATCGAAGCTATTCACCACAATGATAGTGGGATCCATTCATTTGGCATCATTATAAGGAGAAGTCTCTCACTTTTCCAATGCTTCTCTTTATGCACCTTCTCCTTTACCAAAAGGGAAGTTAACAACGTGGCCCATTAGCTAGAGGCCTCATGCCCATTTAACTCCAACCAGATCTAGCTGTACAATTTCCCCTCATGGCTTTGCTCATGTACTTCTGCTAACATTTGTCATTAATGTTCCCTGTTTTAGAGAAAAAACCAAGGATGGTGGTAACATTCTGAAAAAATATGAGAGGGACCTATATCTCCATCCAATGCATTGGGTAATGATTTAAATCCAATGAGATAACTATAGGAAAAAATTTGATGGGTTTGATTAACTATGGGAAATTGGTGCATCCTGATCCATAATGTGAATCATTTCATGACTCCATGCCACCAAGGATTCCATAATGAAGGGAGAGAGATGATGACCCCTAAGTACCACATACAGAAGGACATGGGTTGGAAACTAGCATCGAGGGTAAACAATTCTCACAATATAGGAGGTATCACAATCTATACGAAAACAATATTAGCATATAGAATGAATCAACCAAAATCAACTCAATGAAATATATATAAGTATAAAAAAATCATCCTACAATGCATGTATAATCAAAACTGATACATATAAAATTTATCCAATGTAAGTACCCAAATGAAGTAGTGGATAGAAACATCATGTACCCATGGGTATAGGCTAGTGAAGTCTGTCATGGCCAGTAAAGTCCTCCTAGAATCATTAAAACTATTTTATACATATAGGGTGAGAATAAAGTTATACTCAGTAGTAAAAAAAAATTCTCTCATGCGCATGTGAAAATAGAAAACAAATGCACCTATGTGAAAGCAGTATAACCAAAATAGTACCTAAGAATGCATACATAGCATAACCCAAAACTCACCTAAGCTCACTCACCAAATAACGCATCCAAAGATATAATATAATATAAAGAAAATTGGTGATAGGGTTTTCTGCAACGCATTCCAACTGAGATTTCTCTCTCACTCCCTAGCTTCGTACGTCCTTAAACTCCCAACCCTTCTAAATAACATCAGAACACATCACATCCCACCGACACACACCTAGTCTATGACAAACCATCACACCACAAATCGACAGTAGAACATTTGTCTTTTGGCCATCAAAACCCTTGCCTGTCCATCTTGTCTCCTATAAGAGGGAGTATGGAAGAGTGGGTAACCAACCATGAAATCCTCCCATCAATATGATGATAAAAACACCACCCATGAAGCTATTCTAGTTTCATAACATAGTAATCAACATGGATGGGGTAGGTATTGAAATCACAAGAACATACAGATTATATACATATATAGATGAACAACACACAAGCCCCTTGATTATAGTTCAATATCAATGTGTAAAAAATTTCAAAAAATAATCCAATTTTTTATAGAAGATAAATACACAACACCCCATAAGTAAAAACAAAATCCATAGTTCATATTTCTATATAGATTATCATCAATCTATTTCCCAGATTATTTGTTACAATCCCATTGCTATAAAACATTCTCTTTTTCTTATCACACAAAAAACAACATAAAAATTATTTGTTAAACATTCCCATTATTAATATTCATTTAACCATCCATTACTAACCGGGAAACTAACACAACACAAAAACCAACACAAAATAAAGGCCCAATATACACAACCAATTCCACCATCCATCACATCCCTACTGTATAACCACATCACCACCCCCATCACATCCCCATTACACTGATACGCCATAAAAACTATTGAATCCCTTCTACACAACCATATATCATCTAATTCCCCCACACAGAGAACATTAAATACCAAAATATAACACATTTTCATAATTATAAAAGGGTTGCTAATTAATTTTAACTTCCTTAATTCAGGGTGCTATCACAAAATCCATTATATCATGGTGCATCAATTCTATTAACTGAATATATGAGGCTGTCAAGTTATTTATGATGATACTAAGAAATCACAAAAAATAGAGGTTTCAAAATAAAAAATTCATTGTAGGATAATCAATCCACCAATATTCATGGTTTTCATCATGGAATTATGCCCATAAAAATATAATAGTTAAAAAAATCAAACCAACACAACAAAAAGATATAATATCATTCTTCACATTCACCCACCGCCCACATAAAATTTAATTCAAACTGATTCATTGTATTTTATAAATCAAATGCAACCATATCCACATGAGATGATAAAAAAACCCATCCCTCATGATACAAATAAGGATAAATGGATAAAAAACCTAACTGGAAGAAGAATATTTTCCAGTTTTGCTACATAAAAACAGTTGGAGTTCTTATATGACTGGTCTTCTTTAGGAGAAACTATAATTAACTACAGAATACAGTGCTATGACTCTAAGGGAAGAAGGTCTTGGGTCCTCTTGTATGAAGAGAAAGTAATCCCAAATTAAGGAATTAAATGTCTCTTATTTAGAATGAAAAGATCTAATACAAGTGGGATTGGTTAGAGTATTAACTTTAACATTAAAGGAGGGTCCCGCCAATCTATGAGGTTTAATGTTTTAAAAGGTATTCAAACATTTTAGAAGTTAAGTATATTATTAATCTATTTTGAAATAGATTTAAAACTGTTCATTAATGAATCTAAACCCATCTTTCATCATAATATAAGTCAAAATGGAAATTCAATATTTTTTTGGAAAACTGGGATATTCTGGAAAAAAATGGAAAACTGTTGTAAATGGCTCACCATTGGAAATGTCTCACCATTTTAAATGTATCGATGTTAGAAATGTATAAAAATGGACAAATTTTAAAATGACTCACCGATAGAATGTCTCACCATTGGAGATGTATAAAAAAGGAAATTTTTTTAAATGCATCACCATTGGAATGTCTTGCCATTGGTGATGTGGAAAAATTTCAAACAGTTGAAATTTATCACCATTAAAATGTCTCACCATTGGAGATATAGAAAAATAGAAAATTGATTAAATTTATCACCACTAGAATGTCTCACCATTTGAAATGTATCACCATTCCAAATGTCTCATCATTGGAAATGTATCACTATTGGAATGTGGAAAATGGAAAACGATTGAAATGTCTCACCATTGGAATGTTTCACCATTGGAGATGTGGGAAAATGGAAAACTGCAGAAATGTATCACCATTGGAATGTCTCAAATGTCCCAAAAACACATTGAACTCCCCCCAGAAAACTCAATTATCAGATTTTTTGTAAATTGACGATCTAGAAGGTTTAGGAAATTACACAAGATACCTATCAAACTATTCTCACCGTTGATAAATTAAAACCATCCCTGAAGGAATAAGAGAAATAATCCAAACAACCATCCTTATAGAAACCTCTCAAGGATCTCATTACTCCTGAAACACAACCATCAACTAAACCCTCTATTAGAAACACCAAAAAAATTGTAACAACATGTACTTCCACAGTTATAGGAAACATAGAATTCCATCATAAACATCTATATTTTATCTGCTCTAGGTGCCACTAACTCACCCAAACATGCTTAATCAAATTTTAGTTAAAATTTTTTTATTATGAATTAGGTCTTCAATTTTTCTCGTGTCAAAAAATTATCACACAACACACATCACAACAAGTGGAAAAAAATATATCTCCTAAAACAATAATGTTATAACATCACATCATAACAAAAATAGAGAAGGTAAAACTCAAAAAATCTGGTTATTGGGACTACATCTGCATCTCATGCTCCCAAGTACACTCCTCCAATACATCAAACCTCAACAGAACATGGACAAGAAGAATATTCCGTCCTTATAGCTCCTTCTCTTGAAATTCATATATATCCACTAGATGATCCATGAAAAAATCATCACTCTCGATACCCAAATCGCCCCAATCAATGACATGAGAGTCATCATGCAAATACTAATAGAGGTGAGAGATGTAGAAGACATCATGGATCTTGTATAGTCATGGAGAAAGTGCTGACTGGTAATCCACCTCGCCAACGCACCCCAACACGTTGAAGCTCCCAAAAAAATAGGGTGAGAGCTTACTTCCTTTGATGATCCTCTTCTTCCCATGTTGAGAGGAAACCCTCCAGAACATGTGGTCCCTAGCCTCAAACACAAAGATCCTCCACATATGGTTAGCATAAGATTTTACTAATCTCGTGAAGCTTTTATCCTCTCTTGAGCCAACATTACATTCTATATTGTGATATACATGGCATCAGGTCCAAGAACTAATGCATCCCTAACATTTATCCAGCATAATAGAGAATGAAATAACTTGCCATAAAAATCCTCAAAAGTATCCATGCCAATAGAAGAGTGATTAGAATTATTATAATAAAACTCGACCATGGGAATGTGTTGTTCCCATGATCCACTAAAGTCCCAAACACATGCCTACGACATATCCTACAATGTCTGGACAATTCGATCTACTTGTCCATCTATCTAAGAATGTAATGTAGTGCTGAGGCACAACTGATTTCCAAAATCATTATGAAATACACTGAATAATTTTTAGGTACATCATTTATCTTAATATGATACAATGGACATCATAAATCCATGTAGACTCACAAAAACCGCTACAAACATGTTTTTATAAAATATTCATTGTTCTGGACTCCTTGATTACTAGTAAGTGAGTTTATTTCATGTACAGATCAAAAATCACCCAGTTAGAATAACAGCCAGCCAAATCTCTAGATAAACCTATGATGAAATCCATCGAGATGTTTTCCCATTTCCACTTAGGAACATCCAATGGACACAGGAAACCTCCAAGGACATGATGCATGGCCATTATCTACTAGAAAACCCGATACCGAGACACAAACTTTACCACTTCTTGTTTAATTCATGGATACTAATACTATGTCCCCAAGACATGTTACATCATGGAAACTAATTGGTGTAACACTAATGGTGATATAAGAAACCCAATAATGACAAATTTTTGAATCTCTACAAAAACAAACAACCTCCAATAAAACAAAATCTAGTTATAACCATCCTCTGACCATATCTCTAAAGCATCACCATGGCTGTCACGATCGTGCAACACCTATTCCTTTAAGTCATCCCATCAGGACTCCTTCACCTGATACATCAAAGAATACTACTCCATCATATAAAACAAATAGCCTCTACCAAAATCTTAACATTCATTTATGTTCAAGGATTACAACTCTTCCATCACTATATAAGAATCCATAGACTCCCGAACAATATCCTTATGTGAATTTTTATTCATAGAATCAACCATGACATTCCCCTTTCCTAAGGTGTAGGAGATATCAAAATCATCATCCTAAAGAAACTCCATACAAATTTACTTCTGATAATTCAGATCACATTGAGAGAAGACATACCTAAAACTCTTGTGATCTATGAAGACCAAAAATTTCTTCCAAATGAGATAATTTCACCAAAAATTTATCTCAAACAAAACTACCGATAGATCTAGATCATGGGTGGAATAATTACATTTATGATAGAGTAAATGCCTAGACCCGTAAGAGATCACTAATTTATGATGCATCATGATGTACCATTAACCTAGATGGGACATGTCACAAAAAACCTCTAACAACACACCATCCTCTAGAATCCAAAGCACTGGAGCACTGATGAACTTCCCCTTCAGCTAAACAACTACTTCCTGGCACTGATTGGCCCACAAAAAATCCTAGTCCATCATATTCAATGATTTAAATGGGGTTGTAAATCAAGAACAAACCTATGATAATATCCTCTGAGACCATGGGAGCTATGATACTCCGCCACATTATTGGGTGCTTCCAACGGATCAACTTCCTCAACCTTTGATGAGTCCACTACCACAACCTTTTGAGACACCACATGCCCAATAAAATTCACCTCACATTTCCAAAACATACACTTGGATGACCTTATATATAGATGGGGGAACAAAGTACCTGAAAAACAACTTTGAGATATATTTCATGTTCCTCTTATGACCTTGAGTAGATCAATATTACATGAATGAAGACAATGAAAAAAGGATCCAGGAACTCACAAAAAATGTAGTTCAAAATACCAATGAATAAGGCTGGTGTGTTCGTAACACTTAAAGGCATGACCACAAACTCAAAATTACTATACCATTATTTGAAGGATGTCTTTTGGATATCACCATCTTTCACCCTTAATTGGATATATCTAGACCATAGATCAATCATGGATAACCAACTCGATCCCCTCACCTTGTATAAAATATTATCAATCCTTAGACAAGGATAACTATTCCTGCTCAGATGGTTCAACTTCTGGTAGTCTATGCACACCCATAGACAATCATCTTCCTTCTTTTTGAATAACACTAGGGCACCCCATGGAGACGCACAAGGTTGGATGAAGCCCCTCTACATCAAAACATATATTTATATCCTGAACTCCCAAATTTATGTATACGAAATCTTGTAGGGATCCATAAAAATCAGTGAAGCACTAGGATACATGTATATCCCAAACTCAAAGTCCTGTCAAGTGGTTAGTGTCACAATGTCATGGGGAAAACCTCTAGGAATTCCCTGAAACCCATATGAAACTAATCTATCCCTTTGTTGACAGATTTTATAGAAAACTCTGCCACTAAAGAATGAATGGGTTCCAAATTCTAGCCCCCCACCTGCGAACCCCACTCACCAACAAAAAACACCCACTGACCATCTATATCCGAGAACACAACTCTCCCCTAGATGCTGTCTATAATAGAATGAACTGAATACAATCATTCAATTCCATGGATGAATTTGTATGGATGTATCTGAAAAAAGATAATGTCCACACATAACTGATACTACCCCATCATCAGTTCACATCCTTGAAATACATCATGAGATCTTGTCTAGCCTCTGATTGTCTTAGTCAATAATAATGGAATGGGAATCCTCTCTACATATATTCATAAAGCATAGACTAGAGTGGTTTCAAAAAATGAGTGTAAATCTATTGAATTGATCATGGAATAATAATGGGTAAAAGATAAACTAATCATACCTAGAACAATCTATAGCCCCTATTGTGTCGTTTCTACCACTACCTACAACTATCCACACCCAGATCCTCTTCCCCTCAAATGACAATCACCTCTATGACCATACTAGGGTCGAGGTCTCTGAGGATGAGTTTCATCCAAATGTCAACCTCTACCTTCCCTATCAGCTCTGGATATAGTACAATCTTACTACCCCTTCCAGTAGAACAACCCCACTGGTATCTACTACAGAGGCTGTTGCTGAACCCGACCACCTCTACCATGATATTCTCGAGAAAACAATGAGATTTGATCATAATGATTTCTATAAACCCCAAAAAATAAAAACAGAGGTATGAAGTCCCTAGGGTGAGTATGGAATCCACTGGCCTGAGGTGGATGGAAGGGAAGTTGTTGAGGTCGACTCTCAACTGGTCAAAACCTCAAATACCTTGTCACGGGAGACCTATCACTAACAACTCTACCACATGAGGAACCTTGCTGGTTCCCCTATTGTAGTAATTTTTTTTCAATAGTGTATCTACACTATCACCTTTCTCATCATTTGAGCCTCTTGATACATTGGAAACGTAAAAGGAGTAACTGCATACTGGATCAATGGATGGAGTACCTCCTCAAGAAGCCTTGCTCGGGACTCCTCCTCTAGGAAATGATTGGAGGAAGAGCATGGAAGGTCCTTGAACATGCTCCCATTCTACCACATAAAAATGATTTACAATTTCAGGGATAGTAGCTCCAACATGTTCACAACATTCATGGGTGATGAAAGGAACTCTACGCAGAACTCCTTCAAGAAGTCGGCCCATGAAATGCCCACCTCCTTCCGATTACCATGGTACAATTTCCAACACTAACACATAGTTCCTCATATCTAACTAACAACCAAGGGGAACCAATACTACATCAGTTCCCAGATCAAACATAAAGTGATCTCCATATCCTCTAGATATCCCTTTTTCACCACATCAGAAACACTTCCCACATAATTTCCCAAATCCTACAGGTGAAAATCTGGAAATATCTTCTACCACAAATCATCTTCCTCAGCCAGATTAACCCTCTAGTGATCAACCTAGTCATCTTTCTCAAACTCAACTTCCTGAGACACATGAGGATAATGACCAAGATCCATATTTGAAAGAGGGAAAATATTTTCTAAAACCCGATACAATATATTTTCATTATGATATATTTTAATTAACATTAATCCATCTTATATATTTTATCCATTTTATCTTTCCCCAAACAACCAAATTCAAACAATAATAGATTTCATCGTGATTCATCTACATTTACAAGGCCTTTACCCTTCATGTAGTCCCATCTCACATGGTTGTTTAATACAGTCAGAGTTCATGCACTGGATCATAAGGGTACTGAAATCCCATGTCCTAGCCGGTCTTTATAGACTATGTTATGAACTAGGGTTATCTGGAACTATTTCCATACCAACCCAAGAATTCCATATGGTGCCTTAATCTGAACTCCACTATATCTCTCCACAATCAGAATAGATACCACTCAGTCATGGCCCCCACCCACCAATGATAATGCAATGAACTGAGATAGATGATAACCCCTAAGTCCCACCTCTAGTAGGCCATGGGTTGGTGACTAGAACCGAGGGTAAAAAACCTCAAAATATGGGATTCATTCCACATTATATGGAAATAAGATCGAGATATCAAATTAATGAAACAAAATAAAATCTATGACATTTATATAAGAAAAAAAAAACCATCCCACAATGCATGTTTAAATAAAACTGATACAGATAAAAAGTCTCCTTTGTAAATACCCAAAAACAAAAACTAGAGCAACGACACAGCAACTATCCAAGGGTCTGGGATAATAAAGTCTATCACAACCCCTGATGTCCTCCCGGAATCCTGAAAACTATTTTATATACGTATAGTGAGAATACATGTATAATTAGTAGGAAGACCAAAGTCACTCATGAACATGAGAAAAGGGAAAAATAATACATCTGTAAGGAAGTAGTAGAACCATAATTTTAACTAATAAGTTATACTAACCAAAAACCCAACCTCACCTAGGCTCACTCACCAAATAACACATCCAATGATATATTATTACATAAAGAACATCGATGATAGGGTACCCTGTAAATCATTAAAACTGGTTTTCCACTCTCACACCCTAATGTCATATGTTCTCATTCTCCCACCACTTATTAATAACATCTAATCATGTCACATCCTACCCACACACAACAGGCCCATAACAACATATCACATACCTCCAATTTTCACTTGGGCCATCAAGTACCATCACACCACAAATTTATAGCATCACATTTGACTTTTGTCCATCACAACCTATTCATGAACTTATCATCTCCTAGAAGAGGTAGTGGGGGAGAGTGGGTAGCCAGTCTCCATCCTCACATCAAGATGTTAGAAAAAACACCTACCACCTAACTATGAAGGTTTCAGAACATAGTGCTGGATGTGGGTGGTGTTCATATTGATATCAAAAGAACATACATTGTATATACATTTATAGATAAGTATCACACAAGTCGTATCTTAATGGTTCACATCCAAGGTGTAAATAATTTCACATAATATTTAACTTTTTATGAAGAATATAAATTCTCAACCCCCATTAAGAAAAACACGATCCACAGCTCATATTTCAAAATTCTATTATCATTAATCCATTTTCTTGATTCACTGTTAGGAACTTGTTCCCATAAAACATTCTATTTTTCATAGAATACAACAAGTAGCTTAAAATTTATTATATAAGCATGCCTAATATTATTATTCAATTCAACATACATTAGTACTAGGAAAAATAAAAAATCACAATAATAAGCACAAAATAAAGGCCCAACTTCCAGAACCAATTCCACCTTCCATCATAACCCCATTGCATAACCACGTAACTATACACGTCGTAGCCCCTATACACCACCAAATTTTAACAACCATAGTAACCTCGCTGCACAACCATATCTCATAAAATTCCCAACACACATCACATCACATACCACAACACAAAAAAATTAGATTTATAAAAGGTTATCTTAGTCAATGTCACTTCCTTAATTCATGGTGTTACCACACAATTCATTAGATACTAGGAAATAAATTCCATTATCCAAATATATGTGGATGTCTAGTTATTTATGAGGATACCAAACAGTCAAAAAAATTAGTGGTTTCAAAAGAAAAACATTTCACAAGCATAATCAAGCTGGAAACAGACATGATTTTCATCTTGAAATTACACCTATATAATGATAATAGCGAAACTAATCAAATCAAATCAATAAAAAGAAATAATATCACACTTCACATTACCCCAAAACACTAAATTAAATTCAAACCAATTTCATATCTTTTTTAATCCGGATGAAACCATGTCCACATAATATGACAATAATAAACTGATCTCATATGATACATATAAGAAAAAACAATGGGAAAATCTATATAAATAAATAATATTTTCCCTTAATGTTTTACTAAAATAGTGGGTACATGAACATGACTGATCTTCTCCAGGGGAAACTCAAAATAACTATAGAAACTAGATCTATATCTCCCATGGATGAAGTTTTTAGGGCCTCTTATATCAAGATAATTTAGTCCCAAATTAAAGAATGAAATGTATCCACTTTTTTTTAAAAAAATGATCTGAAACAAGTGGAGTTGGTTAATATTTTAACTGAACATTAAAGGATGATACCATCAATATATGAGATTTAATCATTTTAAAAAACTTAAGACATTAACAAAATTAAGGATATGATTAAAATATTTTTAAATGGAATTAAATCATTTCATTAATTTATTTAAACACATATTACATCATAAAATACATCAAAATGGATATTCTATAATTTTTTGGAAAAATGGGAAATTCTGGAAGAAAAATGTAAAACTGTTGGAAATGTCACAACATTAGAAATGTCTCAATAATGGAAATGTTTCCCCATTGTAAATGTGTCACCATTGAAAATATGCCAACATAAGAAATTTATTAAAATTTCAAACGTCCCACTATTGTAAATGTCTCACCGTTGGAACTATATCACTGATAGAAATGTGAAAAAATGGAAAATAATTGAAATTTATCACCATTGGAATGTCTCACCATTAGAGATGTAGAAAATGGAAAACTATTGAATTGTATCACCATTAGAATGTCTCGCCATTGGAGATGGGAAAAAATGAAATATAATTGAAATGTCTCGCTATTTGGAATATCTCACCATTAGAGATGCCAAGAAATTGAAAATTATTTAAACGTCTCACCATTGGAATGTATCACCATGAGAAATGCATCACCATTAGAAATGTATCAACTATGGGAATATCTCACCATAGGAAATGATGACCCATTATAAATCTCTTACCATTTTAAATGCCTCACCATTGGATATGTGTCACTATTACAAATGTGAAAAAACTGGAAAAATATTGAAATGTATCACCGTTGGAATGTCTCGCCAATGGATATGTTGAAAAATAAAAAAATGTTGGAATGTCTCATTGTTGGAATGTATCAATGGTCCCAAAATCACCCCATACTCCCCCCAGACACAACAATTGTCAATTTTTTAATGTAACAGTTCATAAGGTTTGGTCTATTTCAATATATGTGCATCCAAATCCACAATATGATACATATGGTAAGTCCTATCCCACTATTTTGTTGGTATTGGTAGTTAAAATTGACATATGAATTAGTTTTTTTATATTTATTATGGTTCAAAACTATTAATAAATGATATCATGTCTAATGATTTATATATAATGTGTTCCCACTCTTATATGACATTTCTCAGATATGATAATGTTCTATTAAAAGGCTCGTGTTTATGATCTACGAATGTTTGGGGTTGAAATTCCATTGTTATTTTAATGGTCACATCCCATTAATCTTATCTTAGTATTTAATATAAACATTTATTAATATCTCTTATGTTTACCCTAACTGAGTCTCATAGCTCTCCCTTTATTAGGATTCCTTCCCCATGTTATGAAGAATTGTATATGTATGGTATTCCTAAGAGGAGTGCTATATGAGAAGATATTTTTGGGAGATATTGAATATAATTAATGTAAATATAATATTATTTTTCTAGTCTCCAAAAGAAAAAAATTGTTATGGTCAATGGGTATGTTTTTATTAAATGTATTGAATATTCATATAAAAAGATGTGATATTTATATATAAATCTTTCATCTCTATAAACTCATTCAAACTAAAATATCATATTTTATAATAAACCTAAACTATTAATATACATAAATATAATAAAAAATTTATATCAATATAATAAAATGTTTATATTATTTGTATTTCATATACTTAAGATTTATTTAAACCTCAGATCTTATTGACAATAACCACTTTATCTTGGTTTAAATAAGTTTCTAAAATAATACCTTCAGTATAAAGAATTATTATTAAAATATATTCATGTTTTATAAAACAATTTACACTCTTATGATGTTTATAATTAATTTTTCATTTATAAAAAAAATATATTAATTTTTAATTTTAACATAAATATTTTTTTATTTAAATTATAATTACAATCCAATAAAATTAAATTGAAATTTAAACATATTGCTTATTATATATATATATATATATAATAGTGTGGTTCTTCACATGTTTCATCAACTTAATAAATTAATACCCCAACATTTTTTCATAATACCAATGTTTTTTTGGGTAGACTCCTTAAAAGTCACAATTTTAAACCATTACATGGTTTTTAAACATGTTGTGGATTTATTTATGGAAATATAATCTCTATAAAATCAATGAATTTTTTATTTATTAAAACTATGAAATAGAAATCCTTATTTTATTATTATTATTTTCTAAAAAAAATCCAATTTTAATATTTATAATGTCGTGATGTTATATTATAATTTTTAGTAAACTATATCATTTTTAAAATAAATAATTCACATTAATGAAAATCATCATAAACCATTTAAATTTTTTTATTCAAAGAGTCATGGTTTTGATAAAATTATATTTTAAAAATATTCAACAATTAAATCCAAATGACATGGACATTGATCTGATACAACTGTTATGTTGTAGTTGGGATAACAGTTCTCTAAATCTAGTCAAAATAAACAGTGATAACCATTCTAAAATATTGAACCATGGTTTGTTTGAATTGAATGCAACAAATGAAGAATATTTTTCCACACTATTAAAGAAATGAGACAATGTAATCATTAAATGTAGTGACCCCAACCCTAGTGTCTTGTATATGGTTCTTACTACAATGATAGTGGAATAATATACAAGGAAATCATGTCCCAATGGACTGAATAGATTAGTAGTCTTGGTAAACTAGAGACATACACGAGTATTTCATTACAACATAATACAAAAAATACAACCTATTTTTTTCAATAATAAATTTATTCCATCTACCATATCCATGTATATCATTCGTAGTACACTTCATGGAATATTGGGGAAAGGAAACAAAATAACGGCGATCTTAACCACTATGTGTGGGTTGAGTACAATTAAAGAAATAATGAATCAATGATCATAATCATTATAGAATTGTAATTAACAGAGAACACATTCCATTTATATAACTAGATAAGGAAAAGTAAAAATTAAATGAATTAAATATGATAGAATAATTCTATATAAATAACCACTAGAGTTTTAAACTTGACAATAGATATTATAATTAATTAAATAATTTCATGGAATAACAATAATAATGGAATGAATTGTGTTGGACATATGAACTATCAAGATCTATCCAAAATAAATTTACTATCATGATATATCCTCAGGATAGTTTTTTTAGGGGTAGAAACCCATCTGATTTGTTTAATGACCATTCATAAGACACTATTACCATGATCTATCCTCTAAACATTTTAAAACTACTTTTTAGAAAACCCAGAGGGTATTTCACCATCTGATTTTTCCCATGAGATTGAAGATGCATAGTGGGGATTGAATTAACTAGTCCCCAACCCATTAAATTCATTTCCAATACATTCCTTATGTATTGAATAATAAATTTAATCCATAAATAATAGGACGATTCAAATATCCATATTGTGTAAAGGATACATATGTATCAATATTTCCTGAATAAATCATTTAAAATTCAAAGTGTAAACCATATGTAAAAATTGTATATGGTATGGGAAATAATAATATTCATTATACAATAATATGTATATTAAAAAGGAATATAATGTCCAATAAAAAATGAATACAAGAAAGTGATTTTTTCAAGAGAATGTGAATAATCACAAATGGGATTTTAATTATATGATAACATTTAAAACTTTTTAATTTTTAATTCAAACTATATTAAATGATAAAATTCTAATTGTAACATAATATACCATGAATAATGAAAAAATAATGATATTAAATTTTAATGGAGAATTATATACACCATATAAATTCAAATGGGTGTATAAAATCAAATACAACCAATGGAATATAAATTGAGATGAAATACCATACTACTTGAGTAACTTTTGTATCATGAGATCTAGGAAACAATAAATTCAATTGAAACTTTTAATACCTTAAATAAATTAAATTCATGGTATAGCATGTCATAGGGAAGTATATTGACCACACAAAATAAATTAGTGGTGAATAGGTCATAAGTCTCATAGAAATAAACATTAGACTAGAAATCCATTACCATACACTCCATTTTGGTTGAACACCATTTTAAAATCTATATAATGTTTTTAATAATGTTATTAAAGAACCATATTAATATTTATAATATCCTATATGATCCTTTTGTAACATATTATTATCAATTCTTTTATTATTCATTCATTAGTTTCATCATTTTGGGTAACAACTTCTTTGTTTTTCATGTTTGTTTTGACATGTTATTTTTTTGTTCCTATTATATAAATCATTATTTTATCATATAAATTATGTAAAAAATGATTCAAATATCATATATATTAATTATATATGTATTTATTGTTATCCATAAATTTTGGTGATAGGAAATGATATACACCGTTCTTAGAGATGGTAGGTCATACATACACATGAACACTACTTCCATTTCCTCTTCATATTGATTGAAAGAAAAGAAAATGATATATATATATATATTATAATTATAATATAATATTTATTTGATATATATTAAATATTCTTATTAAACTCATCCTTAATAAATTCCTTGAAAAGAGGGAATGAATCACATCACTTTGATGAGGCAGCAGTCTACACGTCCATAGATGATGTTATCATCTTCCCACAAAATAGAAAGCATGATGGAATGTGTTATATAATGATTAAAGAAGAATAATAACATTATAAGTACTATATATATCATATATAATTTATAAATCCTTCATTATTCCCATCCATTAAGAGATTTAATAGTATAATGAAAGACATCGGTTCGTGTGGCTGTAGTCCAGCGTACACATGAACAATGATTGTGTATCATATTTTATGGAAGTATGTGAATTTTTAGGTTGTAACATTAATATAACAACATATAATTATATTTAATATACATAGGTTATTATATAATAAGGATAAAATAATAATTAATAGTGTAGAGAAATATATTAAAAATAAGTGCTCATTGAAGATCGCCACCTCTTCTTTGGGTAACTCCTTTTGGATTATGAGAAAATCCTCACATGGATTTATTTTTTTCAAAAAAAAATAATATTTTATGAGGGGATATATTTTAGGAGTTTATTTGGTTGGATTTTTTTAACCAATGTTCTTTATAGGTGGGAATATAGGTGGATAGTTGGTGGCCTTTTATAAGGGTGAGAGATGTCACAGTTGGCATTTTTTTAATTATTGTATTCTACCCACCTTTCTACCTACCAAAAGGCTTCCATGACAGAAAAAATTCTATCCATGATGGGGTTTCATCGAAATATAGCCATAAAATGGGTTTTGTAAAAGTTTAGGGTCATTTATAGACCTTATATTCTATTCTTAACTACTAAGTAAACTTGCTTTTACCTTAATCACTTTAATTAATTTTATTGTCCAAAAACTATGTTTAAAATAGTAGAAATATTAAAATATTATGATTCTAAATATGGAATAAATTTTTCTAAATTCAAGTCAAACATGTTGGAGAAATTATTTTAAAATTACCATTGTAGTAAGGACGAAACAACTAGTTTATATGTGAAAATGTTTAAAATATTCCTAAGTTTTTATATCTAAATTAATTATAAAAAATATTAAAATAACATAAATTGGATTAATATATTTAATATTTATATATTTTTACAATAAAAACAATTTAAAATAACATTTAATATTATTAATTGTTTATACTAAAGCCTATTTTTAATTAAATTCTGTTTTTTTCATTATTCGTCAAAAAGTGGTACTTCCGAGAAAAATACAAAGAAAATTCTCCCTAAAATAATTTTTACATTATTATTTACGAATTAAAAATTATTTTTTCAAATAAAATTTAAAAAATTTCAGAATATTGTTTTAAAACCACTTCTCCCTTAAAAGGCAGCAAAACTGCCATTAGATTATTACAGATTTTAATGCCTAAAATTAATTTTTCTCTTATATTATGCCAATAAAATCTATTTGATCACGGTAAAAAGAATATTTAATCAATAATATAAAAATTTAATTAATATCATCCACGATTTTTAATTAATTTAATTTATATGATAAAATGGATTTGGTGAATAACAATAGTTCTTTTTAAAAACATTACCTTTTATATTTAGTTGGTTAGTATTTTAATTTCTAATTAATTAGTAACCAATGAATTCAAATGTATATGTTTATAGGTTATTAAATTTTATTCATAACCTCCAATATAAAACCTTGGATATAATTTCCATGTTAAATAATATTAATAATAGTATTCATAAAATACGGTCTTGCGTATAACACAAGCTGTCGAAGAATATTATTGATTCTTGCAGTGCAAGCTAAACTTGCTGTTCTATGTAAAGATATATAATATTTATAATTCATGAAATATATGATAATAAAATTATTATATATATATATCATCATGTCTTGGATTTTTTTATTCCTTTCTATACTTGGTGTTGCACATAATACATGCTATCAAGTACAATGTTTTTAATTTAGAATTTCGAGGTGTTATATTCTCCCCACCTTAATTAAATTTTGTCTTTTCAATTTATAGTTGATTTTGTAAATCTGGGGTTTTTTCAATTAAAATTAGTTTTTTAAACAAAGAAACATCATAAAATAGTTAATAAAACACACTCTTCATAAGATGCAATCAAGTTTAAAAAGGTTACATAGAATTACAGATAAATAGTTTTCAATGTAGGAGAACCTCAATAGCATAAAAAAATATGGACTTAGAAAAAAATAATTAATTAAAGGGATTAGTTTGTGTCATTGATCACAAAAAATTGATTTAAGAATGGACTGTTGAGGGCCTCAATTCCATAAATCTATGATGATTTAAAATCCCATAGGTTCAAAAAAAATTAAAGCACTATGATAACATTTTTGTTTCAAGACCCAATTTCCTATTGTTGAGAATTCATTAACACTATTTGAATATATGGAAATATAATTACTTGATATGTTTATATAACAAAATTTTATCCTTTGGTTATGATTCAATAATTTTCAAATTCATTCATTACATCCTAAAATGAATTTCCAATAATGATTTTGTTTTATTCTTGAAGCACTAAAATTTACTTTTACAGGATCATGGGATCCATAAAAAAAAGTCTTTATTTTTTCTCTAGCTATTTTACTAAACCAATATGTTTAATATGTTAATACGAAAACAAAAAAATTAATAATATTGGTTCGTCATTAATATTTATTCATAAATGTTTTAAGTAAAAGCATTGAAATAGTGACTAGGGCATCACATAGTCTAGTGGTAGGGGCCAAACCCTTATTGCCCTTCAATCATCGGTTCAAGACCATTTATCTATCTAGATACAATGGGATTTAACCCATAATAAAGGTTTTCCTTTTTATATAATATATTAATATAATTCCTATACCATTTCCAAAAAATAATGGAGATTCTTGAAATAAGGTTAATAATTAAATAAACTTTTCACTATGGTTTTCAATACAACATATTTTATTACAATTTCTAACAGTGTTATTTGTATATCAACCCTAAACATTATCAGTACTTTTAGATTTATTTCTATCAAAATTAAAGGAATTATTCCACCTATAACTTTTCTACTAAACAAGTACCAAAATAACTTGTTGTATTGCCACAAATTTCATCTAAATTGTCATTAATATTGGTAGACTACCATCACATAAAACCTATAAATATATTTCTATGACTTAGAACACATGATCATCATTGATCCCATAATACATTTATGGTACAAATAACTCATAAGATAATTAATACATATGTTCTTCTATGCTTATCCTTAATGTAAATATTTGGGTTATGTTCTCAAATTTAAATTTTCCTAAATCTATTTCCAAGGTCTCTAAAAACATTCTCTGATACCTACTATAGTCACCCCAAAACTAGAATCCAAAATCCAATGAATACTACTTTTATAGTGTCATAATATATAAGGAAATCATATCCCAAAGAAAAAAATAGTTTAATAGTCTTTGTTAAAAAGATATATACATTATTATATAATTACAAATTAAAACAAATATTACAAAATAATGTTTTCTAGAATAACAATATTCAATCAAGAATATCCATGCATATATTTCTTATAACACTTCATGGAATCCTGTGGAAAGGAAATAAAATAATCCTGATCTCAAATACTCATTAAGGATTAAGTATATTATAATCAATAATGAATAAATTGATCATAATCAATATAGAAAGGTAAATATCTGAGAACACATTCCATTTAAATAACTAGATAAGGGAAAATAAATATGGATCAAATAAATGATGGTCAAATAGTTCCAAATAAAGAATAACTCTATCTTGAAATATGACCCTGGATATTGTTACTAATCATGTAATCACATTGAATAATAATAATGACGAAAGGCATAATGTTGAATGTATTAATGATCAAGATCATTCCCCTAGATATTTACATTCAAGATCTATCCTCTATATAGTTCATGTGTGTGGGTAGAAAGCTATATAATTTTTTTAATACCATTAACAAGACCCCACTATCAAGATCTATCCTCTAGTATTTTTAAAACTGCATGGAAACAAATGTGATGGGTTTCTCAAAAAATGATTCCATTCCATGAGAATACTAATGCATCAAGGGGATTCCATTAATTTTTCCCCAACACATGTATATAACGTAAAAAACATTACTCATATATTGAATAATCAATTTAACTCCTAAACAATAATCCTTATCAACAATCTGTATTGTGTACAAAATAAGGATTAATCTATATTTCCCTAAAAATCATTTAACATTCAATGTAAAAAACGTATGTAAAAATGTTATATTGTTTATGGAATATTTATATCCATAATATAAGAATACATATCTTAAAATGAAATATAATTTCCAATTAAAAAATAATACATGAAATTGATTCTTTCATGATAATGCTAGAATTCACAAAAGTAATTGAGATTGAATAATAACTTTTACCATGTGGTAATTTTCAAGTCAAATCCCCTTGGATGAGATAGTTAAAATTGGAAAAATAATACCATAAATTAATAATTAATGTTGATATTACATGCCAATTATTTAGCATATACACCATATAAAAGTGAATAGGTTCACAAAAATAAATAAGTCTTAATGGAATGAAAATTGAGATAAAAACAATTACTATGTGAGTATCTTTTTAATTTTGTGATAAATGAAATAATAACATCAATTGGAGATTTTAATATCATGAAATAAATTAAATCCATTGTATTACATTCCACAGGGTTGTATATTCCCCTCCAAAAAAATAAATTTGTTTTTATTATCTCATATGTCACACAAAAAACAAAGTTACTCTAGAAATCCCCTTACCATACACCCCCTTTTGGTTGAACACCATTTAACCTAATATATAATGGTTCTAATAATGTTATTAACTTATTAAAAAACAAAATTAATATTTATAATATCATATATCTTCCTTTTATAATATATTATTATCCTTCCATTAATAATCATTCATTATTTTCATCGTTTTGGGTAACAACTTCCTTATTTGTTGGGTATATTTTTACTTGTTATTTTTTGTTCCCCTCACATTGATAGTTATTTTTTAATATCCATATTTTATGTAATAATTTAAATATATTATAAATTAATTATATATTTATTCATTTTATCCATATTTTTTTGGTGATATGGAATGAAATACACCATTCACGCAGATGGTTGGTCGTATGTACGCATGCACACTACTTAAATTTCATTATCATATTGAAATAATGAAAGGAAAATGATATATAAATATATATTAATTAACATATAATATTTATTATATATATATATATATATAATATTTTCATCAAAACCATCCTTAATACATTCCATGTAAATTGTGAACGGATCTCATCTCTTTGAGGAGGCGGTAGTCCAAACGTCTTGAAACGATGTTATCGTATTGCCACAAAGTTGAAAGCTATATGGGATGTCTTAAATTATAATTAAAGAAGCATAATGATATTATTGATATAATATATATAATATATAAACTATAAATTTTTCATTATTCAAAACTTTTAATGGTTTTAATGGAAAAAAAGAAGGACATCGGTTAGCGATCCAGTAGATCGCCCTACAAATAAATGATGATTGCATATCACATTTGATAGATGTATGTCTATTTAGAGGTCTTATTATTAAAATAAAAACAACTCACAGAATCTATGATAATTATGCTATTATATATTCATTATACAAGAAGAATTTATGGGGTAGATAATGAAATTATAAAAAGGTTCTTATTGCAGATCGTTACCTATTCTTTGGGGAACACATTTTGGTTTATATAAAAAGGATTCTGTGGCTTGATTTCTGTTGAAAAATAACATCTAGGATGATGGTAGGTATGTTTATAATATATTTGTGTTGGTGTTTTATGATACAATTGTCTTTAGAGTTTTGAGTAGCGGGGGAGATTTTATGGAATTTTATAAATGGCGGAGAGGACACACATGGAGTTTATGAAAAGAATTGTGTGTTCACCAAGTTTTTACCTACCAAGAAGCTTCCATAACACACCAAATTCGATAAATTAAGGGTTTAGGTATAATATGTCCATTAAATTTGTTTTTGACATGATTACGGTCATTTTTAAACCATATACTGTACGTTTAACCACTATGTAATCTTGTTTTTACCTTAATCAATGTCATTTATTTTAATTTCTTCAATTAAAATTTTATTTCAAAATAAAATTTGAAATCGATAAATATTAAAAATTATTATTATTATGAATATGGAATCTAGTTTTCGCAAATAAAATCATGTAAGTGGAATAAATTGATTTAAAATTTATCCTGCAGATGGGACGAAACAATGGGTTTTTAAACTGAGACTGTTAAACAATGCAATAAGTTTTTATATGTAAATTCAATATAAAAAATATTCACATGAAAAAATGGGATTAATATATTTATAAATTATCTATTTTGACTTTAAAACCAATTAATCATTTCAATTAACCTTATTAATTATATTGATGAAAATTCAATTTTCAATTGAAATTCAATATTTTTCACTTATCATTTAAAAATGAAACATCTCAGAAAAATATGAAAAATTCACCCTAATATAATATTGAAGTTATGATTCAAAAAATAATAATTATCTTTTGAAATATAAATTATAAATGTGTCAATATTTAGTTATCAAAAAAGTGTTCCATTAAAAAGGGTAAAAACTACCTTTAGAAAAATAAAACTTTTGCATAGAGTTGGATTTTTATTATATTATCTCAGTTAAATATATTAGATTAATGTAATAAAAATTATATATAATATATAATATATAAATTTAATTAATACCATCCACTAATATTAATTAATTTAATTTACTAAGATAAAACTCCTTTTTTGCATAATAATATTTCTTTATAAAATCATTTCCTTAATATTCAATTAGTTTTTATTTTAAATTAGAATTTATTGGTAACCAAAGAAATAAAAAATAAATTTCAATAAGTTATTTAATCCTATTAATAACCTCAAATTTAATATCTTGTATGTAATTTCTAGGTTTAATAATAATATTTATATTATTCAGTAAAACTCGTCCTTGTGTGCAATGAAAGCTATCGAGGAAAACTCATTGTTGTGTGTTTTACAAGATAATCCCGGTGTTCTGTGTAGAGAAATATAAGATTTTTTTCATTAAATATATGTTATTGGGAAGATTTAATTTATCTTAAATATAAATATATCCTGATGTCTCTAGTTATTATATTTCATCCTACGTTTGGTGTTGCGTGTCATACACATTATCAAGTAAAATGTTCATACTTTATAATTTCAGGGTGTTACAACAAAATTGAATGACGAAGATCCATTAGAATCAATATAAAGAATCCATCATGGGTTTTATAAACAAACATGAATACTTATGGGTTATAAACTCTCTCTCACTCAGATTATAGACTATGTCATTTAATATTATGGGAATGATTCAAAATATAATAGATTCATTTAGCTTCATAAATTGACTACCTCACCCACATAGTATAAAAAAATTCATATGCCTGAATGTTTCAACATGAGGTATCCTTTATAAAATTATACATTTCATAATTTTTTTGTTTATTATATTCTTCATTATTATCTAAAATTTTCAATTTATCAAACAATGAATATAATTTTAAAAATTTTGAAACATTAAAAATTTAATAAATTATATCTAGACATCATGTGTTGTCTCATATAAAATTTATTATCAAAACAACCATGTTGTGTTATAATTAACCATGTCATATTTTATATATCATAAACCATGATGTAGTACCATTATGAACATCATTTTTTATTATTTAGTAAAAATGACTATAAAAATTAAATTTATAAATAGATTCTCTACGAAGGTATCTCCGTTCATTGGAATCATCAATTTTTATTAGAGAAAAAATTAATTGGTTCAGTATGACACCATTGGAGGCTAATCTCTAAAACATTTCTATTATAGATAATTTTTAAATGAAAAGAAATTCCAATTTTTTTATTTAGTTATCATATTTAGAAAATCAATAGAATACCACATTTGAGATATAATGGATTATATTTTTTCATTCATGGTATTCAAATCATTAAAAAAATTTAAATTACATTGATTGTTCAAATAATGAACATGTTGAATAACAGTGTAAATTCATAAATTGATTTTTCTAAATCAATATTAAATTATATTTATATAAGTGTAATGGGATTTAATTTTTATAATGGCATATATGATAAATTTTCAAATATCAATGAATGTGATAATAATATGAAAAGTTTAAATATTTTAATTTTATTTAACAAATTAAAAATACTAGTTAATGCTTTCTCATGAATTTGTAGATGGATTATTCAATAAGATTAATTATTTTGTTTTTAAAATTATATTCCTTTACTAAAAAATTAGGGGATTTAAATTAATAAATAATTTTTTAGGAACACATACACATTTTTATAATTCAATATTTTTATACATTCATTTAATATACTTGATTCCAGAATTTCATGATGATCATTAAGGTAAGATTATGATATGAGGGTAATGAAAAATGATATTTTTCTGAATTAGTAAATGAAAATATTATTTATTAAATGTAAAATTTAAATATCAATCATGATAATTATGAAATATATATCATTTATTAGCTAGTATTAGTAATTTATAGTAAATAGAAATGAGGTAACTGTAGTTTTAATGGAAAATTATCATTTTAATTAATTATTTGTTATTAAATTGGACACTATTCTAATAAATATATATGGTAAAATAAATAAAAAATATAATTTTTTAGTAAATAAGTTTAAAAAAATAGCCTCAAAAGAAAAAAAAACTAATTTAAAACTAATACAAAAAAGTAGTTACAGTCAAGGAGTTATCTTAGTAAATAAGATAATGATATTTAATAACCTTAAAAATTAGAATATAAAATGATATTATCTATTTCTAAAGAGCTTATAATATCTTTAATTGATGATAAAAATTCAAAAAGGGTGACATATTAACAAGATGGATAAATTGTGAGGTTTTACTTGAGAACATGTTGTTTAAATGGAAAATTATAAGTAGAATGGTAGATTTTTAAAATAATGTTATAAATATATTGATAAACATGAGGCTTTATCCACTATATAGAGTATGTGTTCTATGAGTTTTTTTTTCAAAGAAAACCTTTAAAGAATAGTCGATTAGAATATAAATATAAAAGAAAAATTCTAAACATATTTCTTATATGGAAGAAAAAAACTGAGTTGATAAAATATGTTGAGGGGGAAGTAGTTGTTATGAAAAATAATCTTGGTGAAAAATAGAATTTATGAAAAATTATAAATAATTTTTCATTATTTTATACAAAAAAACAATTATATAAGAATTTTTTCTGAAACCAACAAATAAAATTGAATAATAATAAAATGGAAATTTTCTAAGTAAAAGAGAAATCTTGGATACACTATAGGGTCCTAGATATCAAATGTTTTGAAGAATAATATATTATAATTAAATTGAACAGAAATCGTATAGTGGAATAGAATATCAAAAATGGATTTTGAGAGTATCTAGAAAAAATATAGCATATGTAGATATTATTGAAAATAAAACAAGGAATGTTTTTCCATTTATGAGGAATTTATTTTATGGATACTTGGGTCACACAATGACATATTGTAATGAATCTTTATGTTATTTGAAAGGATAAACTATATAAATTATTAAAATAAGAATACATTAATATCCAGAATATAATAGGAAAAAATATTTTAATGGATATTGGTTTCATTATTATAACAATGAACACAAGTAATATAATATTAGGATAAGAATAGTTAATGTTGATATAGAATTTTCTCTATGGAGTGTACAAAAGGAACCAATTGAGATAATCAATATATCAAATAAATAAAAATAACAACATTAATCTTTATTATAAACTGAATTTCCTAATAAATCATTCCCCACAGACCCAATGGTTTAGTGTCAATTGTAATTATCAAGATAAACTTATTACTACACAATAGTGATTCGGTATCATTCGAAAACAATATCTATATAATATATATTTCTAGACATATTCCCGCATCTGATTTTAAAAGGAAATGGTAATCGTAAGAAGGAATGATATAACACTCTTATTTAGTTATAAAACATTTCAATGGACAATAACATATTAAAACATAAATATGTAAAAAAATTAACATTATAGAAATAATTAATTTAAATGTACCTAAAATCACAAGTGATGATCATAATACATGATAAAATAAAATATATCATGTAATAAAGGCATATAATGTCAAAAACTTAACATATACCTAGATATATCAAAAAGGAATTATTAGATGATTATCATGATCCATGGGGCATAACAATGGAATGTGGCACAATCATAAGAATATGAAATTATAAGATTAATAACGTAGGTAACCAAATAATTTCGAAGAATAATGTTATAAAAAGACCCCACCCCACATTCATTTCAATGAATTGATTTGTAAACATGTCTAACAATAATCATTTCTACACATAATATTTTTAATATAGCATCTGAAAATATTTTCCACATACAAGATCATCATCATAAGAGATATCAGGATTTTCTCAATGCATTGGAGGTACATAAAATCAAGGCCCAACTATAATATAACGATGTACCATAATTTGTGTTACACCTAAAAAAATCATACATTTAATCATTTTTATCCCATTTAAAGGTGATGGTTTACATATCATTTTCAAATTTTATTACAAAGGAATAAATTAAGTATTACATCGTTTGATACCCAAATCTCAATGACCAAAAATAATTTTATCATAAGATCATTAAAGGGTGATTAATGAAACATAACTAAATTTTTGTTTTATATTTTAGAGTCATAAACTCAACTAAAATAGAAATAAAAATATTATTTTCTTTAAATTTTATTGACATTATCTTAATAGAAATGTTAAAAACAACATTCAAATCATTTTATATGGGTGAAAATGAAATTAAAAACATTAATTGCTTAATAAACTTCCCAACAATATATCCTTTGAAAATAAATAAATATAAGGAATAAGGTATCTATAATGGATAATAAAAAAGTATGGAATTTGAAATAAATAAATTATAATTTTTTATACATTATTAAGAAAGCCTATATCAGATAAAGAGAAATATAATATTTAGTTTTGTATAAACAAAAAAAATAAATATTGAAGGTAGAGAAGGCAGTTCATTATTATCATTCAAAATAACAGAATATTGGTTTTTGATAAGAATGAATATGGGAATGAAAGGAAAATACATAAAATAGAGAGTCAATGTTTTCCTTTATAATGATGTATCTTTAATAAGAAATAATAAATAAAAATGTAAAAAAATATAAAATAAATTCATGAAAATTAATAACAAAATTTATTATGGGATATATAATTGACACATGATATCAAGTTTATAAGTTAATATTCAAATAACAAGTTTTATAACTCAATAAAATAGAGATTGAAATATAAAAAAACTTTAAATAGATGGTAATGTATGAAACAAAATTACATGAATGGTGATCATTAAATAGAAGTTTAATTCACCTTATTATAACATCATTTTTTAAATGATTTCATTGATGTATTAATAACTACATGTTAATGAAAAAATTGTTCATAATTTTAAAAATTTCCTAATGAATGGGAACCATGTGCTTGGATTATTTTTTCGGTAGACATACTATAACACCCATAAATCCAATTTATAATTATTATAAATATACTTTATAACCTTTAAATTTTCATTTACCTTAATACCATAAATTTATAATTTATTATAACTCTTTTATTAAATATTCATTATTAAAAATAATATATGGTAGTTATCATTTCAATTAACAACACATGTGGTTTGGGTTGAATGATTTAGTTACTACATAATGATCTTGGGTTAATCACATACAGATTTTTTGTGGAGACTATAGGGATTTTTTATAAAGTTTTACAGTTCTAAAAATTATTTTATGTAAGATATGATGACGGTTCATTAAATAAAGGATAGAAAAATCATTTTCTATTAATAATGAATCATAAGAAGAATTGATTTTATCAATGAAATTAAATATATATATATATAACCATAATGATTTGAATACATAAATAGAATTAATCATTGTTAAAACATTTTATGATAATTTAGGTTTTATTAATCCTTCATAGTGAATGTGTTATATAATTATTCATGTAGGTGGTAAAATCGACCCAAACAAACTAAAGATATAAGAAATGAGTGATTAAGAATATGAATTTATATTGTTGTAATATCATTTTCAAAAAAATGATATTAATTCTATAAAATTATAGTGGATAATGTGATGTGATAATAGTATAAATGAGAATGTGATTTAAAAAATATATAGAATAACGTGACGCCTTACTAAGTAAAATCACATGTTTCCTCAAAATATTCCTTCAGAATATAGCAAATAGAGATCTTTTTTTATAAAAAAATACTAACAAACCATAGATATGAAATTATGATAGTAACATTAGTTAAGTATTTTGGAGAACAATTAATTAGAAAGTTGGTTTTCAGTGGGTCAAGGAGAGGTTCTTTTAAAAGTGAAAATGAGATTCATTTCTATGGACACATGAGCTAGGTATAGGTTAAATATGGAATCATATGGAAGTTATTAGTTTTAGGTAGTTAAATGTTTACCAGAATTATCTTACTGACATAGAATCCTAAAAATTTACTTATATAATTTCAAAAAATAAAATTATTTTCTAATTTTTTTATAAATTTACCCTTTATTACAACTTTTTAGTTTATTTATTTATTTATAACGGTAATTATCTGTTTTACCAAAAATAAAATATGGAAAATATGACATGAATTAAAATATAATTATTTTATTATGAAATAATTAATGGTCAATACTAATTTAATGATGTCAGAATTGATGAAGTGTAAGTGAATCCCTGCACATAAGATGCTTACAATCCACTAGTAAGGAGAGAATACACAAATAATTAACTAGAATCTCAGCATTGTCACATTTTAATAAAAGGATATGAAATTCCGTATTCCATTTACAAGAGGTGTGTAGAACCTCAACATCATTATGGGTATGGCTTCTTCATCCCTTGATTATATATGAAATGATCCAATAGTAATGGTAGCCTAAAATATACTAATGGACCCTCATACATATATTCCATATTCTGATTCTAAATTTGGAATCCATTTATGGAAATTCAATGTCTAATTATATAAAACAACAAATTTTATATGAAATTATATAATATATAGAGAAACAATTTTTTAGAATAATAACTTTTAAAACATTGTGAATTGTTATTCTAATCCCATAACAATTACTAATAATTACATGGGTGTCACTCATTCTCATAAAAATATAAACATTTAAACTTTTTATAATCATACTTTAACCAGTATATATATCTAAATGAATGAAATGTATTTTTTTAATTTTTAATTTTTATATATTGAATGATTTAATAATTAATTCTAACGGATTATATCAAAAATAATTATCTATTATAATATATATAAACAATTTTTTCATTGAAATAATTATTTATTGATGGTAAATTTAATTTATTTAGGTAAGAATACATGATATTTAGGACAACTATTTGTTGAGAAACGTTTCTTTATATCATAAAATAAATTAATTACTATTTATTTAAAATTATTTATACTATTCATTAAACATTATCAATGGATTTTTATTAAAATAATTATTTGAATATTAATAAAATCATTTTTAATTTATTTATATTTATAGTGACACATAATAAAAGAATATAAATTTTTAAAATATAATTTATTATATGAATAATTACATATTGATATGATTTCAAATTTTTCTTGTAAAACCCCTTATGAGCTCTACATAAGACTTAAGGATTAGAAAATATATTGTGGAAGTAATTGTTGGAGATGCATATAGTATATATCTTGTAGTAATATTCTTATTCTTGATCATTTTCTATATATGGGTTTTCTCATACCGCACCTATTGGATATCATCTTAGCTTTCTCTATGGAAATCCCCAGTGATAATACCTCATTTAAAAGCTCCAAATAAATTATCCTTATATGTAGGATCACTAAAACTTAATTTAATTTCATCTCTATTTATTTTTGAATATCATAATGTAGTTACTTATATTTATACACACTAATGAAATTGTTATATTAAAATAGTAAAATTTAATTTGAGTATATAATATTATTTATACTAACCCTATAATTTAACTCATTAATCCTTAAAATATAAAATTACATTATATATCACAAGCCTTATAATCCCAATGGCCATATATTCCCAAAGACTATATAACGATGACATTTCCAATTGAATTTATTGTATAAAAACTCATGTAACTCATTAAAAAAATTTATACTTCTCTTAATATGTATTTCATAATTATAATATTTTTCTTTTGCCCAATGTTTCAATTGGTGGGATTATATTTAAACAAACCCAAAAGAAGAATATGTCGTGTTCATATTCTTTTTTAGTTATAATTATACGAGTCTTTTAATTTTCATGATCATGATTAGTATTTATTTTTCATAATGTAATAGTTTTTATTTTTTATTTTAATATTCTCCATTAGTGAAATATTTCGTTATTCATTTCATTTCTAAATTGAATGTAAGACATGTTGTCACTTCGTTAAAGGGAATATAATGCAATATTTTTGGGGTGTTCTATTATCCCTCCTTAATATAATTTCTCCCTCAAATTTTTTTAATATAAAAAACAATTGAGGGTAATTTTGTGTCATTACCTGATCAAATTCAAAAAAAACTTCCTCAAACTTATGATATCCAAAAAAACATTGATTTAACATTTGGTCTTGTTTCGTAGTGCATTATATACATAATCCAAAATATATACTAGCGGTTCTCTATAATAGATGTAATCATTGGGTTATATAAATTCTAGTCTTGATATATATTATAGATCTAGTATATACTTCTTCGAAAATGATATATGAAATACATTATGGACTTAGAATGGATTTGGTGGATATACCAAGTGATAATCAACAATCCCCACATGATCAAGAATCTTAAAGGAACTGGGGTATCTATTGTTCACATTCCTTTCCATTCCAAATATCCTAACCCCATTATATAGTGATATTAAAAGTGACTCATATTCACACACATTAATCTCTAGATCCATTAAATGATTATCATCATTTATCTTATGTTGACTATTCACCATTTTGACATATCATGGAATGTCCAAAACATTCTCTATCAATTTTCAATAAATATCTAGTCCCAACGGCCTTTTTTCAAAAATTAATCAGATGAATGTTAGATTTATACATCTATTACTATATATATCCTCATATGGTCCCATCTCGATGAAAATTTGAAAACAATTATTATAAGAGAACATGACCAAAAGAAGTCATTGAAACCAACCTCAATTGAAATATACCATGAAAGATCACAATTTATATTATAACGACTTACTGGTCCTTTTATATTGTACATAATTTTGTTCATGATGATAATTACACATAAATCATTTAATATTATCCACTTCTTATTGGATACTTCTTTGGATTTCTAAAGTGAACCATCAATATCAATAAAATTAAATTAAAATTTAAATATCATACACTATTTACACATTATTTATACTAATATTAACAAGTTTATTGAGTGATAAATCCTCATAAATAATGATAATTTATATTGACTTTTTAAACTAATTTACAGCTACATTGATTCTATCATTTCTATTAAATCACTTGGGATAGTAGATGATGTAATCCTTTCTACTGTTATTCCATTTCGATAAGGTAATGGGTAAAAGTTTTGTCAACCCCTTAGAATCTATTTTTATCCTTTTCTTGATTCAAAAAAAATATTTGTGGTGTATAATGTGCAATCTCCCTCTTCATGATGTCCATCTAAAAGTGCTCTTTATGCTCTCTATAAATCTTTCTTTTCTTCCTGAATGAAAAGAGAATAAATAACTATATTCATCATATGTTAAATTATTCTTTATTTTTTTCAATATATGGGATA